>JARQOC010000006.1:176806884-176826708 GCA_033576535.1 Allobates femoralis | reverse complement strand
TAAAACAGATCCATAACCAAAGGGATATCGTGGTTTACGTGTTTCAGATTAAAACATCCTTACTCATAGCATACCAAAAAATAATCTGAATGTCCATTAAACACAAAGGAAAAGGAACTGATACAAAAGGAAGTGAAAAATCTAATTCTCATAAGGATATTAGCATTTTATATGTAACAATTGTATTCAATTTATCATTATCACACTAGTATATTAATATTGCTCACAAATAAATATAGAGTAAACTAATGAGAAAAATATAACATAATTTTATAGTTGACTATAAATGAATATATGAAAAGCAGGGGCTGGCTGGCAGATTTCAGCCTGGGTGGCAAGCACAGTGCAGAGGCCCATTATGACGGGCCGCGAGCCCCTCTGCCGCCTGAGGCCAAGTGAGGAGCGGGATGGGGGGGGAGGTGCTACCGCGGGTGAGGAGCAGGAGGTGCTGGATGCCTACTAGATACAGGGTGCAGTATATGCACGGGGGTGGGTGCAGTATAGTGCATATGATATATTGATCTACTAACAATTGGTCAATATGAGAGAATATATGATGATGAATAATAATACATCATGCAGTGCAGGATCAGATGGCCACTAAGGCTGCCTTCACATTTGCATTCCCCTCCGCAGCGTTCTGCAGAGGGGACCCACCATCTGAGCGCAGGAAATAGGCATGCACTGTGCCATTCACTGCCATATGTGATTTGTATGCGCGCGCATGCCTGCGTACAAGTCACACACTCTCGTCTGCACCAGAGACGCAACATGTCGGGTTTTCGGTGCGGACGGGAGTGTGTGATCATCTGTGCGCATGCCTCCACATGCGCACAGATCACTCATGGCGGGCAATGGGAGCACACGGCTGTCTGCAAACCTATGTAGACACCGTGCGGCCCATTATAAAGGATAGGGCTGTCGGCTCCTTGCAGAGGCTTGCAGATGTCCTCCGCAGAACGCTGCAAAACATCTGCAAGTGTGAAGGCAGCCTTATATGGAATTATCTGGACTGGACTGTGGACAGTCAGTCCGTCACACTAAGCATTAACTAGCAGGCACTTTAGGCTGGGTTCACATTTGCAGATGCCTCCGCAGCGTTCTGCGGAGGGAATCTGCAAGCCACTGCATGCAGACCGCAGCCTTATCATTTATAATGTGACGCACGGTGCCTGCAGATGCTTGCAGACAGCCGTGCGCTCCCATTGCCCGCCATGAGTGATCTGTGCGCATGCGGAGACATGCGCACAGATCACACACTCTCGTCCACACCGGGAATGCGACAGGTCGGGTTTTTGGTGCGGACGGGAGTGTGTGATCTGTGGGCATGCCTCCGCATGTGCACAGATCACTCATGGCGGGCAATGGGAGCGCACGGCTGTCTGCAAGCATCTGCAGACACCGTGCGTCCCATTATAAAAGATAGGGCTGCCGCCTGCCGGCTCCTTGCAGATGTCCTCCGCAGAACGCTGCGGAGGCATCTACAAATGTGAACCCAGCCTTACATTTACATAGCACTAGCAGCAGCAGGCAGGGAGTGGGGAAGTCAGACTGGCCTCCCCTAAGGCTCAGTCACTATATATATCATCATGGCCAACAGCAACAGTGATTTATTATGGAATTATCAGTGTGGACACCAAACTCAGAGTCACACACACAGTAAGCCAGGGCCGTATCCAGGGGGGGCTGGGGGTGCATTTGCCCCGGGCACAGCAGTCAGGGGGCGCCATCGAGCCTCCTGCTGCACCATCCGGTGTCTCTTCACCAGCCGCATTTTGCGCGCCCAAGCCCACCCAGGGGTGGTGTGCCACCTGCTGCTGAACAGGGGGCGATATTCGCGGGGGTGCCCGGTGGGAACTCAAGCTCCCTGCGGGAGCCGCTCCCACTCTCTATAGTTTAAATATACATTTCCGGTCCCGGCCGCCACTGTCTTTCGGCCTCTCTGTAAGTGCGGCATGGCGACAGATGACGTCATCCCTGTGCACCGCCGTGCTGAACACTGCAGTGTAGCAGCCGGGAGAGACGCTGGGGAGAGGAGACCGGAGCTGCCAGTGAGGACCGAGGTGAGTATTTACCTTTTTTTTTTTACTTGTAAATCAAGTAAATGAGTACAGAGATGGGAGGCTATGGGGAACAGCATGATAATATACAAAGGACGATGGGGCCGCATTATACTACACAGATGATTATAGGAATGTATATGGGGGTGCATTATAGTATACAGATGACTATGGGACTGTATATGGGGGTGCATTATACTACACAGATGATTATAGGAATGTATATGGGGGTGCATTATAGTATACACATGACTATGGGAATGTATATGGAGGACTATGGGTGCGCAATATACTATGTGGAGGCCCCCCCCCGGTCCTCACCCAGGGCTAAAAGGCTGACAGCACCCTCCTTCCCCCCCCCGCTCCTCACCCAGGGCTACAAGGCTGACAGCACCCTCCCCCCCCCCCCGGTCCTCACCTACTCTGGGTGGGGGGGCGCCGACATGGATCTTTGCCCCGAGCGCCATGATACCTAGTTACACCACTGCAGTAAGCAGTGCACTTACATTTACACAGGCGAGGCAGGCAGCAGTAGTGCACTTGTCTTTGCAGCAGCAGCACCAGGCAGGGAGGGGGTGGGGGACTCAGACTGGCCTGGCTGGCCTCCAGTCCTCATTCAATCCATCGGCACTGCCTGTGGGGCCACCAGACTCCAGTCTCGCCAGCAGAGCAGCCAGACAGTGTCACAATATCAAACAGTATGGCGGCCGGCCGTCCCTGGCTATCTGCACTGTCTGTCTGCGCTCCGCTCTGGAGGGACCGGGTTCACAGAAGGTTCACTGCGTGCTGACGTAGCACGCACGCTACACACCGCTCTGAACCCTCCCTCCCTGTCTTTGTGGGCTGGCGCAGTGGCGCTCTCATCCAATCCCAGCGTCCCGCAGGCCGGCCGGGTGCCATGACAACGCACCCACTGCTGCCCGGAATCCCGGACCGGTCCCGCGTTGGCGCTGCCTATCAGAGATAGCTCTGCTCAGAGGTGAGTCCGGCGGATGCGGCCGCACCGCGCCAACAAACGGCCGCTCGCACTGACTCAGTCAGTGACTCCAATCCCGCCCCCGCCTGGCGTCCCGCCGGTAGCCAGGACAACGCAACCCTTGCTGCGAGTTGAAGCCAAGAGCGGTCCCACTGCGGCCGCACCGCGCTGACAGCCGGCCGCTGGCAGCCTGCATCTCAGATCTTTTCAAAGTTCAGGGTGGCTGCCGGCAGTATCGGGCGGCCGGGCGGCCCTGAACTGTCACTAAACCGGCGGCCTGGAGGGCAATTGCCCCCCAGGAACCCGGCCCAGTCCGCCCCTGATGAAAAGTCACTGTCAATATAAATCCACAACTGATATGTATATAGCCTATAGCAGTGATGGCGAACCTATGGCACGCGTGCCAGGGATGGCACGCAGAGCCGCCTCCGCTGGCACGCGGCCTCGCCACTACACTGCCGCTTTGATCTGCCGGCGCGTGCCGCGGCGACGGCAGATCAAAGCTGTGTCGGAGCAGAGGAGACATTTCTCCTCTCTCCGACACACTTCCAAGCCCCGCCCATCCGGCCAGCGTCACGTGACAGCAGTCATGTGACGCACCCGGCATCACGTGACCACACTCAGCGGTGGTCGGGAGAAGACACAGCAGAGTGCAGAAGATGTCAGCAGAGGAAACTGCAGCAGGAAGGTGAGTATGACTTTTTTTTTTTTCATAATCTATTTATAGCAACCAGGATGGGGCATTACTATGAGGGGCTGGATGGGGCATTACTATGAGGGCTGGATGGGGCATTACTATGAGGGGCTGGATGGGCATTACTATGAGGGGCTGATGGGGCATTACTATGAGGGGCTGGATGGGGCATTACTATGAGGGGCTGGATGGGGCATTACTATGAGGGGCTGGATGGGGCATTACTAAGAGGGGCTGATGGGGCATTACTATGAGGGGCTGATGGGGCATTACTATGAGGGGCTGGATGGGGCATTACTATGAGGGGATGGATGGGGCATTACTATGAGGGGCTGGATGGGGCAATACTATGAGGGGCTGGATGGGGCATTACTATGAGGAGCTGGATGGGGCATTACTATGAGGGGCTGGATGGGGCATTACTATGAGGGGCTGATGGGGCATTACTATGAGGGGCTGGATGGGGCATTACTATGAGGGGCTGGATGGGGCATTACTATGAGGGGCTGGATGGGGCATTACTATGAGGGGCTGGATGGGGCATTACTATGAGGGGCTGGATGGGGCATTACTATGAGGGGCTGGATGGGGCATTACTAAGAGGGGCTGATGGGGCATTACTATGAGGGGCTGGATGGGGCATAATCTGTGATGGGGCTGATGGGGCATTATTAAGAGGGCCAGGATGGGGCATAATCTGTGATGGGGCTGTGGGGCATTACTAAGAGGGGCAGGATGGGGCATAATATTCTGTGATGGGGCATTACTAAGAGGGGGCAGGATGGGGCATAATCTGTGATGGGGCATTACTAAGAGGGGCAGGATGGGGCATAATCTGTGATGGGGCTGATGGGGCATTACTAAGTGGGGCAGGATGGGGCATAATCTGTGATGGGGCTGATGGGGCATTACTAAGAGGGGCAGGATGGGGCATAATCTGTGATGGGGCTGATGGGGCATTACTAAGAGGGGCAGTATAGGGCATAATCTGTGATGGGGCTGATGGGCATTACTAAGAGGGCCAGGATGGGCATAATCTGTGATGGGGCTGTGGGGCATTACTAAGAGGGCCAGGATGGGGCATAATATTCTGTGATGGGGCATTACTAAGAGGGGGCAGGATGGGGCATAATATCCTGTGATGGGGCTGATGTGGCATTACTAAGAGGGGGCAGGATGGGGCATATTATTCTGTGATGGGGCTATTGGGGCAATAGTAACAGGGAGCAGGAAGGGGCATATTATGTGAAAGGGCATATTATTATGTGATGGGGCAGGATGGGGCATATTATTATGTAAATGGGGCTGATGGGGCATATTACTATGTGCTGGGGGCAGGATGTGGCAGATTAATATGTGATGGGGACGAGGATGGGGCATATTACTATGTGATGGGGACAAAGATGGGGAACATTACTGCTGGATGGGGCATATTACTGCAACGGAACAAGGATGGGGCATATTGGATAGATAGAAATAGATAGATAGATAGATAGAAATAGATACAAAAATAGATAGATAGATAGATAGATAGATAGAAATAGATACATACATAGATAGATAGAAATAGATAGATAGATAAATAGATAAAAATAGATAGATAGATAGATAGATAGAAATAGATAGAAATAGATACATAGATAGATAGATATAGATACATAGATAGATAGATAGATACATAGATAGATAGAAATAGATAGATAGATAGATAGATAGATAGATATAGATACATAGATAGATAGATAGATAGATAGATAGATAGATAGAAATAGATACATAGATAGATAGATAGATAGATACATAGATAGATAGATAGATAGATAGAAATAGATAGATAGATAGATAGATAGATAGATAGAAATAGATAGATAGATAGAAATAGATACATAGATAGATAGATAGAAATAGATAGATAGATAGAAATAGATAGATAGATAGATAGATAGATATAGATACATAGATAGATAGATAGATAGATAGAAATAGATAGATAGATAGATAGACAGACAGAAATAGATAGATAGATAGATAGATAGAAATAGATACATAGATAGATATAGATAGATAGATAGATAGATAGATATAGATACATAGATATATAGATAGATAGATAGATAGAAATAGATAGATAGATAGATAGATAGATACATAGATAGATAGAAATAGATAGATAGATAGATAGATATATAGATAGAAATAGATACATAGATAGATATAGATAGATAGATAGATAGATAGATAGATAGATAGAAATAGATACATAGATAGATAGATAGATATAGATAGATAGAAATACATACATAGATAGATAGATAGATAGAAATACATACATAGATAGATATAGATAGATAGATAGAGATACATAGATAGATAGATAGATAGATAGATAGATAGATAGATAGAAATAGATAGATAGATGGATAGATAGATAGATATAGATAGATAGATATATAGATAGATAGAAATAGATACATAGATAGATAGATAGAAATAGATAGATAGATAGACATAGATACATAGATAGATAGATAGATAGATAGATAGAAATAGATAGATAGATAGATAGAAATAGATAGATAGATAGATATAGATAAATAGAAATAGATAGATAGATATAGATACATAGATAGATAGATAGATAGATAGATAGATAGATAGAAATAGATACATAGATAGATAGATAGATAGATAGATAGATATAGATACATAGATAGATAGATAAATAGATACATAGATAGATAGATAGATATAGATACATAGATAGATAGATAGATA
The DNA here is from genome assembly GCA_033576535.1 of Allobates femoralis. Lineage (NCBI taxonomy): Eukaryota > Metazoa > Chordata > Amphibia > Anura > Aromobatidae > Allobates > Allobates femoralis. Next base: position 176,820,203 of record JARQOC010000006.1, on the reverse strand, counting down.
GATACATAGATAGATAGATAGAAATAGATAGATAGATAGATAGATAGATAGATAGATAGATAGATAGATAGATAGCAAGTAGAAAAACTGTATGCTGCATAGGAGAGGGCGGACCAGGTGGAAGTCATAGCTGTGCAAGTTGATGAATATCGACATGTAAAGCAATCAAATAAGTATCAATATGGAACAGATAATGTAAATATATGATGTGGAAAATAAGGCTAAATATAATGATATAAAAGGTGAATAAGTGTGCAATAGCACTGTTTTTGCACTAGAGGGCACTATATAGATAAAAAACAAACTGAATGTGATAATTGGCAATTATGTGAGCATATGAAAATCAAGGGTATAAAAAACCTAGCCTTGACATTGTATAGCTGCTAGAAAAAGGGACAGGATCCCGAAACGTTGTCACCACCCACCTGATGGCCGAATAAAGGCGGTTGTTTCACAAAGAAGAGTGCTGCAGTCCTTTATTTTGTATATTTATTTTGTATAGATAGATAGATAGATAGATAGAAATAGATACATAGATAGATAGATAGAAATAGATAGATAGATAGAAATAGATACATAGATAGATAGATAGATAGATATAGATAGATAGATATAGATATATAGATAGATAGATAGAAATAGATACATAGATAGATAGATAGAAATAGATAGATAGATAGATAGATAGATAGATAGATATAGATAGATAGAAATAGATAGATAGAAATAGATAGATAGATAGATAGATAGAAATAGATAGATAGATAGAAATAGATAGATAGATAGATAGATAGAGATAGATAGATAGATAGTAGAGTTGTTGCAGCCGCGGTAGGTCCATTGCGTGGCCGAAAATCGAACCAAGGGGCCGGCCATGCATTGTTCGAAACACCGCTATGTATCTCTATGGGAAGTGAGGCGCTATTCTGATTGGTCGCCGGCAGCACACAGCGACCAATCAGAATAGCGCCTCACTTCCTATAGAGATATAATGGACGAATTTTCGTCCATTATATCTCTATGGGAAGTGAGGCGCTATTCTGATTGGTCGCTGTGTGCTGGCGGCGACCAATCAGAATAGCGCCTCACTTTCAGCGGTCAATTTGAAACTCAAAGTCGTCCATTATATGTCTATGGGAAGTGAGGCGCTATTCTGATTGTTCGCCGGCAGCACACAGCGACCAATCAGAATAGCGCCTCACTTCCCATAGAGATACATAGCGGTGTTTCGGCGAATTTATGGCCGGGCCCCTGGTTCTATTTTCGGCCACGGGGCCCGGCTCTGGTCGGTCGTTCCACGGGGTCGGAGACTCGCAATGGCCGCTTAGCGGCCATTGCTCGCGCCTCAGCAACGGCTCGCAATGATTGCGAGCCGTTGCTGAGGCGCGAGCAATGGCCGCGAAGCGAGTGTCTGGCCCCGTGGAACGACCGATCAGAGCCGAGCCCCGTGGCCGAAAAAAGAACCAGGGGCCCGGGCATAAATTCGCCGAAACACCGCTATGTATCTCTATGGGAAGTGAGGCGCTATTCTGATTGGTCGCCGGCAGGACACAGCGACCAATCAGAATAGCGCCTTACTTCCCATAGAGTTCCCCTGGTTCTATTTTCGGCCACGGGGCTCGGCTCTGGTCGGTCGTTCTTCCACGGGGTCGGTGACTCGCAATGGCCGCTTCGTGGCCATTGCTCGCGCCTCAGTAACGGCTCGCAATGGCCGCCTTGCGGCCATTGCTCGCGCCTGGCAACGGCTCGCAATGCACACTCCGCGGGCAATGCTTCGTGGGTCGCGTGGCTGCGAGGCAGCCACGTCCAGCCACGTCCACGACGACGGAAGTAGCGCCGAAAATGACGAAAGTGCACTACGGCAATTATATATTAGATTAAGGCTCATATCTCACACTAAACTACTGGACCACATTATTCAACTTTTCAAGATCATTTTGGACCAATTTGACCCGAGATCTAGGTTCCACACAGCTCCCTCACACTCAGGAGAAAACTAGAGGCTCATCCTGGGCGCCATTTTGAGGAAAAACATGTTACCTTTCTGCCCTCTAAGAGGCCTCTGAAGTCTCTGAAGAACCTAAAGACCCCACCAGAGAGAAACCCTAAGTAGGGGAATTCCTCACCCTACCTCTCACCCTATTCCACCCACCGCTGGAAGCATCGAAGAACTGGTACACCCTTTATGTGGTGAAGCTGATCCCCCCTCAGTCACAGCCTTTACTCTCCCTAGAACTGGAGCACTCATTCTACATACAGTGCTGCTGGCAGGGAGAAGCTGGAAAAAAGCCAATGAGAGGAAGGTCATCCTCCAACCTCCAGTGGTAGTGCCAGCCTTATATTCAGCTGTTCAACACTGGCAATAGTTCCTTCTCCCTCCTCCATTTTACAACCTTGTCGGCAGAAGGATACCTGCATCTCCACTTAACTCTACAGCATGTCAGCTTCTAAAGCTCAGAAGGAGGAGCTGATCAAGTGAGATCATAAAGAGAGATCTTCCCTCTCCTATTACTGAGGAGAACAGTCTTTTAAACTAACTGCTGGAGGTAGAAAGACCCTCATTATCATTATACAGCAGCCTCAGCAGTGGAGGGATATCTTACTCTGTCATCAACTACTTCAATAGTCTGGCTGACGTCACCATGACAACCAGTGCTGGATCCTGCAACTGAGCAGCTAAAGTTTCCTGCAGCACTAAAGAATAGACACTCAGTAAAGAATAGATCTTCAAGCAAGTGGGGCCTGTGAGCCTCCCCCGAGCCCAAGCTGCGCAGACAGAAGACAGAAGATCATCTATATTTGATTCTCTTCCCTTTTCCTTTCCTCATTTTCTTTCCTATTTCTTTCCTTTTTTACCTTCATCTCAATTTACTTTATTCTAGCTAATTCTAACTCTATCTTGTCCTATTTTCTTCTATCATTTTACCACCAGCAGCTGTACCTGTCTCAGGTTTTATGATTGCTATTACTATTGCTATTATATTTTATATTGCTATTACTTACTAAAGTTTCATCTCTGACTAAGCTACACCTACTATACATTGTAATTAGCCAACCAATCTTACAGTTAGTCATTTTCTTGGCCCTTGTGGGATACTGAACTTAACTACTTTAGACAGAAAGAAAAAAAAAAAAACAAAAAAAAACTTTTTCTGCTTTTATATATTCCTATTAAGTAGCAGAGCTATATAATTATAAGGATCTTACAATCCCCTATAAGACCTATTGTCTGATATTATTTATTATAATTTCCTTATCCTTATCCTCCACTATCATCCCATCGGTGGAAACTATATATAAGGAAATTGAGTTTACTTTTACTTATTGAAGCATTACGTGCAGAATTTCATTGGATTACACCTGAGTCACACTAGCTTTATTTTATTACAATCTGACAGACTCAAGCACTAATCCTCTAGTTTACACTGACTACTGAATCAGCCTAACTACCTGCTTGATACAGTACACTACGGACATAGCACTGCGATCGCTCTAACCTACTAAGAAAGTTCCTTGTCAATGAATTATTCCTGCATCTAAATCCTTATTTGTTCTAAACTCTGAAATAGCATCTTACTTCCATTTTAATTACTTATTAAGGGATGTTCCTTTTATCACATTATTATTGCTATTGATATTGCTATTGTAATAACTAGTATTGTTAAACCTGTTATTGATATCTAGAACTCTGCTATCTGTTTGCAAACAAAGTCACTCAGCGTAAATCTAACTCTTCTTACAATTAAACCGGGTTTACTACAAATCCTCTCCATACTCATCTATCACCAGCTTCCACCCCTCCCCCCCTCTCCCCACACAAACGAAGAGTTCCATAGTTTACTACTGACATCACTTAGTAGCACTTTCTTGCAATTAACTTCCATAAGTCCTGCTTTAGAGTCCACTAGAGCACCAACTGAAGTAAAATGCCCCCAAAACTTAAACTCAACTCCAGTAACAAATCTGCTAATAATGAACACACTTCTGATTTGGGTAAAGACAACCAAAAACTTAAATCAGTTTCTTTAAATAAAAGAAGGAGGGGGAACAAGAGGCGCAATAGTGCCCTATCACTGTGGCACTAGATATAAAGTGGTGAAAAAAGGAATTCACTCACCTGAGACAGTTGTGTCACCCACAACTGGCTTGAAGGCGTACTTAATGCTTAATTTCTGGATGGCTGCTGCAGGACTTCCACCGTCCACTCAAGTGCGGAAATATATCGAATCGTGGGGAAAAAATGGTGTATCATGGTCCGCGCTGCCAAAAACATCCACTCTGAAAGTAATGCACGTGAAGATGGAACTTCAAAATAACTTCTTTATTGCCTCCTACGCGTTTCGGTGCCCTCCTGGCACCTTCCTCAGGGATCCCTGAGGAAGGTGCCAGGAGGGCACCGAAACGCGTAGGAGGCAATAAAGAAGTTATTTTGAAGTTCCATCTTCACGTGCATTACTTTCAGAGTGGATGTTTTTGGCAGCGCGGACCATGATACACCATTTTTTTCCCCACGATTCGAAATCAGTTTCTTTGGCTCACATCACTACCAGTACTCTACCTGACGATAACCCAGAATCAACTGTAACTTACACAGAGGACTCAGGAACCTCAACAGAAGATTTGATGGCATACGAAAATTCACAAATCATTACTAAACGCAAAGAAAGAGAAATCCCGACCAAACCGCATTTAAACTGCAGCCTTCCAGAAGATACTGATTCTGAAGACGAAACTAAATTTAAAAGCCCTGCTCGACGACGATCAAGAAAAGATAACGCTGATGATGACCCTCTATTGAATTTTAATGTGGGCCAACCGATGGACAGAGATTTCTTTCATAAGCTCTTTTCGGCCTTCAAAAAGTCACTAAAAGCAGATCTTACTGAACAGTTTGAGGATATGCGATACTCACTAGCAACAGTTGTATCCAGAACTGAAAACAACGAGAGAGTACTTGACCTTAAAAAGGAAAGCAAAGAACTCAAAAAGGGTCAGGACCACATGAGAGAAGAAATAAAGTACTTAAAAGATAAGTTAGCAGATAGAGAAGATCGTGACCGCCGCAATAACCTCAAATGTAGAGGAATTCCAGAAAAGGTCAAGAATCCAGAACTCATGTCCTTCATGAAAGACCTGATTAAAACAACGATTCCCAATTTATCGGACATCCAATATTCTATAGAAAGAGCACATAGACTTCCCAAGCCATCCCACCTACCCAATGACATTCCAAGGGATGTTATAGTCAAATTCTCATTTTACCAGACAAGGGATCAGATTACCAGCTTCATGTGGTCTAATAAATCTCTGCCTCCTCCATATGAGAAAATTAAAGTTTTCACCGACATCTCAAAAGAGACCATGACAAGACGCAAGGCTTTGAAACCAGTTACGGACATTCTCCAAGAAAAAAAAATACCATATAGATGGGGTCGTCCATCCACCAATGTTATCTTCTTCTTTAAACAAAAAACAATTACAATTGATGAGATCTCAGCGGGATTAAAGACTCTTAAGGACCTACACATCTCTAACACATGAGCCTATAAACTACACCCAAGCACTTGATCCAAGGTCACTTCATAGGCACAAAGGCTAAAACTTTAGTCTCCTCGGACGTTTATCACCGGCCTCGGCCCTTCCGCCTATTAGACCTTTAGTGGCAAACAAGTCACTTACATTTCACGGGTTTGAACCCGGCTGTCCAAAGTTTCATTGTTAACCCCTGTTAAAAACGGAAGTCTTAGTATTATTTCATCAAAGTTTTACCCCAATGCCCCTATGTACACTTTATCACCTAAAATCACATATCGACACTCAAGCACCTGGTCTAGACTATGGCTAACAAATTTCTATCCTACAAGGTTAGAGGTCTAAACTCCCCCCAGAAAAGATTCTTAATTTGGAAAGAATTGAAAAAATTTAATGTAGACATTGCAGGTCTACAGGAAACTAAAATTTCCTGTGACAACCTACCTAAATTCACGAGCAAAAATTATCTAAATATCTTTTTATCTTCCAATAAAAAGAAAAATGTAAAAATATAAAAGGGTAGGGGACAAGAGGCGCAATAGTGCCCTATCACTAGTGACACTGATGGTAATGGGGTGATGCCGAGAAGCCACTCACCTGGTGCAGTTGTGATCCCCACAACTGGTTTGAAGGCGTTTTGGAAATATTATTCCAAGATGTCGCAGGACCTCCACTGACCACTGAACAGTGGTTTAATCCAGAATGATGGGAGTGTAGGTGTGCCACGGTCCGCGCTGCCCCAGGGCTTAAAAAACTCACCAAAGAGACAGTCAGCTTTCCATCCTTTATTCTCCTCCTCCTACGCGTTTCGGCGCCTAGTCTGGCACCTTATCCCTTATGAAGGTGCCAGGCTAGGCGCCGAAACGCGTAGGAGGAGGAGAATAAAGGATGGAAATCTGACTGTCTCTTTGGTGAGTTTTTTAAGCCCTGGAGCAGCACGGACTGTGGCACACCTACACTCTCATCATCTTTCTGAATAAAAAGAAAAAGGCAGGAGTGGCTATCATTGTTAAAGATACTGTTAAGTTTGAAAAAATTAACCTTATAAAGGATGATGATGGTCGCTTTCTAATTCTCATCTGTAAAATTAATGACACATGCTACACCCTTGTTACCGTGTACGCGCCCAACAAAGGACAAATTACTTTAGTAAAAAGACTAAGTAAAACTGTACATGAATTACAGAAAGGCCAGCTACTCATGTTCGGAGACTTTAATGCAGTACCAAACCCTTCCCTAGACTCCTCCAACAAATCCAGAAACTTGAACACATCGCTAGACACATGGATGAACAGTGAGGAACTCTTCGACGCCTTCTGCTGCATTAACTCCTCTTCAATTGAGTATACCCACTTCTCTGACGCACATAAATCATTTGCTCAGATTGACCTCCTTTTAACTGACATACATACATTACATTATATCAAAACTATTAAGATTCACCCTAGAACGTGGTCGGATCACTCACCACTCAGTTTTGAAATTTCTTATGGACCCATTCATTCTGAACAAAAAATCTGGCGAGCCAAATCTTACTTATTTCACCATCCACATTATAGAGAAACAATTAAAAATTATATCAATCTCTATTTTCAAGAGAATGATTTAGAAAACACCAAAATCTCAACCCTTTGGACTGCCCACAAAGCAGTTATTAGAAGCCATATAATACAACTTAACTCTAGACTTAAACGTAACACCATAAAGGATTCCGAAAGTATTATTAAGAAATTGAAAACCTAGAGCTACAACTTGAAAAGTCCCCCAATGATAAAATCTATACAGATATTCTCCAATTGAGAATTCAAGTAAAAAACTTATTAGCATCTGAATATGATAAATTCATACGCACCATAGAAAGCAATTTCCATAACTGTATGGACAAGCCCTCCAAACTCTTTGCCAACAAAATTAAAACTCAGAGACGCAAAACTAGAATCCTCCAAATAAAAAACAACAAAAACTTAATACACAAAAACCCAAAGGATATCTTGAATATCTTTGCCAGTTTTTATAGAAATCTGTATAATTTAAAGGAAGACCCAGCAGAACTTACTCCCTTAAAATCAGATATAGACAAATTTCTAGACTCCATTGTTCTTCCCTCTCTTTCAAAAGAAGACTTGAATTTCCTTAATTCCCCCTTTACTGAAACATAAATTCTAGCGACAATTAACTCCCTAGCCAAATGCAAATCTCCCGGCCCCGATGGCCTACAAAATGAATACTACCTAAACTTTAAAAACTCTCTTGCACCATACCTCACAAAACTTATAAACTCTTCCACCACATCCCAAGACGCCTTCCCAGCGGAAATGCAGGAATGGTGATATCCAAAAATAAAGGAGACACCGAAAATGTCACCAATTACCGTCCTATTTCCCTCCTAAACTCTGACTTAAAAATCATTGCTAAAACTATCACTTCGAGACTTCAGAAAATCTCTCCTGGACTTCTCCATAAGGACCAAGTGGGATTTATTCCGAGTAGAGGAACCTCTGACGCCACTAGACGTGCCATTAATCTGCTATTCTACATTGAACAAATCTAAAACTCCCGCCCTGATGGTCGCTGTCGATGCTAAAAAAGCGTTTGATAGAGTCCATTGGGGCTTCCTCTTCCAAACCTTAAAAAAATTTGGTTTTGAGGGCAATATTTTAAACTCCATCACATCTCTCTACTCCACTCCCTCGGCAAAAGTCCTGACCAATAATGTTTTGTCAGACAAAATTGTTCTCACTAATGGCACAAGGCAAAGTTGCCCCCTTTCACCCACCCTTTTTGATTTCTACATAGAGCCCCTAGCCGAAAAGATTCAATCTAATCCCTTAATCTGCGGTATCCCGGCACACAAAAGACATTTTAAAATATCTTTATTCGCAGATGACATTCTTTTAACACTATCTACTCCACTTAAATCAATAAGGAACTTATTGGACACAATTAAAACATTCTCCAATATTTCATATTACATAATAAACTTAACTAAAATGCATGTTCTACATCTAAACCTAAATCCGCAAACGTTAGTTGCTCTTAAATCGAAGTTTAATCTGGCCTGGGAAAACGACCATATTAACTATCTTGGAATTAAACTTATTAAACCTCTAACATCAATTGTAGATACTAACCTAAAAAACATTTACAAAACTATACAGACTGATATTCTACATCTGGCAAAGATAGAAATTTCTTGGTTAGGCAGAATCAATGCGTACAAGATGAACCTTTTACCAAAACTTTTATATATTTTTAGATCTATCCCTTTAATAATCCCGAATAAGTGGTTACAAAAATTGCAATCTCAGTTGGTTACATTCATCTGGGCAAAAAAGAAACCTAGGATAGCGAGATTAATCCTAGAAAAGAACTAAAAACATGAAGGACTCGCCTTGCCCAATTTAACTGCCTACTCCCATGCTACTCTAATTAAATTAAGCCAGAATTGGTGGGCAGGAGAAGATGGGCTGACTTGGTTAGATCTAGAGGAATCTATTAAACCTCAGGGCGATCTTGGCCTCAACACTCTCTCCTACCTATGTGACAAAACTAAGAAACTCCCTGAGGAAATTGCTGTCAGATCTGCAATCCTTTCTTGGAGAACTCTACTGAAACTATCTCACAAGTCTCATCCTACGGTGTCTCCAACGTGGATAAATATAGATATCTTGGAACTTATATCGTCAAGAATTAAACTAAACTCATGGAAGAAACTAGGTGTCAAGTACATTGCAGACATAATAGATGAAAGTAAAAAACTCATTCCCTTCCAACTTCTAATGGAAAAATTTAAACTCGACATACTAGAAGAGATGACATGGAAGAAGATTCAAAATCTCATCAACTCCCATAAACTAAATTTTTTTCTACCCCAGAACCTAGCTCAGATGTTCAGATATCCTCGAAGCCTTCTTTTCTGGAAAACTGGCCATATATATCAAAGCTTTAACCAAGACACTCATTTTTCATACTCATCGAATGTTAAAGCATGGGAAAAAGAACTAAACGTAGAAATTACAACGGATGTCTGGCATCAAATTTTCGAATCCATCTACTCTTACATCCCCTGCTCATCCCTTGCAGAGACCCACTGTAAGATTTACACACGTTGGTATTACACCCCTCTTAAACTTCATCAAATTCAAAACTCCAACTCCCCCCTCTGCTGGAGGAATTGTAATGCTATTGGTAGCTTGACTCACATTTTTTGGAGCTGTAGAGTTCTCAAACACTTCTGGGACAGAGTTGAGGCTCTAATTAATAGCATCACTGGCTTGAAATTACACCTATCTTGTGAACTAGTACTTCTCCTTGTTGGCCTCGAATCCATCCCTCATAAACATAGACCTATCATTACGCAAATTCTACTCACAGCTAAAAGTAACATTGCTGCCTGAAAGAAATAATTTAGTTAGTTCTTCCTTTGTTCGATAAACTCCATAGACTGCGTCTTCAGAACCAAAAGTGGGTTTTATTCGGGTAGGAAAAAATACAGAGATATATGGCAAGGCAATAATAGGCAGGTCTCAGAATGGCAGGCACGCTTGGCACACAGGATGGAATAGTGTCGCCCCGCCTGTCTAAAGCAGGGAGTTTTTATACAATTTTCTACCATTGGATAACGTTAGTGGCCATTATTGTCAATGGATACATAATGACCTCATCCTGACAAAGGCAATACTTACATTTCACGTAGACATGAAAAAGACACACTAATTTCATTACTAACTATATACTACACTTAAGTTCATCTATACAAATTATCTTATAATAGCCTTTTTGGGACCAAGCACAAATCATTACTTATTGACATTAATTAGCTCTGTTCTTGATTATAAGAAACGTCATATTAGCCTTGAGGGATACAATACACCGTAAAATATTCTTCAGATTTGAGAAAAAACTTGAGAGAAAGGAATTGGTTAACTGTTATCATGATAAACTTTTGGTATATGCTTGGACCAAACCTAATTAGCTCCATGCCTGTTTTATTTCTAGAGCTTGTTTCTCTTATTAGCTGAGACCTACAACAGAGAAATTCAATAGTTATATTTTCAAGCTTAAACTGAAACTTTTACACAAGACAAAATGGCTGACAGAGGCCTTGGTACCCATGGCCTCCGTCTAACACTGCCCTCTGGAGGGACCCTATTCCCCCTACGGTGGAAAACACAATAGAGAAAATAGCATGTCACAACACATACAAATACACATACGCCCTTAGAAACAACCTTTTAAAAAAATACTCCAAAATATGGAAGGAGTGGAATAAAATGATGTCTCCTACAAATCAACCATAAAGACCTCAACATTGTACAAGACCAGATTAATCTTCGTACCCCAATCCAACTTATTTAGCATTACTATTTCAAGTAAATCATACCCACGTTAATTCATAGCGGGCATTCTTATATACGTACTCTTTGTACTTCCATGTATGTAAATAGTTACGGTAAATTACTGTTTAGCAACTCGCTATACATTGAATAATCAAATTACTGAAATATGATTGATATTTATATAAATCATTGACCGAGCGACTAAAGCCTTGAGTAGTGTTATATATTTCTGATTCATCCTCGGTCTATGAATATATAGATTGTACATCTTTCTTCATATTGTACCACCTAGATTACTAATCTCCTTTTATTGTACTTCATTGATTTCTGTATCATTTATGCTAATCATACTGTATGTTATACTGTTATTTTATTTGCAAACCAATAAAAAATATTTGAACCTAAAAATGAGTAAGTGCTTCGCTGTACAGTGCTGTGCAAATTAATAGGGACAAAGCAAGTTTTCACCTGTTTTTCTTGCATTAGTTTTACTATTTCTGATACTGATAGTTTTTCCAATACCAACGGTGGAAGCGATTTCTCTTAGGGCCCCATTACACGCCACCACTGCAAGGTAGAAACTGCCTGGCATTGGGGATATTTGTGCCTGTTGCCATAAAATTGCTACAAAATGGCGGCGTGTAAATAGGGAAATTCCTCCTGGTGTCCTGCAGTTGACTCAGATACCTGTTGCTGAGCCGTGCTCAAAAACCGAAGGCAACACAAAGGCACAATTGCCATGGTAGTGGGGTCTAAACGGGGCACAGGCATGGATGTTGCGTCGCCTACTGAACTTCCAGGGGCGTGCCACAGCGTCATGGATACCACGCCCCATCAGCGATCATTGGTGGGGCTACTGTTACGATTGGCTGTCCCTTCTCAGGGCGCCATATTTAAAGAGCTATCCATTCACATTCCACAATTGCAATGGCGTCATGTAATAGCCAGCCTTCCTGCGCAGGCTGGCCAATCATGACGCTATTGTGTTGTCCAATCAGCGTATTAGTGTCACGGAATACACAACTCTGTGACGCCTATGTACTAGCGGCGCGAAAGATGTACGCCCATATTCCTTTGTGGTAGCGGCGTGTAAAGCGGGGAAGGTATTCAACAGGAACTTAGCCGCAGGATCTGTCGGAACTTCCGGGGAACAAAGATACCTTCAGTTGACAACACAATTGCGGCGTGTATATCCGGCATCGACGATCGGTATCCACCGTTAAAAACGTGCGCGTGCACGTGCGGAGGATACCTGTTGCTAGGCACAGTGGCAGCGTGTAAAGGTACCTTTACAGTCAGACTTGTATGTTCATTAAGAGTAATAATTCTAGACCTCTTCTGTGGAGTAACATCCATTTTACAGGCATGAATCACATTGAGAGAAAAAGTACACTAAACCACTCCTCACAGAAACAAGCTCTCAACTGAAGCTGAGGGGGCAGCTAGCTGTTATTTTCTGACTAAAACCAGTCAAACCACATCTGGTTACTCAAGGTTGTACACTCACACCTGTTCAAAGCAGTTAAAACTGGTTTAAATCACTGACTGGTAACTCCAACTTATGATTTTACTTAAAAAAAATGCTTTGTCCCAATTAAATTGCACAGCCCTGTATGTTTGATTGAGAACCAAGGCAACCGAGCAATTTGGGGACTGGAATTCTCTGCATGGTTAGGTCCAAGCGTTATGAGCCCTCCCGCCTTCTCTACAACTCCATGAGAGATGCCCAAACTGGCTGTTACCACGCACTTCCAATTACTCTGGTGGAGGTGGCAGGCTGGGTAATAAGGGTTTAATGTCATCTGAGGATTAGCCTGCTGACACCAAGCCCTACATTGATAATGTCAGGCCTTTGCTAGACCCAGCCAATAACAATCTATAAGTAAGTAAAAACACACAAAACAGAGAAAATAATTTATTTGGAATAAAACACACAGACATCCCTGTCTACCCTCTTTATTACCTATGAAACATACCCTCCAATGGTAATCCACAGCCAACAGGAGTTGTCCCTTGATGATCTTATTGCTGCTACATCTCGATGAGCAGAGTTCGGAAACATGTCTGCTCACCGGGAGTAGCACTCAGGCACTGTCAGATGGCTTTCTGACCTGAGCGGTGATGTCAGACAGTTCATCTGAGGACAGAGCATGCGCGGCTCTGCAGAGTCCTTAGATGAACTCTCTCATGGCACCAGATCACAGGCAAAGCTGTGTGTCAGTGTGAGCCTGCTGTCCCAGGTGAATAGATATGTGTCTGCTCACATGGATGTAGCAGCGCTGCAAATCATCGAGGGACACACTGTGGATTATCGTCGAAGGGTATATTTGGCCTTAATAAATACGTCACAGTGGGTTGTCTGTGTGTTTTGTTTACAATAAAGGAATTTTCTCCTTGTGTTTAATTTTAATAGAGGATTTTTCTCTGCGTCTGGGCTTTTTAACTATT
>JARQOC010000006.1:176671803-176806784 GCA_033576535.1 Allobates femoralis | reverse complement strand
TGAATAAATCCCCAACAGTGTCACCAGCAAAGCACCCCTACATCATTACACCTCCTCCTCCATGCTTCACAGTGGGAACCAGGCATTTAAAGTCCATCCGTTCAACTTTTCTGCGTCGCACAAAGACACGGTGGTTGGAACCAAAGATCTCAAATTTGAACTCATCAGACCAAAGCACAGATTTCCACTGGTCTAATGTCCATTCCTTGTGTTCTTTAGCCCAAACAAGTCTCTTCTGCTTGTTGCCTGTCCTTAGCAGTGGTTTCCTAGCAGCTATTTTACCATGAAGGCCTACTGCACAAAGCCTCCTCATAAAAGTTGTTGTAGAGATGTGTCTGCTGCTAGAACTCTGTGTGGCATTGACCTGGTCTCTAATCTGAGCTCCTGTTAACCTGCGATTTCTGAGGATGGTGACTCGGATGAATTTATCCTCTGCAGCCGAGGTGACTCTTGGTCTTCCTTTCCTCATGTGAGCCAGTTTCTTTGTAGCGCTTGATGGTTTTTGCAACTGCACTTGGGGACACTTTCAAAGTTTTCCCAATTTTTCAGACTGACTGACCTTCATTTCTTAAAGTAATGATGGCCACTCGTTTTTCTTTACTTGGCTGCTTTTTTCTTGCCATAACACAAATTCTGACAGTCTATTCAGTAGGACTATTAGCTGTGTATCCAGCAGACTTCTGCACAACACAACTGATGTTCCCAACCCCATTTATAAGGCAAGAAATCCCACTTATTAAACCTGACAGGGCACACCTGTGAAGTGAAAACCATTTCTGGTGACTACCTCTTGAAGCTCATCAAGAGAATGCCAAGAGTGTGCAAAGCAGTAATCAAAGCAAAAGGTGGCTACTTTGAAGAACCTCGAATATAAGACATATTTTCAGTTGTTTCACACTCTTTTGTTAACTATTTAATTCCACATGTGTTAATTCATAGTTTTGATGCCTTCAGTGTGAATCTACAATTTTCATAGTCATGAAAATAAAGAAAATGATGAGATGGAGTGTCCAAACTTTTGGTGTGTACTGTATATTTATATTTTAAGTTAATTATTTGTTTGAAAATCACATTACTTTCTGTGGGTGACAAAACTTTTGTCTTGCCCAAATCTGACCTTTCTGTGTTCATTAATTGATCAATATTTCAGCATTGATGCCAATTTATTTTCTTAACCTGAACCACATTTTGGTGGGTTTCTGCTTTCAAAAGAGTAATTTATACAACCAATGGATGAATTTAGCATCAGGTTATAAGCTTTTATTTATATAACATGGATAACTTCTGTCAGGGAGTGTATATGTAAGTGTATCAACCTGCACAAACGTTTACCAAATTTATAACACACGGTGAATGCTGTAAAAATGAAACCCAACAAACTACCGGCCAAGAAGTTTGAGATATGAGGAACAGTGTAAAAAACAGTAAGATAGGAATTGGTGTTGAGCTGTGGTGGGAGGGAATTTGACAGTATTACCCCAAGAAATTCCTGAATGCGACCGTGGCTTTTGCTCTCCCATAAGAAGAACCTACTGCCTGCTGATTATCTAGAGTCTCGTGGCAAAAGCTCATCAGAATGGACAGTTTTCTCCAGTACAAGCTTCTTTGAAGAATCCTTCTGCTATGCTTTATAAATAAGAACAACCTTCTCTATGATGGGAGTCGTGATGCCTGTGGTACTGCACATGATTTCTAAGGCTACTGATGGCCTACAACAGTCTCATGCCTGTCTGACGTAGAGATTTTTATTCCAGTGATATAACACTTATGGGCTATTTGCAGCAGTTTTAATAAAATCCCTACTTTATCTACTGCAGATCTGCCTGGTCTCTGAATACTGAGCTCTGTATAACCCCATCTACACCACTGATTGACAGTTTTCTGCCAATGAACAGTGCACACAAAAGGCTGCCAATCAGTTTTATAGGAGGGGTTATATAGAGCTTCTGAATATGAAGGACTACCTGGCAGCAGGTTTACTAATCCTCTAACAATAATCTTTTGCTGATAAAACTGTGATTTTATTAAAACTACAACATGCAGCCCAGTAATTGACACATTATGGGACTTAGAATCTCTGTCTTTACATTAGGTAAGGTAAAACATGTTTGTGCTGTGTTAGCCAGTAGCTAGAAAAATATTAGAATATGAGAGTCCTCAGTGGTTGATATCTATTAATGGCAACTGAAAAGTAGGTAATAAATAACAATGTCATTGGCTACAGCAGAACAAAGTGAAGGTTCTGGAGTGGCCATCTCAGTCTCCTGACCTCAATATCATTGAGCCGTTCTGGGGAGAACTCAAGCGCACTGTTCATGCAAGAAAGCCCAGGAATTTACAGGTACTGGAGGCTTCTTGCCAAGGAGAATGGGCAGCTTTACCATCTGACAAAATAAAGAGCCTCATCCACAACTACCACAAAAGACTTCAAGCTGTCATTGATGTTAGAGGGGGCAATACATGTTACTAAGATCTGGGGTATGTGAAATTTTGATTAGGGTCGTTTGGATGTTTTGGGTTATCATTATGATTTACAAAGAGAAAACACAATAATTTGACAATAAATGGCTTCACCCAACCACTAAACATGAGTGGAAAAAAGTTTTTGTCATTATTCATATTCTCTGAAAAAAGGCCAGGAAAGCAAAAAATCTGCCGGGGCATGTAAACTTTTGAGCCCAACTATATATCTGTGTTCATATCTTGTGTCATAAGAAGCCTGATGAAGAGTCCTGAGTAGTTGGGAAAGCTTGCTATGTTTACCATCTTTTCAGTTAGCCATTAAAAGGTATCAACTACTGAGGACTCTCAGATTCTAATATTTTTCTGTCTTTACATTATGATACTATTAGGCCTGTTTCACATCTCAGGTTTTTGCATATTTGAACGCATGCGTTTCTAAGAGGCTCTTTTCACATCTAAGGTTTGTGTGCGTTTTGCTAAATTTGCGTTTTTAGGCGCTTTTACCGCTAAAAACGCTTAAAAACGCTAGCGTTTTTGGCCCCATAGGTTTTAATGGAAACGCATGCAAAAACGCATGAGCGTTTCCAAAAACGCAAAACGCATGCGTTTTTGCAAACGCTGGCCAAAACGCCGAGAAATGCGTCCAGCGCGGCGTTTGTAAAGACGCATGCGTTTTGCGTTTTTGGAAACGCTCATGCGTTTTTGCATGCGTTTCCATTAAAAGCTATGGGGCCAAAAACGCTAGCATTTTTAGCGGTAAAAACGCCTAAAAACGCAAATTTAGCAAAACGCACACAAACCTTAGATGTGAAAAGAGCCTCTTAGAAACACATGCGTTCAAATATGCAAAAACCTGAGATGTGAAACAGGCCTTAGATTAGCTAGCAAAACCCTGACGACAGATTCTCTTTAAACCAAATTGGTAATTGCATTTTCAGATGAGTTTTCAGAATAAAATACTGTGTATGAACATGAGGTTAACTATTTCCTGCCATTACATGATGTGTAGCAGTTTTTCCAGCTAAACTCGAAGCATCAGCATTCTCTCTAGCTTTTCCTTCCCCTCTCCTTCATAGAATTATATACAGTAGGCTCTGAAGACAGATTTGTAGACTGGTTTGTAGTAACCTCTGCTGTCCTTGGGCACCAGAGATCACACACGGACCCATTACAGCCAGGGTGGCCTTCCACATCATCGATTTTCCAGACAGGATAGTACTGTGTGTCTAAAGAAATAGCAGTAGGCATTAATATGACCTTATTTATGACTGCACTGCTGTGTGTACCAGCCAGTGGCACCTACCCTTGCCCAGATGAGCACACAGGGCCAGTCCAAGCATACAGTATGTTGAGGACGTAGACATGACTAACCTGAGTGATCCATACATGGGGCAGAAAATGATTCATGAGTGGAGAAAGCTGCAGATTCCTCTAGGAACACATATAGGAAATTTTAACTGTCAATATTAATATAAAAAATAAAAAAACATTACATTTTCAGCAATGTCTACTGTACTACCTTCACACATCAATTTTTAAAGTACAATGTGAGTAAAATATTTATTATCACACTGACCAAAAGTTTCACAACAACAGGGGTATTACTGTTAGTATTTTTAGTAACATTTATCTATTTATTTATATATATATATTTTTTTTTTCAGAAAAATCTCTACTTCAAAACATTAGTTATTACATCATATTGCATGAAAATACAATTGGATTTAATTCTGTAATTATTTGGTGTGTCCACCAGAGGGAGGTAAAATTCTTCACATTGATTTAGTCACTGTAAAATATTACTAGAGGGAATATTCCATGCAAAATAGTCTTTTCTAAAGCAAACATGCAACACAATTATAATTATTTGGCTTAGTGTCATATATCAATGGTATTTGGACCTGTTTTCTTGTGTCTCAACTGATCACAACTGATGTCAAAATGGCAAGGGGGCATGAGATATCATCAGACTTTTTTCTGCAATGTACTGCATGGCTGCTGATCTGGATCAAAAAATAATACAAAAAATTACAAAAACAATTACACATAAAATATGTAAGTCTCAAAAAATCTAGAAATAAATTTGTCTTGTAAGTTATACTTTAAAACAGTAGTCACATTGTTACTAGTGATGGCACTCCTCAATACTCAGTTGAGCTTCAAGAGGCTCAGGCACGCTTGTTACTTGATTGAATATCACGGGTGCTTGAGCGCCATGCTCGATTCCCCACACAATATGTTTTGTGTCTTTTAGACAGCCAATCAATCAATATACGGGGATTGCTTGCCGTACACGGTAATGCTGTACCCATGTTGGCTACTGCCATTACTGTGATTGACCTGCAGCATCACATCGTCAGGTTTTAAATGAGACCTAAGAGCATGATGCTTGGCATAGTCTCCACTAGAAGCAGTTCAGGGAGAGTTGATCTAGGAGGGAGAGCATAGATTAGAGCAGGATTTGTGCACTTGCACCCTTTATTGCCTTTCATGTGGAATTAAATGGTGTTTTTGGTCTTGTTTAACCTAACAAATAAAGAAATAAATAAGTAAGTAATTTTAAAAAACTATGTGGGGATCCCCTATATTTGATAACCAGCCAAGGTAAAGCAGACAGCAGTGGGCTGATATTATCAGGCTCGGAAAGTTCATGGTTATTGGGCCCTTCCCAGCCTAAAAATACCAGCTTCTCCTGAAGTGGGGAGCAGAGCAAGAGTTAAAGTGGTGGGAAAAATAAAATATTTATATGGGTGTTTTTTTTATTTTCACTTACTGGGTTAGTAATGGGGGTGTCTGATAGATACCGCCCCATTACTAACACCAGGGCTTGATGCCAGCTGACATTATACAACCCCATAAACCATTGCTCCTGTTACACTACACCAGGGCAATCAGGGCAAGCCCAGGCTAGACAGCAGAATTGATGCATCTAATGTGATATACCACTTCTAGGGTAGTTGCGGGCAAGTATTTTTAGAGTGGGAAGTGCCCAATAACCACAGACCTCCCCAGTCTGAAAACACCCACCATGCAACACTTTTCCTGACTCCAGGCCAGAAGGGGGAGCTCTAGAACCCGACATCAGGGCAGCTGCCTTGGTTTTGTCCAGGAGGAGGGGTTAGGCAGAAAGTCTGAGGAGAGGGAAGAGAGAGGACGTGGAGAAGAGCTCTGGGGAGTGGAGCTGAGAGAGCTCACCCTGGAGCGAAACGCTAGAAAAAGGACGCCAGAGTACTTTATAGTGCAGGTGCTGTAAGCCCTGTTAGCCGAATTTGGAGGGCAGGAGGCTGCAAGTCTCCTGGCCGCACCAAACACCTGGCTGCACAACAGCATACCAGAGCCCGTAACCATCACCAGAGCAACGGTACCAGTGATCGGCTTGAGCTGCCTGTTATACGGGTTAGAACCAATACGCAGAAAGACGGCCGCAGCTTAGCTATAAGCAGCAGGAACCTAAAAGGTGAGCGCAGAAGGAAGGCCTCTGACCCTATCTGGCGATGTGGATCGCCAATTGCTTCCAGGCTGTCCGGACCTGATCTACCATCTGTAATCAGTGCCCCAGACTGCACCAACAACTGCCAAGTAAAGATAACAGAAACTACACCCTTCTGTGTCCTCTGCTTATTTTCCACATGCTCTGTCCTGCACCCAAATGATCACCACCATCCTATTAGACTGTTCCATCTGCCCTGCTCCACTTTTGGGGAGCAATACCATCCTGGCTGCACTACCATTTGTCCTAGCAGTCCTAATCTGCAGCGTCGGCAATCCCTGGCCGAACACCGCAGGTGGCGTCACGAAACTCATGCCCAGGGTCATGGAGCCTAGTCACTGCCACCGTGATCCCCCAAAGAACTGACCGTGCCGGTCCCGAGTACCCCACGGCCCTGGTGGGCATCACATTTCAAACCATTTCAGTGATTTTCTTGACCCCTGCTCTCAGTGTTTGTTTTTCCGAAAAATGCTTGTATTTCCCATTGATTTCCATTACACTCGTCATTTGAATCGAGACCATCTGAGTATCTGACCTGCCTGATTCGAGTACCAAGCACTTGAGTATTTTAGTGCTCGCTCATCACTAATAGTTACAAAAAAAAAATTATCACTGTACTGTTACTGAGCAAAATTTACCATACACTATAATTACTAATCATACTACCATACAATGGCAAAATGCCTCCACACCATGTAGATATGTTGCCACCACATAGTGTCTGAATATAAGGAACATACTATTACAGATCAAAACACTCTGTAAAGGTACCGTCACACTTTAAAGTGATGTCGGCAGCGATTTCGCGGGTGCACACTCGCTTTCGACATTGCTTCCTTAGGTGTCACATGTAGAGATGTTTGAAGTGACACAGCCGCAATGTTGCAGCATCTATTGCTCGCTGGGTTGTGCAAAACCCAGCAAGCGATATGTATCAATGTTGTGAATAGGCGACATCGCTTACAACATTGTTATCGCCGTGTCACACGGGGCGATGTTGGCAGATCGCTGGATCTACATTGCCAGGTTTACCAAAATGTTGGTAAACCTGACAACTACGATCCAGCGATTTATCGCAGTTGCATTGTGCTGTTACGCGGCACGACGCACAGTCTGACTAACTAAGCTTTCCTTCCTACTACTCTATCCTAGGCTCCATCCCCCACCCTCCTGGGACCTACTAAATTACCGGCCCACCTATTCTAAGTGGTGTGGTCCTAAGTGGGTGTAAGTACTGACTCCACAGGTTTAACCCTGAACTAGCAACTTACAGGGAAAAGGAAAACACATTATAGTCAAAGTGTAAAACTTCCCTGTGGCGCCCAGCCTCAGGGGCGCCACACATCGCTACAACTTTACTCCTATCCCTTGGCCGCAACACAACCAGCCCTGGGGTGTAGTATTAATATTCCATCGCTAATACCCCAAACTTGTAGGACTGATGCCAACACATTGCCATGGCCTGTATCAGATACCACTATACCTCAATAGTGACTTCCTACCACCAACCACTACCAAACACCACTGAGACCAGCCTTTGAATCGGACCTATTCCTCGCTGCTGTGTCAAAGAAATTATTTACCACAACATGCTTGAACATCAACACCATTAACATTGTCTCTTTTTTATGTACATAATCTAAAATCAAAAAAGAGGGCAAGTGGGTGGCCAGATGGGTTACCAGATATCAAAGAGGAGATACCTCTCCCCTCACCCTCCTTTTAACCCTCCCATAAACCCACACCTCCAACTCATTCACCATTGCACCTTAGCTGTGTCCTTGGGTGTCCTCACTGACTCACCACTGACACAGCCATGACTCTTGGTGCCGTCATTCCGTGCTCAGCGGCTGAAAGACTGCTTCTTCGGCGAGGCCTATGATATAGCAGAGCTGAGATGCGACGTGGGACTTTGTTGTGGAATATTGTCGGAGGGTACGTTTTGGGGTTAATAAAATGGATAATGAGGGTTATCAGTGTGTTATATTTCTAATAAAGGATTTTTCCTGTGTGTATGCATGTGTTTATTAACTATTCACTTACTGCATTGGTTATAGGCAGGTAACATAAGACCGGGAAAATGAAGTGGAGTCTGGCTCAACATGGGAGATTTTTTCTTTTCTCTTTTCCAATAAAAAGTGCAATACAGAAAAGATCACGTGGTCAGCGTGACCTGAGTCGATGCCTTTCGGGCACAAAGTACGCCCTTACTCTGGACAGTCATGAGTAATGGTATGCATTGCGCCCCGAAACGCATTGACTCAGGTCATGCTTTCATGCAATCTTTTTTGTATTGCACTTTTTATTGGAAAAGAAAAAAGAAAAACATTTCACATGTTGAGTTGGTTCCTCTTCATTTTACTGGTTTTAGATTGGGCTAAAGCAGGATCGGCATCTGAATTCCAGGAGGATACAAACGGAGCACAACAAGGTGAACTGGAACCTCTATGTATAGGTAACATAACACACCTGACATTACCAATCCAGGACTTAATGACAAGCTGTTAATACTCAGCTGTAATTAGCCTCTTCTATCACCCCGATTCCACTGCATCATGGCATCAGGAAGAGCCAGGTAAAGCACCAGAATTTCTAATGAGCGGCCCCAGATCAGGAAAAAAAGACAAGTGTGAAAGGCTCCTAACTTAAGACAGTATACATGCTGATGTTACAGATTGACAGCATTTAAGAGGTTAACAGCCATGAAAGAAGACTCACTCTACTTGTGGTAGTTAGAGAGTGATGATGGCCAAATACCACATTGTGTCCATCCCGGGTTAGTGAATTAGGAAGGGGGTTATAAAGATGGAGTCACTAAGTGTTTCTGTGTTTTTATTTATAATAAAATGATTTTTCTCTGTGTTGTATCTTTTTTAACTATTTATTTGGGATTCTCAATGAACGGGTCTAACTTGGCCTAACATTAAGAATCTCAGGGTTTAATGCCAGCTGAAAATACAAAGCTGGTATTAACCCCTTATTTCCCAGTGTGCCAGCCCACACCAGGGCCACTAGAAAATCTGGTAAAGCACCTAGAAATGGCGCTACGATGAATGCACCATTTTCAGGGGTGGCTGCGGTTTGCTAGTCTTTAAAGTGGGTGGGCTCTAAAACAATGGGTCCTCACCCATACAAGCCCTCAGCTGCCTAGTTTTACCTTGTCTGGTGATTAAATATAGGGCAGAGCTTGTGCATTTTCTTTGCCAGCCAAGGTAAAATTAAGCATCTGAGGGTGGCAGCTAGCAGCTGTCCGCTTTCACTGGGCTAGACTGAAAAATACTGCGAAGCCCCAATCGGTTTTTAAAATTATTTATTTATTAAAAATACTATTGCAGCAGTCACGCACAATCACTGTCCACATTGTGGAAATGCAGTCTGACTGCAACAGCCAATCACAGAGGCTCTCACAGGCAACGTTTTTTTTCTCTGCGCTCAGGATTACCGCAGTCCAGGCAGCTTTGTGTGTGGCCAGTAACTATGGTACACATCGGGTAACTAAGGGCTGCGTTTGCCTGAAGTTCCCGAAGTTACCGCTGGCGGTTACACAAGGCTAAGCTCTGCTGTAGCGCAATCCGACTGCCGCAGGGGCAGCACTGAGTGTGACCCTAGCCTTACCTAAGCATTATGACTGTGCATGTACATTCTTTGACAGCAATTTTGCACCATTTTTAAAGCTAGTACTTAAACCTCATCAGGTTTAAAGGTACCGTTACACGTCGCAACATCGCTGCGATATCGCCTGCAACTTCATGGGTGTGCGCACGTTTTTGGCACTTTTCCAAGATTGCCTGGTAGATGTCACACAGGAAGATATCATAGGCAACGCAACTAGGATGTCGAAAGTAACTTTCGTTCGCTGGGTATGAGCAACCCAGCGAGTGATCCTTTAACATTGTAGTGAATAGGGGAAGTTGCTTTCAACATCTCTGTTGCGTCATCACACTGCACGATCATGCCACATCGCTTATGCAACATCGCCCGGTTTAAGTGCATGAGAAAAAAACCTGGCAATGTCGCTCAAGCAATTTATTGCAGTCACATCGCCCTGTCAGACAACACGACGCAGTAACGATATCAACTGCAACTGACCACACCACGTGACTTTTGGGCAATATTGCAGGCGATGTTGCAACGTGTAACGGTACCCTAACAGATTTGTTTTATATTGTGTGCAGTTTGTGTTGTAAAGTATGGTGACAGATCAACTCCATGCAAGATGTATCAGGTTTTCTTTGTTTTCTGCCCCTATATTTGCCTTTCTATCTAGAATTTAAGTTCTGGACTCTTTCTCCCCATGGGCACATACATATTGGCTAAATGGTAAATCCACCATGACAAAGACATTCAAATGTTATGTGGGTTAAAAAAATACTTACCCATATATTTCACAATTACACTTGCTAAGCTGGACTTAAGTTATAATAACTGAGTCACTTGCTGCATGTGCAAGAAATGTGCTGTTTTTAAAAAGAATTACAAAATATCGAGAACACTTATGAAATGTGTGCATCAAAATGTTCTTGTTGTCAGAAACTTCATGTATGAAAATAGAAAGTCAAGTAGTATTGAGAATTATTAATGAATAGTCTGGTATGTCAAGTGGAGAGCTCAGCACACTTACCACTCATATCCAGCAAATAATAGATTCCATGGAAATACATAGAAAATGTATTGTAAATTAGAGGCTATTTGAATTCCTTGCAATTGCAAAACATGTTTGTGAACACCATTAGATGATATCATCCAACTTAGGTAAGAGCTGTATGTAACGTGTGCCATATGTTTTTCCCACCAGTGAATGGGAGCTCCAGAATCAGGGTAGCAAAGACTCTAACCCACTGGTGTTCACAGGCAGAAAAGTGCCCCGTGCAAAAACAATATATCAATATATGGGCTCTTTGTGGACCAAAAGCTCTTAAGAGTACAAAATTGCACTGACTTTAAAGGTAGAAATGGGCCCCCTTAACTCTTCTGCCCCAGTGCATCATCACAAGGCTGCACCAATGATATGTCAACCCTAAAGGTACCTTTACACGCGCGCTACAGGATGGTGGAAACAACCGGGTGCTTCACGTGCACGAGCATGCACAAACGGTTGAAAACGGTACCCACACCACCTTTACACGCCGCAACAAGGTGCACTACAGTAGGTTACATCTATCTCTGGATACACCGCCGGGTGCCACAAGTTACCTTCTGTAGCTCACCTTACCTCATTTACACGCTGCTATAACAAGGTAATATGGGCGGAACAAATGCAGCAGGGAAAACACATAGGCGTGCCACAATTGTGGATTACGAGAATTCCGTACGCTGATAGGACAAAGCAATAACATCATGATTGGGCAGCCAGCACAGGAGGCTGACTAATACATGACGCTCGAGCAATTGTGTAGTGTGACTGGTCAGCTCCTTAAATATGCCACCCTATGCAGCGACTACCAATCGTAACGCAGGAGCTTCCTCCAATGATCGCTGAAGGGGGATGGTTTCCCGGAGCCTGTGTCATGCCCCAGGTAGATAGCAAGGTGTCGAAACAACCCTCCTGTTCCTTATTTACACGCCGATACAGGCCATAACAATCGCCTTGAAATCAACCTGTTTTTGAGCTCTGCTCTGAAACAGGTGCCTCAAGTGATGGGCGGCAACAACCGTCTTTACACGCCGCGACCATGGGTTGATTTGGCGGTGCAAGATACATTTCTCTTATCTACTCTGACTCTGCAGTTAATAACCTCACCGTTGAGTCGTAACTTGTCTTTCACTTGAGACAAAAGTCAATTTGGCACACTTGCCCCATATTAAGGTTAGACAGAGTGGCTCTTTAGCTTGGTTCGTCACCCAGCACCTCATCTAATAGCCATCCCCAGGCCACACCTCTGCATAACAATTCTGCTATATATTTGAAGAATGGCCCCAATTCATCAAGATCAACGATCTTCACACTGGTCTTGATTAGGGGTCAAAGGTCTCTGAATGAGCATCTGAAATATGACTTATACAGTAGGTCCACGTGAGCCTAACCACAAATATTTGTGCTGGAGGGAGATTGCGGTGTAGTGAACTCCACAGCTTGTCATGAATTTGACATGCAAGAGTTTGCCACACCCCAGTCCTGTCCTAGCTATGGGTACTCTTTCTCTAAAATTTAGCACAGCCACAAGTTATGTCAATATCTTTTGAATATCCAAAGTTTTCTACACTTGAATACTGGTAAATAAGATTTGATGAATCGACCCCTATGTCTTTTCATTTAATGCTTTCTTCTTTTCTTCTACCAGAACTGTATATGTCTGGGGCCAAGGGCTTGGGGTACTCAGATCTCAGACGTACTGGTACAGGGATGTCACGGGTGGTCGGTGCCCAAGTCCATGCCCTTGAGCAGACAATAAAAAAGAGTAAAGAAAAATAAATAAAGTTGTTCAAGACGCCACCTGTAGGTCCGGTGATGGCACCGGCGCTGCTGGAGCCTCCGGGGTGATGTGCGGCAGCAAGATGTCATAGCCCTCTACAGGTAGGGCTGAGTCCCTGGGGTGTTGGAAGTAGTAATAGTGGAATAGGGCAGTGTAGTCACTGTGGAGCAAAGCAGGTAAATCACAGTTCTCTGAGAAGAAGCAGACACGTTGGTCACTCTGAACGGGTACTTTACTCCATTAATCTGCAGGGTTACAGGATAATGCAGTTCTTACAGCTAAGGTAGTGGACTGGGTGGTTCTGGTAGTGAGCAGTGTCTTTCTGAAGTTCCGCTGGTGTTCCTTCTCTATCACTTTCTCTTTCCTTACTCTATTCTGCCCTACACGGATCCCACTTCTTGAACCAGGCCCGTCGGGTGATATAGGAACCCTTTATCTCTCCAAAGGTGAACCCGGCGTGGCCTAGCAAGGCATGTGAGCGGTCGCATTGTACTGCAGCTCTGGTGACCCTGTGCCCATTTACTCTCTTGCCCCGAGAATTTCAGTGATCAGGAGCGTGAATTTCGGTACCTGTGCCTACATGCAGGGGCGTATCTAGGGGGGTGCAGCCGGACCTTTTGCCCCGGGCGCAACTCAGCGGGGGGTGCCGCCGCGCCGGTGCCATCATCAGGTCAGGTGTCCGGCTGTGGCACTGCAGCGCTGGCGCTAATCTCCTCCGCGCCGCCCTGCATGTTGTGCACGGGCGGCGCTGCGCGTGCACAACCCCTGCTGCTGGTCTGCCCCCTGGCATCAGTTCCCACCCCCCCGGGTCACGTCGCGGCCGCGCTGCGGCTGACGTCACCCGGCGCGCCGAACGTGCAGTTGGACAGAGAAGAGAAGAGGTAGAGGAGCTGCTGCATCCTGCCTGCCTCCTCCTGAGTCCTGACTGAGTCGTCCGGTCCGTCCTGACTAGGTACTACTCTACTCGTGTAATTAAATTGTAATAAAGTAACCTAAACAGGCGGGGGGGGGGGGGTTGCCTGTCCTGGGCTGGGAGTCGGTAGAGAGAGTTATGAGGTATATATATATATATGTATACATCAGGCGCAGGCACCCACTATGAGGTATTACACCTCATAGTATATGCCTGCCTGGTGATGTATACATATATACACCTCATACTGTGCTTGCCTGATGTATACATATATATACCTCAGGTATATATATGTATACATCAGGCAGGCACACTATGAGGTGTATATATATATACATCAGGCACACACATTATGAGGGGTGTATCTATGTATACATCAGACAGGCACACACACTATGAGGTGTATATATGTATACATCAGGCAGGCACACACTATGAGGTATTATACCTCATAGTGTGTGCCTGCCTGTTGTATACATATATACACCTCATAGTGTGCCTGCCTGATGTATACAGATATACACCTCATAGTGTGCCTGCCTGATGTATACATATATATATATCTCAGGTATAAATATGTATACATCAGGCAGGCACACTATGAGGTGTATATATGTATACATCAGGCAAGCACACACTATGAGGTACAATAACCTTTCCCCCCCCGGTGCTCAACCAAGGCTGCAGGGGCTGACAGCTGACAGCAAAACTCCCCCGACCTCCCACCACCCGGTCCTCAACCAAGGATGCAGGGGAGCGGGGCTGAAAGCTGGAGCTGACAGCACCGACCACCCTCCCCCCCTCCCCTCCGGCTCCTCACCTACTCTGGGGGGGGCGCCGAAATAGATCTGTGCCCCGGGCGCCATGAAACCTAGTTACACCTCTGCCTCCATGGGTGCGGTGCGCTACTCCGGGACCCTCTGATACAGAGATGGCGAGGCGGGAAGGCAGGCTGCGGTCGGCGGCTGGATTGGGGCCAAACAGCATGCAAAATGGCACTGAGGAGAGTCACCAGGGAGCAGAGACCCAGCGACAGAGAAAGAAGCGGGCTGAGGCGGCGGTGAAGCTGCAGCAGTATGCCAGGCAGCAGCAGCCAGAGGACGTCCAGGCCCTCGGTGTGGCAGTTGTGGATAACCAGCATATGGTAACAGATAATAAAGAGGGGGAGGCCATAAAAGACTGGGAGAAAAGGCAGTGCTGTACTAAGTCACAGGCTGTAAATGGTGGAGGAGAAGATAACTGCCAGACTGCCAGTGTATGTAATATGGAGGACCAGGAGGGGAAACCTACCCTCAGGGATGTGCTGCAAGCTATCACTAAATGCAATGCAGAGCTGACTGGGCACATAGGAACCCTAAAAATTGATGTATCCACTATTAGACAGGATATGCAGAAAATGAGGGATCGCATGTCTGCAGTGGTGGGTAAAGTGAGTGAAATGGAAGATACAGTTGCTCCCTTGGTTAAGAAATTTAAAGCTGCTGGCGATTCCAATAATTACTTACATAATAAAACGGACGATATAGAAAACCATCTAAGATGAATTAACATTCGTATTGTGGGTGTGCCGGAGAGGACAGAGATGCGGAGGAATTCTTTGAATCCTGGCTGGTGAAAACATTTGGTCAGGAGAAATTTACCAAAATGTTTGCCATAGAAAGGGCCCAGAGGGTGCCTACCAGGCCTCCTCTGCCAGGAGATCAAGCACGCCCAATTCTGATTAAAATGCTACATTTTAGAGATCGGGACAAAATCCTGCAAATGGCACGGACTGCTGAGGATCTGCGCATAAAGGGGGCCAGGGTGTCCGTATATCCAGACTTTTCTGTGGAGGTCTGCAGAAAACGTGCCCAATTCCAGGAGGTTAAACGCTGGCTACGTGCTTTAAAAGGGCCTTATTCCATGTTGTTCCCGGCCCGGCTGAGGGTTGAGGCTCTGGGTGCAACCCATTTTTTTGAAATGGCTAAGGAGGCTTCTAAATGGCTCGATTTGAAGGGGAGACAGATCTGTAGTGGCTGAATATAACACCTCTTTATGGAGACCAGCGGAGGGAACCGTTCTACTTTGATGCTTTCATTAACAGTTATACCCACTGAACACTGATGAGTTCATACTTGGCGGTCATATTATTCTGTTTACTAATCTTTTGGTTATTTTTCTATAAATATCTCGGGCAAGCCGAAATAATTTTTTGATTGAACACTTTGTTACAGGGTCTATAACGGTCGGTCGGACTGTGAGTTTCTGCAGTTTTATACCCTGAATATGTACGGGACTGTGAAATCTGGGTTATGTAATTTTTTTTACTCCGTTTGGAGCCTTTTTGCTTTTTTTTTCTTTCCTGTCTCAGTCCCTATGTTTATAGTTTTTTTTCTTACTGATATGTTCTCTATGTGCGGGTTATTTAAGCACATTCATATTGGTAATGAGTTGTCATATCTGGGAGATGAGGTTACTGCTAGGTTTTATGTAGGAAGAGAGTGGGGGATGGGGGTGGGGGGTAGTAGGGATCGAC
This sequence comes from Allobates femoralis, assembly GCA_033576535.1. Lineage (NCBI taxonomy): Eukaryota > Metazoa > Chordata > Amphibia > Anura > Aromobatidae > Allobates > Allobates femoralis. The sequence continues at coordinate 176,790,990 of JARQOC010000006.1, read as the reverse complement.
ACTATATTGTTATTGCAATATACTTATCTTTTCCTGTAAGTCTGGACACCATGATTTTATTCCCGTTTAGGATACTGGGGCGTTTGTGCCCGTTGGTAAGATTTCTATGTTTAGACTATGGTTAGTTAGCTTAATATTTTTTCATGGAATATTAGAGGAATGGGAGATCCTACTAAGCGCTTTGTGGTACTTAAATATCTGAAAAAGCATCGTGACCTTATAGCTTGTATTCAGGAAACGCATTGGAATGCAGAATCGGCAGCCTCTTTGGCTAAATTATGGAGGGGTCGGCGCATCACTCAGTGCATTGTTCATATTCTAGAGGAGTGTGTATCCTCATACATCCGACCTTACCATTCTCTTTGGAGCTAGTGAGTCTAGACACAGAGGGTAGATATGTATGCTTGGTGTGCAGTGTGGCTGGGTTGCGAATGTGTATAATTGCCGGATATGTCCCGCCTCCATTTTCTGTGAGCAAACTACATGACCTGATTCCCTTTGTCGCGGAGTATGCTGCCATGCCCTTACTGGTCATTGGTGATTTTAACATGTACCTCAACACTGTACTGGATAAATATAGGAGAGATTTGGGAAGTGGAGTTGCTCATGACACGTCTCTGGCAAAGGTTTTGAGGGAGATCCAACTAGTGGACGTATGGTGCTCTAGGTTCACCGATGTTAAACAATATTCTTGTTACTCGGCGTCCTACTCCTCATTGTCGAGGATAGATTTGGCCCTGGGGAATGGGATACTGATCCCACTGGTGACCAGAGCTGAATACCATACTAGGCTACTCTCAGACCACTCCCCGCTTTTGATCACGATTACACCAGAACAGTCCATGGTATGTTGCAGGGGCGTATGGAAATGTAATCCTTTCTGGCTGGCAGTGTTTGGAGGGTCTGTGCAACTCTCTTCTATTTTGACGGAGTTTTTTGGTGGTAATGTGGGTTCTGCTTCCATGTCTATAGTGTGGGACACAATGAAAGCGTTCCTGAGAGGCATCTTAATTACAGAAATATCACTTGTCAAATCCAAAAATAGGGCCTGTATGCAGAGTTTGCAGGCTGTGGTGGATGTTTTGGAACACACTTATGTGGCCTCACCGACTACCGACAATAAGGGAAAGTGGACGGATGCTCAATCCAAACTGAATGACTTTGTGATACAACAGGCGGAACACAAACGATTTTTCCTAAAACAACAATTCTATCCTGAGGGTGAGGGTGCATGTCATTTGCTGGTGACAGTGGCTAGGGCACAATCTGGTGTCCCGGCGATCTCAGTTATTCGGAATGCGGAAGGTGACTTGGTTACAGTGCTGGTTTGGTAGCGAGTATTTTTTTTCAATTTTAACAACAATTATATTCTTCTAGACTTAGGAAAACGAGTGCTGAGATGGAACAGTATGTGCATACAGTCTGACTGCCTACATTAATGGATGCTCAAAGGGTACTGCTTAAGACCCCCATTACTGTGGATTAATTGGTGTCAGCTTTGCGAGACTTTCAAATCAGGCGCCGGGGTCCGATGGTCTCCCTATTGAAATTTATAAAGACAATGCGGAGGTTTTACTACCAAGGTTGAAAGAGGCATTTGACATGGCGTTGATTGAGGGCGTACTTCCTAGGTCAATGAGGGAGGCAGTGGTGGTTCTCCTACCTAAACCGGGAAAAGATCCTTTGCTTCCTGAATCATACAGGCGTATATCTTTGCTGTCTACTGATGTTAAGATTCTAGCCAAGGTACTGGCAACGCCGTTGTTAGGAGTGATTACCCAGGTGGTTGGGGAGGACCAAACGGGGTTTATGCCAAACAGATCCACAGCCATTAATCTGCACAGGCTGTTTCTAAATCTACAGGTGGAGTCCCATAACAGGGGAGGTAGGGCGATGCTCTCACTTGACGCGGCGAAAGCTTTTGATAGCGTTGAGTGGAGTACCTCTGGGTGGTATTGCGGGAGATGGGTTTGGTGATAGGTTTTTGGCGTGGGTGAAGTTATTGTATGCCAGCCCTGTTGCAAAAATTTGCATTAACGGCTTTCTATCGGATACTTTGCCATTGGGAAGAGGCACTAGGCAGGGCTACCCGTTGTCTCCCCTTTTATTTGCTTTTGCAATTGAGCCTTTAGCTGTTAAATTGAGAACTAGCTCCTACATTAGGGGATTTATGCATGACTCGGTGGAGGAGCAGGTGGCGTTATACCCCGATGATCTTCTGGTGTTTATGGGGGACATGGTGCAGTCCTTGTCTACGACTATGGGTCTAATAGGTGATTTTGGGGAACATTCTGGCCTGAAAATTAACTGGGACAAATAGGTGCTTATGCCAGTATATGCTCTTTCAGCGGACACGAGGGTGGGGGAGACAAGCCTTAAAATTGTAAGGGAATTTAAATATTTGGGTATTATAATTTCTCCACTGGTCTCTGAATTTGTTTCCTTAAAGTTAACGGGTATGATAGGCAAATTCAGAATTCGCCTTGATACGCTACAGAGAACTAAGAATCGAGGGGGACTGGCTATTCCCAACCCGTGGGTGTACTTTTTGGCGTCCCAACTCCAACAGCTTGCAATTATTTGCGGGAATCTGGATAAATTAATGTGTGAAATTGTTTGTGATATTTCAATCACCTCTTTTTTGGAGGTGGGGCTCTTGGATGGGGATAGACGAATGAGGATACCTATTCTTGCTCTTCTCAGGAGGGTTTGGCAGAAGGCTAAAACCCTTTTAGATATAACGGGCCATATGTCGTTTACACCTGTTTGTAAAGTACAACGATTGTCCAAATTATACCTACTACATAGAGTTTACATAACACCAAAATTCCTGCATCGGATAGGGCTTAGAGTGGATTCTTGTTGTCCAAAATGTGGGGAGGACGACACAGACCTGTTACATAGGTGTTGGAATTGTAGGCATTTTGCAAGATTCTGGAGTGAGTGCATTGGGTATGTGAATAATGTGTTTGAATCTGCTTTACTGCTCCATCCATTGGTATGTATGTTGGGATGTGTGGGTTCTGACAGGTATGAGGCCAACGAGGAACTGGCGCTGAAACGCACTTTGTTCCAGATTAGAAAAATGATTGCTGCACATTGGCTCGACCCACAGCCTCTCAGGTTGTGGGAATTTGTCGACGGGATGAGGATCCTTATCAAAATGGAGGAGGGGTGTGTACAAAAAGCGTAAAGCCATTCACAAGTTTGACAAAGTGTGGAATAAATGGTGCACCTTTCACGGGTATTACTTCTCTGCCATTCTAAATATAATGCAGGCTTAATTTCCTTGGGTCTTCTTTAACGGAATTATAAAGACTTGTTTGGATTGTCGATATTCCTTCTGGTGTCTATGATGTCACTGATTTTTCAGTATAGTGCTTCTGGTGGAGACCGTGCTTGGTGTAGGACAGTCTTATCGTGCTCCTATGAAGCTTGCGACCACGTCGGTAATTTGCGGTTCAGGGATAGACCTCTGATCCACTTCTGAGCCAGTACCCCGCTTCGGACTGTGCCAGAGTATTTGGTTACCCTCTATCTGCCCCTTTCTCTTCTGGGTCATCAGGATGAGGTGCCCTCCCTCTTAGCTTCTCCTCTACTGTTCTCTGTTCTTACTGTTTCTCTTCACTGGGCTCTTCTATTTCTCTACAGCGTCTCCTTACTTCACAGATCTGCACTTCACTTCTGCTCTTTCTGCTTTCTGCTCTTCCCCTCTTTCCCCACTCACTATATAACCTAGCTCTCCTCCCACCATGACTGGGTACCCTAGTAACGGATGTCTGATTGGTCCCCTATCACTAGGCGTGTGTCTGTGGTGCTGGAGCTTCAGGCTTCTACTACTCCTTACCAGAACAAAGCATACTGTGCCTTCTGTTAGGGGTGCAGTATCCTTTTGTAGCACGCTGACTAGTGGGGCGTTACATATACTTTTAAGCTCAATGATCCTTCCCCAGGACTGTATGAATTCTAAAATTGATATCTCCACCATATAGACAAGGCAATTTCTGACTTATCAATATTTGATTTTTATAAAGTATGATTTATATTTCTGTTATCAAACATGAACCTGTATCTTCAAAATAAGTGTGTTTTAAGAGAGTTACTGAGTTTGTAAGCTCTTTGACTCAGTTTTGTTTCTTAAAAGGTATGGTAAATCTCACAGGTTATTACATGATTGATTCAACTCCTTATTTAGCAGGTAATGCAATAAACGTATTATACACTGGCAATCAAAATTAGAGAACAATGTATGATCATTTGATTTTTTCAAACTGAATGTAATCTACATTGATTAACATTTGAAGGTTTTTGTGTATGGGCTACACTGTGGCGCCCCAGCATTTTGGTCGCCACAGTGATGCTGCACCTAATCCACAGGTGTGGTGTTATTGCTCTCAGGTAAGATGGGGATACAAACCTGAGACACACATCTTATACCCAAAACCATTCCCAACTTCAGGCCAGGAGATGCAGGGCATATAACCAGATACAGAATAACAGCAGTTCCTACACAATGTTTGTATATAAATGCAATTATCTTTATTATTTATTTGGAAAACCCTCACACATGATATAATCCTTCCCCATAAAAACAACTCCAGACAGCATGAGTGCAGGTATACATACAAAATTACAAGTTACAGGTTGTATTCCATTTCAGACACTATCAACACTTGGTCTGCACAAGAGGGGATATATTGAAATCACCACTATGTCTGCTGACAACAAGCCTGTCCTAAGAGACAGGGATGCACCAGACATACAGAATACCAGTTGTTGCCCCTCACATATTGCAAATATGCCCAGTAAGAAAGTGTCCATACCGCACCACACTGCCCAGCACCTCACCGTTTCGCTCTCCGCTTCGTCAGGACCTCCTGGAATACAACCTGTAACTTGTAATTTTGTATGTATACCTGCACTCATGCTGTCTGGAGTTGTTTTTATGGGGAAGGATTTTATCATGTGTGATGGTTTTCCAAATAAATAATAAAGATAATTGCATTTATATACAAACATTGTGTAGGAACTGCCGTTATTCTGTATCTGGTTATATGAACTAAATAGTGAGATTATGCGGCTGAAAAAATATATGTACTATTATGGACTCTAGAATTTGGTTAGTGATTTACAGGAGATGCAGGGCGGAAGAGACCCCTCTAGAGGGAAGTCCCCGTCTGCTGGCTGGAGGAAGGAGTAATTTAAGGGGTGGGGACTGAGAGAGTGAGCAGTTAGTCTGCAGGAGACAGAGGAAGAAGGAGAAGCAATATAGAGACAGAATAGAGTTCTAGGGGAGGCTAGTGCCAGGGTGGAGTGGGACCAGTGGCTAAGTCACCACGGAACCCTGAATCTACTACCGCCCTACAGGTCGTTGGTGAAGGAACTGGCTGCATGAGGGGACCTGCCCCAATCTGGTGTGAAACTGCACGTTCAAGCCAGGAAACCATAGGCTACTGGTCTGCATAGTGACTATAGAGGGTCAAGAGGACTTGCTAGCAGTAGCTCAACAGCACCCGCAGTAACCTGCCTTGGACTAGTAGCACAAAGGAGCAGGAGAGAGGAAGGAGAAAAGATCACTGTAGAAAGGGCAACAAATAAAGGCTTACAAAGGGTGTGTCAGCAGAGTGTTCCTGGATGATCTGAGAGCCGGCCAGGCTGCAAGATGTAAAAGCACAGTACCTGGCTGGGTCTGCACTGAATGAAGTTACAAGTAAATAACCTGGAAAGAACTGCATCCCCTGTGTCTGTCAGCTTCTTCTTTGTGGCGCCCCAGGGTCTGGTTGCCACAATATTAAGCTTGGAAGCAAGGAAAGGTACCCACCTCAGACGAAACACACGTGCAACACCTTCTCTACTCCAGGCCAGAAGGGGGAGCTCTACACTGAATTCAGGGCAGGTCCCCCATAAATTCTGGTCTGGGGGTGGGATCAGGCAGTTCAGTTCCTAGAAGGACTGTAGAGGACATCCTACAGTCGGGTGCCATGCCAGGCCTGTCCGAAGAAGCTGACTAGCCAGTGTGAGGGACCCGTAGGTGAGGGTCTGAGGGAAGTGGAGAAAAGGTGTGGGGAGTGGAGCAGAGCCAGCTCACCCCAGCACCGAGCGCAGGACGGACACCGGAGTCCGAGGTCGCAAGGGACTTTATGCCCAGCAACCAACACCGGAGAGCAGGTAATTCCAAATTGATCGCCCACCACAAGGCCAGGAGACACAGCCACATCCCAGAGCTCAGAGATATGCAGTGAGAGGAGAGAACGTAAACGGAGCTCAAGCCGCCTGTCACACGGCCAGGACAGACAAGAGAGGAGAGGGTCACAGCACAGCTTCAAGCAACCAGGGCCCACATGGAGTAGCACAATAGGGAGGCCTCAGAACTTGCCAGGTGTGGAAAACCTGAACTTGCTTCCAAGCTCCGGACCCCTAACATCACTTGTGAACTGTGCCCTGGATGAACCTGCTTCTGACTTCAGCAAAGGTAAAGGAGACTGTTACCCTGTGTCTGTCAGTTATTCTGTACACTGAGTCTCTGCACCCTCAACGAATCCGTCATATCTATAGACTCTTTAGTTGCCCCGGGGAACTGCTCTTCTCGTAGAGAGCTGAACCATCTTCGCTGCTACTCCCATCATCCCCAGAAGTAACATAGTAACATAGTATTTAAGGTTGAAGGAAAATCTTAAGTTCATCTAGTTCAACCCATAGCCTAACATGTTGATCCAGAGGAAGGCAAAAAAAACCCATGTGGCAACATGGTCCCGACTGCAGCAGCGGCTATACCGGCCGCATTCTATTGGTGGCGTCACAACACTCCTTTATGTTTAAACTTTTATTTTATTTTTCTCCATTGTTCTAATTCCACTTTTTACTGATCACCCCAAAAAGGGGATTACAGACTGGGTCACGCCACCGTGACATCCTGCAGCCCCAGATGACAATGAGAGGGCCCGGTTCTGAGTAACCCACGGTCCCAGCCGGGGAGAGTCAGCTTTTTGGCGTCACGCTTTTTTTGCGCCTTTTTGCGCGGGCACTTTTTTCAGCATTTTGCATCTGCGCAAAAAAGCGCAAAATAGCTCCGTAAAAAAACACGGTGCGTTCACACACCACGTGTTTTTACAGGGCAACTTCTTCAGTGATGTCACAGAGGGGAGGAAGAATCCTGTTCCTCCTAACCTCAGTGACATCTGTCACAGCCCCTTTTGAATTTGCAGTGCATTATACACTGCGAAATCAAATGTAAAAGTAAGCCAAATGAATTAAAAATAATAAAGATTTTATACTTACCTTTCGCTGGGTGCTCCGGAGCCGGGAACCGGGAGCAGCAGCAGGCATCGGTCTGCCAGGACCTTGCATGATGTCATAATGACATCGGGTGCTGTGATTGGCCGCTCACGGTCATGTGATATGCGCGTCACATATCACATGATCGTAAGCAGCCAATCAACCCCCATGACATCACGCAAGGTCCTGTCAGATCAGTGCCTGGCTCCGGATATCACGAACAAGCCGATGGAGAGGTACAGTTGTGGCCAAAAGTATTGACACGCCTGCAATTCTGTCAGATAATACTCAGCTTCTTCCTGAAAATGATTGCAATCACAATCTTTAGTATTATTATCTTCATTTAATTTGTCTTCAATGAAAAAAACACAAAAAGAATTGTCCTAAAGCCAAATTGGATGTAATTCCACACCAAACATAAAAATGGGGGTGGACAAAAGCATTGGCACTGTTAGAAAATTCATGTGATGCTTCCCTAATTTGTGTAATTAACAGCACCTGTAACTTACCTGTGGCACCTAACAGGTGTTGGCAATAACTAAATCACACTTGCAGCCAGTTGACATGGATTAAAGTTGACTCAACCTCTGTCCTGTGTCCTTGTGTGTACCACATTGAGCATGGAGAAAAGAAGGAAGACCAAAGAACTGTCTGAGGACTTGAGAAACCAAATTGTGAGGAAGCATGAGCAATCTCAAGGCTACAAGTCCATCTCCAAAGACCTGAATGTTCCTGTGTCTACCGTGCGCAGTGTTATCAAGAAGTTTAAAGCCCATGGTACTGTGGCTAACCTCTCTAGATGTGGACGGAAAAGAAAACTTGACGAGAGATTTCAATGCAAGATTGTGCGGATGGTGGATAAAGAACCTCGACTAACATCCAAGCAAGTTCAAGCTGCCCTGCAGTCCGAGGGTGCAACAGTGTCAACTCGTACTATCCGTCGGCGTCTGAATGAAAAGGGACTGTATGGTAGGATACCCAGGAAGACCCCACTTCTTACCCTGAGACATAAAAAAGCCAGGCTGGAGTTTGCCAAAACTTACCTGAGAAAGCCTAAAATGTTTTGGAAGAATGTTCTCTGGTCAGATGAGACAAAAGTAGAGCTTTTTGGGCAAAGGCATCAACATTGAGTTTACAGGAGAAAAAAAGAGGCATTCAAAGAAAAGAACATGGTCCCTACAGTCAAACATGGCGGAGGTTCCCTGATGTTTTGGGGTTGCTTTGCTGCCTCTGGCACTGGACTGCTTGACCGTGTGCATGGCATTATGAAGTCTGAAGACTACCAACAAATTTTGCAGCATAATGTAGGGCCCAGTGTGAGAAAGCTGGGTCTCCCTTAGAGGTCATGGTCTTCCAGCAGGACAATGACCCAAAACACATTTCAAAAAGCACTAGAAAATGGTTTGAGAGAAAGCATTGGAGACTTCTAAGGTGGCCAGCAATGAGTCCAGACCTGAATCCCATAGAACACCCGTGGAGAGCACCCTTTAAATATCCGGGACCTGGAGCAGTTTGCCAAAGAAGAATGGTCTAAAATTCCATTGTAAGAAACCCATTGATGGTTACTGGAAGTGGTTGATCGCAGTTATTTTGGCTAAAGGTTGTGCAACCAACTATTAGGCTGAGGGTGCCAATACTTTGGTCTGGCCCATTTTTGGAGTTTTGTGTGAAATGATCAATGTTTTGCTTTTTGCTTCATTCTCTTTTGGGATTTTTCATTGAAGACTAATTAAATGAAGATAATAATACCAAAGAATTTCTGATTGCAATCATTTTCAGGAAGAAACTGAGTATTATCTGACAGAATTGCAGGGGTGTCAATACTTTTGGCCACAACTGTAAGTATTAATTCTTTATTTTTTTAATATCTCTGCCTTTCTTTAATTTAGATTTCGCAGTGTATATTAAAACACTGCAAAATCAAATGGGGGAGGTGACACATGTCACAGAGGGGAGGAGGAATCAAGATTCTTCCTCCTCCTCTGTGACATCAGATCCAGGAGCGCCTCCCCCTATGGGAAAAAGTGATGGCTCTGTTGTTTAAAGAATTGACACGGCACTTTTTCCCATAAAAGCACTGCGTAAAATTACGCACTGTCTGCACGACAAAGTGAATTTCCCATTCAGTTTGCCGGCATTCACAAGGCACATTGCGCATTTTTGAAAAGCGCTTGTAAAAAAACGCTCAAAAATGCACAATGTGTGAATGTAGCCTAAAAGTGCTGAAATGAAATAAAAACAATAGAGAGAGTAGGACCGCTCTAATGAGATTTGCCTTGATGTGGAAGGGTGGCTCAACAAATTTGGCTAGGGTCACATTTGCGGTTGGGATTGCAGATCCTGATCCGGTTTTGAGCTGTAAAAATGCTCAAAACCGGATCAGGATCTGCAGCCCATAGGCGCCCATTATAAAACCGGATTGCACTTAATGCAATCAGGTTCCCGCATTCCGGTTTCGCTGTCTGCATGAAAAATCATGCAGGCAACGTTTTTCGGAGTGGTTTCAAAATCATCCGGCTACCGCAAGGGGTTAATGTTAATATTATATGTGGCCAACAAGTCTCCAGGTAGTGTCTACCCTCCTTAGAGACTTGTTGTCCGAAAACTGTGGCATGTCGCAGGGATGAACAATGCATCCGGCAACTGGATTGCACATTATGAGCATTCCGGTTACCGGACGCGGGTTTAGGGACACATTTTGAATACAAAATGTGTCTGAAGGCACATGAGATTACCACATCCAGATCTGGATGCAGTAATCGCAATGTGCCTTCCAAGTGTGACCCTAGCCTTTATCAATTAGTGCGGGCTTGCTGAGTGCAGGCTGAGGGGGTGAGTGCGGGCTGTGGGGGGATGAGTGAGTGCTGTCTGTGGGAGGGCGTGAGTGGGTGAAGGCTGTGGGGGTGTGTGAGTGAGTGAAGGCTGTGGGAGGGTGAGTGCAGACTGTGGGGGGTTTGAGTGAGTGCTGGCTTTGGGGTGGTGTGAGTGAGTGAAGGCTGTGAGGAGTTTAGTGAGTACATGCTGTGAGAGAGTGTAAGTGCAGGCTGTAGGGGGAGAGAGTGCAGGCTGTGGGGGGTGTGAGCGAGTGCAGGCTGTGGGGGATGTGAGTGGAGGCTGTGGGGTGCTGAGTGAGTGAAGGCTGTGGGGGGTGAGTGAGTAAAGGCTGTGGGGTGTGTGAGTGAATGCAGGCTGTGGGGTTGAGTGACTGCGGGTTGAGGGGAGGTGAGTGCAGGCTGAGGGGGTTGAGTGAGTGCAGGCTGAGGGGGGTGAGGGAGTGCAGATTGTGGGGGGGTGAGTGAGTGAAGGCTGTGGGGGCTGAGTGAGTGAAGGCTTTGGACGGCTGAAAGTACAGGCTATTGGGGGTGTCACTGCAGGCTTTGGACGGCTGAGTGAGTGAAGGCTTTGGGGGCTGAGAGTGCGGGCTATTGGGGGTGTGACTGTGGGCTGCTGGGGGTGTAAGTGAGTGCAGGCTGTAGGGGGTGTGAGTGAGTGTGGGCTGTGAGGGGGTGAGAAAGTTTGGACTGTGTGGGGCTTGAGCGACTGTGGACTGTGGGGGGATGAGTGACTGCAGGCTGTGGGGGGATGAGTGAGTGCGGGCTGAGGGGGGACGAGTGAGTGCAGGCTGTGGGGGGTGTGAGTGAGTGAAGGCTGTGGGGTGCTGAGAGTGCAGTCTGTGGGGGTGTGAGTGCAGACTGTGGGGGAGTGAGTGCAGGCTGTAGGGGTTGAGTGAGTGCAGGCTGAACGGGGGTGAGTGAGTGCAGGTTGTGAGGGGGTGTGAGTGAGTGAAGGCTGTGGGGGGCATAGTGAGTGAACATTGTGGGGGCTGATAGTGCAGGCTATTGGGGGTGTTACTGTAGGCTTTGGGGGGTTGAGTGAGTGAAGACTTTGGGGGCTGAGAGTGCGGGCTATTGGGAGTGTGACTGCTGGCTGCGGGGGGTGTGAGTGAGTGCAGGCTGTATAGGGTGTGAGTGAGTGTGGGCTGTGAGAGGTTGAGTAAGTGTGGACTGTGGTGGGGGTGAGTTACTGCAGACTGTGGGGGTGAGTGACTGCAGGCTGTGGGTGGATGAGTGAGTGCAGGCTGAGGGGGATGAGTGAGTGTAGGCTGTGGGGGGGTGGGAGTGACTGAAGGCTGTGGGGGCTGAGAGTGCAGGCTGTGGGGGTGTGAGTGAGTGCAGGCTGTGGGGGTGTGTGAGAAAGTGCAGGCTGTTGGGGGATGAGTGAGTGCAGGCTGTAGGGGGTGTGAGTGAGTGAAGGCTGTGGGGGGTGTGAGTGAAGACTTGTGGTGGTGTATGAGTGCAGGCTGAGGGGTTGAGTGAGTACAGGCTGTGAGGGAGTGTGAAGGAGTGCAGGCTGTAGGGGGTGTGAGTGCAGGCTGTGGGGGGATGTGAGGGAGTGCAGGCTGTGGGGGGTGTGAGTGACTGCAGACTGTGGGAGGGTGAGTGAAGGGGCTGTGTGCTGGGAGAGTACCTAGCTGCTCGGTGCTGACAGGACCTGTAGTTATGTCAGAGTCATGTGATCAGTCACATGACTGTGACATTACTGCAGGCCCTGGCAGGTCAGTATCTGTGGCGGAGGGGACCATGCAGGGGCATCGTATGCGGTGAGTGGGGGGTGGCTTGGTCGCAGCAGTTGTGGAGATCTATGGGCGTGCAGCGTCGGCTTTGTTGTGGGTGCCACGGCCAGCCTGCGCCAGACGCCATATTGTTACACCCAATACTTGAGTGTATTGCCTTGTGGCTTCCGGTGGAAGTGACATACCATTACAACCAGGTGAAGTCGGAAGCCACAAGGCAATTATGTGTATAGATTTATGTATATAGCACCATTAAATCCGTGGTGCTGTACATGAGAGGGATTACATATAAAATTATAGACATAATTTACAGTAAACAAATTAACAATGACAGACTGGTACAGAGGGGAGAGGGCCCTGCCCTAATGGGCTTACCATCTAATGTCAGTATCAGTGTCCTAAGGATTAGACCAGGGGTCTCAAGCTCGGCAGGGTTGGTGGGCCGTACATAGAAAAAAATTTATATCGGGGGGCCGCATACCTTGTAGGACTAAGTGATATTTTTTGCTCAATGTAGCAAAGTACAAATCCTGATCCCCCTTCTTGTAGCAATGTCCCCATCCTTTAGTAATGCCCGGTCCCAATATTGTAGTAATGCCCCCATCCTGGTCCTCTTCATGTAGTAATGTCCCCATCCTGATCCTCATCATGTAGTAATGTCCCCATCCTGGTCCTCATCATGTAGTACTGTCCCCATTCTGATCCCCTTTCATAGTGATGTCCCTGATTCTGATCCCTTTTTCTAGTGATGTCCCCCATTCTGATACCCTTTTCTAGTGATGTCCCTATTCTGATCCCCTTTTCTAGTGATGTCCTCATCCTGATCCCCTTTTGTAGTGATGTCCCCTATACTGATCCCCTTTTGTAGTGATTTCCCAACCCCGATCCCCTTTAAAAGTAATATCCTCCATTCTGATCCCCTTTTCTAGTGATGTTCCCCATTCTAATCCCATTTTGTTGTGATATCCCCCATACTGATCCCCTTTTGTAGTGATGTCCCCATACTGATCCCCTTTTGTATTTATGTCACACATCCCGATCGCCTTTAGTAGTGATGTCCCTCATCTCGGTTCCCTTTTGTAGTGATGTCCCCCACACTGATCCCCTTTTCTAGTTATGTCCCCCATCCTGATCTCCTTTTCTAGTGATGTCCTCCATCCTGATCCCCTTTTCTAGTGATGTCCCTCATCCCAATCCCCTTTAGTAGTGATGTCCCGCATCCTGAACCCCTTTTGTAGTGATGTCCCCTTCCTGGTTTACCTTCTTTTTACACCCTTACACACCCTCACACACACCCTCACACACCCTCACACACACCCTCACACACACACCCTCTCACACACCCCCTCACACACACCCTCACACACCCTCTCACACACTCACGCACACATCCTCACATACTCACATACACATCCTCACATACTCACACAACACTCTCACACATTCTTATACACTCATCCTCACACACTACCCACACACACCCTCTCACACACACCCTCTCACACACACTCACACTTTTCTCACTTTAAAGATTCATCCCTCCAGTAGAGGGTGCTGCCATGGTCCCAGCTGTGCTGATTTCCAGCCTCCGCTGTGCTATGACTTCCTCCAGCCACAGCTCAGACAAGCTCTGTTGCTCAGCAAGATCAATGCAATCGGTCAGCCAGAGGCCCGCAAGTGACATCATACGCCGCTGTCAGCTGCGGGCCTCTCATTGGCTGGCGGCTTGCATTGATCTTGCTGTTGGTGCCGCGGCCAGAAGTCATAACACAGCGAGGACTGCAGCGGCCCACTTCACTGGGGCAATACATCATTAAGTTGTCCAAGGGGCCGTGGGCGTCGGTGAGTGGGGGGTGGCTTGGTCGCAGCAGTTGTGGAGATCTATGGGTGTGCAGAGTCGGCTTTGTTGTGGGTGCCACGGCCAGCCTGCGCCAGACGCCATATTGTTACACCCAATACTTGAGTGTATTGCCTTGTGGCTTCCGGTGGAAGTGACATACCATTACAACCAGGCGAAGCCGGAAGCCACAAGGCAATTATGTGTGTAGATTTATTTATATAGCACCATTAAATCCATGGTGCTGTACATGAGAGGGATTGCATATAAAATTATAGATATAATTTACAGTAAACAAATTAACAATGACAGACTGGTACAGAGGGGAGAGGGCCCTGCCCTAATGGGCTTACCATCTAATGTCAGTATCAGTGTCCTAAGGATTAGACCAGGGGTCTCAAGCTCAGCAGGGTTGGTGGGCCGCACATAGAAAAAAATTTACATCAGGGGGCCGCATACCTTGTAGGACTAAGTGATATTTTTAGTAATACCATAATTTTTTGCTCAATGTAGCAAAGTACAAATCCTGATCCCCCTTCTTGTAGCAATGTCCCCATCCTTTAGTAATGCCCGATCCCAATATTGTAGTAATGCTCCCATCCTGGTTCTCTTCATGTAGTAATGTCCCGATCCTGGTCCTCATCATGTAGTACTGTCCCCATTCTGATCCCCTTTCGTAGTGATGTCCCTGATTCTGATCCTCTTTTCTAGTGATGTCCCCCATTCTCATACCCTTTTCTAGTGATGTCCCTATTCTGATCCCCTTTTCTAGCGATGTCCTCATCCTGATCCCCTTTTGTAGTGATGTCCCCTATACCGATCCCCTTTTGTAGTGATTTCCCAACCCCGATCCCCTTTAGAAGTAATGTCCTCCATTCTGATCCCCTTTTCTAGTGATGTTCCCCATCCTAATCCCATTTTGCTGTGATATCCCCCATCCTGATCCCCTTTTGTAGTATTCATGTCCCTATGCTGATCCCCTTTTGTAGTGATGTCCTCCATACAGGTCCCCTTTTGTAGTGATGTCCTCCATACAGGTCCCCTTTTGTAGTGATGTCCTCCATACAGGTCCCCTTTTGTAGTGATGTCTTCCATACAGGTCCCCTTTTGTAGTGATGTCTTCCATACAAGTCCCCTTTTCTAGTGATGTTCCCCATTCTAATCCCATTTTGTTGTGATATCCCCCATCCTGATCTCCTTTTGTAGTATTCATGTCCCTATCCTGATCCCCTTTGTAGTGATGTCCTCCATACAGGTCCCCTTTTGTAGTGATGTCCTCCATACAGGTCCCCTTTCGTAGTGATGTCCTCCATACAGGTCCCCTTTTGTAGCGATGTACCCATACTGATCCCCTTTTGTAGTGATGTACCCATACTGATCCCCTTTTGTAGTGATGTCCCCATATTGATCCCCTTTTGTATTTATGTCACACATCCCGATCACCTTTAGTAGTGATGTCCTACATCCTGGTTCCCTTTTGTAGTGATGTCCCCCACATTAATCCCCTTTTCTAGTTATGTCCCCCATCTTGATCTCCTTTTCTAGTGATGTCCTCCATCCTGATCCCCTTTTCTAGTGATGTCCCTCATCCCGATCCCCTTTAGTAGTGATGTCCCGCATCCTGAACCCCTTTTGTAGTGATGTCCCCTTCCTGGTTTACCTTCTTTTTATACCCTTACACACCCTCACACACCCTCCACACACACACCCTCCACACACACACCCTCACACACACCCTCACACACACCCTCATGGTGGGTTTACACACACCAATTTCTGTGTCCAATATCTGAACAGATCTCTGGTTGCAGTGAAATCATGGACACATTGCTCTATGTTGTAAACAGCCACAAAATGGAACTATGTGTCCATGATTTCACTGCAACCAGAGATCTGTTCAGATATTGGACACAGAAATTGGTGTGTGGTAAACCCACCATCACACACACGCTCACACACCCTCTCACACACCCTCTCACACACTCACATACACATCCTCACATACTCACACACACACTTACACACACATTTTTATACACTCATCCTCACACACTCCCACACACACTACACTCACACACACCATCTCACACACATCCTCTCACACTACTCACACTTTTCTTACTTTAAAGATTCATCCCTCCTTTTCTAGTGATGTCCTCCATCCTGATCCCCTTTTCTAGTGATGTCCCTCATCCCAATCCCCTTTAGTAGTGATGTCCCGCATCCTGAACCCCTTTTGTAGTGATGTCCCCGTCCTGGTTTACCTTCTTTTTACACCCTTACACACCCTCACACACACTCTCACACACCCTCACACACACCCTCACACACACACCCTCAAACACACACCCTAACACACACCCTCACACACACCCTCACACACCCTCTCACACACTCACACACACATCTTCACATACTCACATACACATCCTCACATACTCACACAACACACTCACACACACATTCTTATACACTCATCCTCACACACTTCCTCACACCCTACACACACACACACACACACCCTCTCACACACACCCTCTCACACACACCCTCTCACACACACTCACACTTTTCTCACTTTAAAGATTCATCTCTCCAGTAGAGGGTGCTGCCATGGTCCCAGCTGTGCTGATTTCCAGCCTCTGCTGTGCTATGACTTCCTCCAGCCACAGCTCAGACAAGCTCTGTTGCTCAGCAAGATCAATGCAATCAGTCAGCCAGAGGCCCGCAAGTGACATCATACGCCACTGTCAGCTGCGGGCCTCTCATTGGCTGGCGGCTTGCATTGATCTTGCTGTTGGTGCCGCGGCCAGAAGTCATAACACAGCGAGGACTGCAGCGGCCCACTGCACTGGGGCAATACATCATTAAGTTGTCCAAGGTGCCGCGGGCCGCACAGTAAAGCCTCAGGGCCGCCTCGGGCCGCGTGTTTGAGACCCCTAGATTAGACGTACTCTTAAATAGAAATAAATTACTTGGTGCAGTTCCTTTTATTCTAATTGTTTTGAATGTTACCTATGAGTTTGTAATTTCTGATCAGCAATTTTAGTCATTGACAGGAAACCTTTACTTTCTTGTTGTTTCAGCAATTGGGCAATCAACTCAAATATATGCAGTAAATATCACGTTTTTCTACATAACCTGAAGGGACTTTGTGTAAAGAGGAGCCATGCAGAAGTCTGTGATTTTCTGGTTTGCTGTTATATATTTCGAAGTGACTATTCATGGCTTAGGTAAGTGTTTGACCATATGTATGTATATTGCAATTACTTTATTAGCAAAGGATTTTTGGTGAGATAAAAATAAAGAATGCAAAAATATTCACTCACTATACAGAGACACAGTTCAACCACGTTGTGCAATGTTCAAACATAGACTCTGTTCTGTAGGCGTCATCCAACAGATGAGAAAATGTCAATACGGTTCAGAGAAATGAAAAAGTAATATTAAATAGTGAAAGATGGTGGGATATGGATATCAGAGTGCAGGGCCGGATTGGGACCAAAAATCTGCCCTGGGAAACAAGCCCGACCAGCCCACATACTATAACACCCATCAGCCCCGGTCAGTGAAGTTTGCTTTTATGTTGTCATGGCCTCATCACTTTTTAAATGGAGTTATCTGAAGAGCCACATGTGAATGGTGCAGCAGAGGGAATAATTAACCACAGCTCCATTCACATGGTGATCTACAAAGAGACATTTCTCAGAATTGTGGGGTCCCAGTGGTCGAATTCAGAGCGAAGGGAATGTCATCACCTGTACAGAAGAGAAGTAATGACTCCATATTGGGGATAATTAATTTAAACAACAGTTAAATGCTGAAAATCAAAGTCCAATACCGCCTCTCTGACAAGAGGACAGGAGAAGTGATACTGTGCAGTGCATATATACAGATTAATACAGATACTGAGGATTACACCCAGTATAAAGAACAGAAGAAGTGGTGCTGTGCAGTGTATATATACAGAATAATACAGATACTGAGGAATACACCCAGTATAAAGGACAGGAGAAGTGGTACTGTGCAGTGTATATATACAGAATAATACAGATACTGAGGATTACACCCAGTATACAAGACAGGAGAAGTGGTACTGTGCACTGTATATATACAGAATAATACAGATACTGAGGATTACACCCAGTGTACAGGATAGAAGAAGTGGTACTGTGCACTGTATATATACAGAATAATACAGATACTGAGGATTACACCCAGTGTACAGGATAGAAGAAGTGGTACTGTGCACTGTATATATACAGAATAATACAGATACTGAGGATTACACCCAGTATACAGGACAGGAGAAGTGGTACTGTGCAGTGTATATATACAGAATAATACAGATACTGAGGATTACACCCAGTATACAAGACAGGAGAAGTGGTACTGTGCACTGTATATATACAGAATAATACAGATACTGAGGATTACACCCAGTATACAAGACAGGAGAAGTGGTACTGTGCACTGTATATATACAGAATAATACAGATACTGAGGATTACACCCAGTGTACAGGATAGAAGAAGTGGTACTGTGCACTGTATATATACAGAATAATACAGATACTGAGGATTACACCCAGTGTACAGGATAGAAGAAGTGGTACTGTGCACTGTATATATACAGAATAATACAGATACTGAGGATTACACCCAGTATACAAGACAGGAGAAGTGGTACTGTGCACTGTATATATACAGAATAATACAGATACTGAGGATTACACCCAGTGTACAGGATAGAAGAAGTGGTACTGTGCACTGTATATATACAGAATAATACAGATACTGAGGATTACACCCAGTATACAGCACAGGAGAAGTGGTACTGTGCAGTGTATATATACAAAATAATACAGATACCGAGGATTACACCCAGTATAAAGGACAGGAGAAGTGGTACTGTGCAGTGTATATATACAGAATAATACAGATACTGAGGATTACACCCAGTATACAGGACAGGAGAAGTGGTACTGTGCAGTGTATATATACAGAATAATACAGATACTGAGGATTACACCCAGTATACAGCACAGGAGAAGGGGTACTGTGCAGTGTATATATACAGAATAATACAGATACCGAGGATTACACCCAGTATAAAGGACAGGAGAAGTGGTACTGTGCACTGTATATATACAGAATAATACAGATACTGAGGATTACACCCAATATACAGCACAGGAGAAGTGGTACTGTGCAGTGTATATATACAGAATAATACAGATACCGAGGATTACACCAGTATAAAGGACAGGAGAAGTGGTACTGTGCAGTGTATATATACAGAATAATACAGATACTGAGGATTACACCCAGTATACAGGACAGGAGAAGTGGTACTGTGCAGTGTATATATACAGAATAATACAGATACTGAGGATTACACCCAGTATAAAAGACAGGAGAAGTGGTACTGTGCACTGTATATATACAGAATAATACAGATACTGAGGATTACACCCAGTGTACAGGATAGAAGAAGTGGTACTGTGCAGTGTATATATACAGAATAATACAGATACTGAGGATTACACCCAGTATACAGGACAGGAGAAGTGGTACAATGCAGTGTATATATACAGAATAATACAGAGACTGAGGATTACACTCAGTATACAGGACAGGAGAAGTGGTACTGTGCAATGTGTAGCATATGAATCATGTAAGGATTGCACCTCCCTGTGGCTCTTCTGATCTGACCATGAAGGCCTCATGTACTTCTATGCAGCTGACAATTTCAGGTCAGGAGAGCCGCCGGTTGGTCCATCCGGTGTGATGTGATTCTCGCAGGAGTCATACGCTCATGTGACTTCAGTGTTGTATGATATGTATAAATATACATACACACAAAATTAGAGCAGATGCTGAGAATTACAGGAAGTAGAAGTATGTACAACATACACCGCTCCACAATATACTCTATGCTACAGTCAATGATACACAGAGCTCCACACTATATATTGTGTTGAGGACTATAGAGTGGAGCTATGTATATACTGTGTCTTGCCACCTTCCTAACAAGTCACTACTTGTTCTTTATACGTTTTTGAATGCTCCTAAAATATATTTCAAAACTGCACCTGTGACATTAAAGAAGATATCTGGGATTTATCGAAAAAAAAACATTGTGTGTAAGCATTAGCAAGCAGTAGCAGTCATCTACCTACCTGTTGTGCTCGGCACCGTACACCGCTGACCTGAGTTGTCACTGACGGCTCCTGTCAGCAATTTTGCAGCTTCCACTGACGTTACGCTGATTGACAGTCAGTTCCCCCAATCATGTAGCAAGGAGCCGAATGTCAATCAACAGGATACCGGCTGTCCCGCCCCTTCCACGGACCAGTGCTCTCCCCGGCAGGAGCGGGCAGTGGCGGGGTTTAACAGAGGTGAATGGTGTCAGGCATAAGAGGTAGGTAGGTGGCAACTACTTATCTGTTGGTGTCTGGGCACATTTTATTTAATAAAAATTCCGGATAACCCCTTTAATCAGTTGTGACTAGTCATGGAGGCGTTGTTACCCCGGACTTAGGCCATGTTCACACAGGGCGTTTTTCCTGCGGTTTTGGTGCGTGCTTTTATTGCGTTTTTACCTTGTTATATGCTAATTTAAACTTGCGTTTTTCATTCCCAGCAAAACCTGTGTGATTCAGGTAAGGTTAAGCGCACACATTGGTCCTGCACAGGGTTTTGCTGCATTTCTAAAAGAATGAGCATCAATAGGCAAAACACAGCAAAAACAAGGCAAAAAGTGCAGGTTTTGTACTTGCAAGAAATCTTATTTTATTATCAAAACAACAGGTTTAGCTGCAGAAAAAAATTCAGCAAAAATGCCCAGTGTGAACATAACCTAAGTGTTCCCACTAATGTGATCGTGCCCCTGTGGGTGTGAGTGACATGATTTACAATAGCAGCGTCACCGCCAGCTCTGCAGGTCTCTGCCACCCTTGATGAATGCAGGGTGAATATCTGCACCTAGGCTTCACCAGCGCAGGGCGAGCGTCTGCACCCCAGCTTCACTAGCGCAGGGCGAGCGTCTGCACCCCATCTTCACTAGCGCAGGGCGAGCGTCTGCACCCCAGCATCACCAGCGCAGGGTGTGCGTCTGCACCCCGACTTCACCAGTGCAGGGCAAATGTCTACACCCCGGCTTCACCAGCGCCGGGCGAGTGTCTGCATCCCGGCTTCACCAGCGCAGGGCAAGCATCTGCACCCTGGTTTCACCATCGCCGGGCAAGTGTATGCACCCCGGCTTCACCAGCGCAGGGCGACTGTCTGCACCCCGGCTTCATCAGCGCAGGGCAAGCATCTGCACCCTGGCTTCACCAGCGCCGGGCGAGTGTATGCACCCCGGCTTCACCAGCGCAGGGCGAGTGTCTGCACCCCGGATTCATCAGCGCAGGGCGAGCGTCTGCCCCCGGCTTCATCAGTGCAGGTCGAGCGTCTGCACCCCGGCTTCATCAGAGCACTGCGCAGGCTCAGGGGGGCAGACCGGACATGAAAGACATGGCCAGGTGGGAGGTTTGCACTTTGGCGGAGGGTGAGTGTTCGCACCCCAACTTCATCAGCGCAGGGCGAGTGTCTGCACTCAAGCTTCACCAGCGCAGGGCAAGTGTCTGCACCCTGGCTTCATCAGTGCAGGGCGAGCAACTGCGCCCCGGCTTTATCAGCACAGGGCGAGTGTCTGCACCCCGGCTTTAGACGTTCCATCCAGGGACCACTTTTCATGGGTTGGTTCTGGTGGGGGAGCAGAGTGTGTTCTATCCGCCCACAAAGAAGGTCCTGTCTTCACACTGCCACCGGATGCCCGCTGGTGGTGAGTCATTCACTCACTCACTCTGAAGTGTAAGTTGGCTGGCAGCCCAGCAGCGCTCCCCAGACCCTGCTATGCCCGCAGGTGGCGACTGCTAAATGAAATAAAGCTGACCTGTGGCCAGAGAAGCATGTGCTGTGGCCCCACCCACTCCACAACTAGCGGCCCATCGGGAAAGATCCAGCTCCTCCCACCTATCAGTCCGGGCCTGTCAGACTGGCTCTGTGTAAGATCAGTATATTGACATATTGCTCTAGAATAAGTCATTAAATTAAATCGAATTCTATATCTCTAATGATTCTTTAGATATTGTGTACTATAAAATGGTTACACTTAACAATGAGTAGTAGAGGTTGTAGTAATACAGTTGCCCATGTTGTCTGGTCTTTCCTAACATTTGTACTCCAGATGTTTGCTGAAAGTTGATAGTAAAATATGAAGGCCCATCACACCTTGCTTTTTTTGTTTGTGCCATTTTTGTTCAGTTTTACTACCCCTTTCGTCCCTGAATGATCTCTCTACTTTCAGCTGTGGTGCCCCTGAGGGTCCAGTAGTCACCACAGAGGTATTGCACCTCAGCCAGAGGTGTGGTACCCCACTCTTGGGTAAGTAGGGGGCACTACACAACAACAGGCCAGGGGATCTGGGAGGACCCTATTTAGGGAGGGCCCCATCTCAGGCTGGAGGGAGAACTAGGTAGAGGGTGTGGGTGGAGGAAGTAGATAAGGATAGGACACAAGGAAGTGGAGACAATGTAGGATGTACGTTGGGTACGTGTAGAACATGAGGGACATGAGGAACAGGTAGAAGAGTCGAGAAGAAGACAGTTGGTGACAGGAGTTAGTCACGCATGAAGAGACAGAGAAGGGGTCCTAGGGGCACGGGAATTGAGGGATCCACATGTGGTGCCCAGATCCACTCTGACCGTAGTAGGGTGGAGGGACCAGGTCACAGTGTGGACCGGCCCCAGACTAGTAGAGAGACTGTAGGGCTCAACTACCAAACTGGAGGCTTTGTACCTGTAAGTGCAATAGTCACATCCACACACATTCGCTGAAAAGGCAGCCGCTTAGGGTGAAAGGGACCAGGAGGACATTGCTTGACAGGACCCGAGGCTGCTGGCTTGGGACACTGTGTGTGATGCGCAGAGCAGAGCCAGCAAAGTAAGATGACCCGGAAAGGTACACCAGAAAGGGGTCCTGGTAAAGTGCACCCAAGTTACCTGAGAGTTGGCTGGATTTATTACCCGGAGGACACAGCACCCAGCTGGTTGTTGTAACCTGGAGAACTGTGACTAAAGTATGAAGACTGCACCCTGCTGTGTTCTCAAATTTATTTACTGCGTCACTTGCCCTGTGCTATATTAGTAAACATCATCAAATAGGCTTTATAACTGCCCTGGGGCCTCGCTCTACCTGTGGAGAGCTGTAACATCTTTGCTGCGTCCCTAACCGCCCCAGTGGATCTGAACCACAGCGTCGGCCATCCAATTTGCCGAGTACCATGGGTGGCATCACAAATTAATTTCCCTTATAAACTTCCACTTTTTTTATGAAACGGCCATGGTCATGGAGCGGGTCACGGGACCGTGAGATTCCCCAAAAGAACTGACCAGCCCTGTTCTGAGTCCATTGCCCTGGTGTTTGGGCATGTCACAGTCCACTCATGACAAGCTCATATTAATGTTGCAAGATATATCACTAAGGTCGGCTTCACGCTGCGGTCAGGTCCGGACTGGATCAGCACACAGAACTGGAGGGCTAATTTGCCCTCCGGTCCGGTGTGCAGCCGCACGCAGCTGCCACCGCTGATAGGTCAGGACTGCGGTGCTGCGATTCTGACCTATCCACGGTGGCAGCTGCGTGCGGCTGCACACCGGCCCGGAGGGCAAATTAGCCTTCCAGTTCTGTGTGCTGACCCAGTCCAATGCTGTCAGGTTCATCCCTGACAGCGCTGGACCGGACCTGACCGCAGTGTGAAGCCGCCCTTAAATTACCACTGCTGTGGTTACAATGTATGTGTTAGGCTGCGTCACAGTTGCCATGCGTTTTTTTTTAGTGATGTAACAAAACTCATGCGTTTTTTCATGTCCGCATGAGTTTTTTAAGGTGTGTGATGGCTCCCTGCGTTTTTGGCTGCGTTTTTGAATCTGCACCTAAAAATAGTGCTTGTAGTATTTTTTTGTGCGTTTTGAAAAACGCATGCGTTTTTGTAGAAAACGCATGCGTTTTTATAACATGGGTTCCTATGGGAAACGCATGCAAAAACGCATGTACAATTAGTACCTTTTAGTGCCATTCAAAAACGCATGCGTTTCTCATAGGAGCCCATGTTAAAAAAACGCATGCGTTTTTGAATGGCACTAATTGTACATGCGTTTTTGCATGCGTTTCCCATAAGGCCCCTTATTAAAAAACCCATGCGTTTTTGGATATGCTCCAAAAACGCATGGGACAGTCACACATGCTTTTTGGCTATTAGGGCATGCGTTTTTTAACTTGGGGGCCTTTGGGTGCGTTTTTCACATGCGTTTTTGAAAACGCAGGTCTCCAAAAACGCATTTGTGAAAAATGGTACTGTGACCACAGCCTTAATATATAATTCTTGTTAGCTATGACAGTGATCAGGGAAGGGGCGAGAAGAGGTGTCAGGCTGGAGTCACACTTGCGTTTTTTTCATGCTTTTTTGGAAACCTGCATTTTAAAAAAAAACATGTAATAACGCACCCATAGGCCCCCATGCCAAAAACGCATGTGTTAATAGCAAAAACGCATGTGTGACAGTACCATGCGTTTTTGTGTGCGTTTTTGCAATTATGTGATTAGCTGACATCAAAAACGCATGCAAAAACGCTTGGTACATTAGTACCATTTAGTATCATCCAAAAACGCATGCGTTTTCCATAGGAGCCCATGTTAAAAAAATGCATGCGTTTTTGGATGGTACTAAATGGTACTAATGTACCATGCGTTTTTGCATGCGTTTTCCATAGGGACCCATGTTAAAAAAACGCATGCGTTTTTAAAACAGCACCAAAAAACTCTGCTTGCACTATTTTTTGGTGCGGATTTAAAAACGCATGCAAAAACGCAGGGTGCCATCACACACCTTAAAAAACTCATGCTGACATGGAAAAACGCATGCAAAAACACATGAGTTTTTTTAAGTCACAAAAAAAACTCATGCCAAGTGTGACCCCAGCCTCACATTAGCAATGGTAGGCAATAAAGGATGCTTAAAGCGAACCTGTCACCCCCCCGGACATCAAAAGCTAAAATAGCCACCTTCTGCAGCACTAAGGCTGCATTCAGAGAAGGTGGCTATAGCCTTTTGATGCCCTTTATACTATGAAATATGCAGTTAGGTAAATGCTCACACTTCTGAAGACCAAAGACCGGGAGGCGGGGTTTCACGCTCCTCTGACCCGCCCCTCTTGTCCATCATGGTGCTCGCCTGCTGCTGCCTCCCCTGACTGTGTGAAATGAACGCGCGTCTCCGTTCTCCTGTATGGAGCCACGCATGCGCTGTGCGCGCTGCCCGACGACTTCCCGGACACCGGGCGCACAGCGCATGCGCGGCGCCGTGCAGGAGAATGGAGGCGCGCGTTCATTTTACACAGTCAGGGGAGGCAGCAGCAGGCGAGCACCATGACTGACAAGAGGGGCGGGTCAGAGGAGCGTGAAACCCCGCCTCCCGGTCTTTGGTCTTCAGAAGTGTGAGCATTTACCTAACTGCATATTTCATAGTATAAAGGGCATCAAAAGGCTATAGCCACCTTCTCTGAATGCAGCCTTAGTGGTGCAGAAGGTGGCTATTTTAGCTTTTGATGCCCGGGGGGGTGGGGGTGACAGGTTCACTTTAAAATGAGTGCATAATCAGTCAATGCAAATCAATGTGGTAGTCACATGAATGTGTTTTGGTGGGTTTACACACACCAATCATTGTGTCCAATATCTGAACAGATCTCTGGTTGCAGTGAAATCATGGACACATTGCTCCATGTTGTACACAGCCACAAAATGGAACTATGTGTCCATGATTTCACTGCAACCAGAGATCTGTTCAGATATTGGACACAATGATTGGTGTGTGTAAACCCACCATTTTACAAGAACCTTTGGTCTGCCAGTAAACAATCTTGACATCACATTACTTTGATTGGTATTTTAGATCAGACTCATCCATTATAAGTTAATGAGTGCTTAAATCTGTTTTAAGCGGCCGTCAAACGCTACGATATCTTGAAAGATATCGCTTGAACGCGCCAGATCAAACATCGCTTGTACGATGTCTGTGCGTGTGACGGCAAGATACGACAAGCGAGAATTGTTCAAATCGCAAAATCGAGATCTGAGCTCCGGACCTCAGATCTTGCGATGAACGATTAAACAATCTGCTTCATCGTGGTGTATAACACCACGATGAACGATCTCCCAGCGGCAGAGCCTATGCTGGGAGATGGTAACTATGGTACACGTCGGGTTACTAAGCGCCGCGCGGCGCCTAGTAACCCGATGTGTACCATAGTAACCAGCGATCTCGCTGGCCAACATCGCTGGTGAGTCTGTCTGTGTGACATCTCACCAGCGATGTGAGCGATATTGTAAGCGATCGCGGCGTGCACGTGATCGCTTACAATATCGCTAGCGATATGGAAGCGTGTGACGGCCGCCTTAAGTCCACTTTGCTCTTTTTTCCTTGCAGATATAGTTCAGATTTCTTTTTTCTGCACCAAGACCAGCACCAAATCTGCAAGGAAAAAAAAACAATGTTGATACGGCAATTCTGAACTCTCATGGACTTTGGCCAGGGTCACACATACCATTAGTTTTTGACTTAAATCCGTTTATGGGAACATTTTGAACATTTTTTTTCAAAGTCCAAAAATGCATATGCGTTAACGCATGTGTGTGTGCGTTTTTTTAACATGGGGCCCTATGGGAGATGCATGTGGTAACGCATGGTACATATAGGTACCATGCGTTAATGCATGCATTTTTGGTGAAAAAATTTCCGAAAATTTCCAAAAACGTACAGGACCTCAGGGGACACTATTGGCTCCCTTAGAAAAACGAATCCGCTTTTCTAAGGGCTTAAAAAAGCAGATGGGCATGTGTGACCCTGGCCTTTGCTGGCTTCAGGATAGACATGGAGGCCTAGTTCACATCTAATGCAGGTCTGCGTTTTGCTGCATTTGCGTTTCTGTGCGTTTTTACTGCTAAGGACGCATCCAAACGCATGCGTTTTTAGCCCCATTGATTTCAATGGAAAACACATAGAAAACACATGCAAAAACGCATGTGTGTTTGCAAAAACGCAAAACGCATGCGTTTTTGCAAACGCAGTCAAAAAGTGGGCTGTTGCATTTAAAAATCTGATGTTTCGGCTCTATTATTTTTTGAGACTTTTTCAAAGAAAAAGTTATCTATGGCTCGGGTCACATTTGCGGTCGGGATTGCAGATCCTGATCCGGTTTTGAGCTGTAAAAATGTTAAAACCGGATCAGGATCCGCAGCCCATAGGCGCCCATTATAAAACCGGATTGCACTTAATGCAATCTGGTTACCGCATTCCGGTTTCACTGACTGCGTGAAAAATCATCCAGGCAATGTTTTTCAGAGCAATCTCAAAACAGTTTGAAACTGTTCTATGGCCAGCGCACATTGAAACTCCGGTGCAGTGGGGATGCTATAATGGGCGCCTATGGGAGCCCATCCGGCTATCACAAGGCACATGTGAATGCGTGTGGTTGCCTGATGCTTTGTCCATTCCTGCTGCTGCGGGGATGAATAAAGGGTTAATCTGTTAAATATATGTGGGCAACATATCTCCAGGGAGTGTCCACCCTCCCTAGAGACTTGTTGTCCTAAAACTGTGGCATGTCAATGGTTAATGTCTATTATTACATTATCGCCGCTATTGTCAGCTTTATAAACTTCTCAATGAAAGCCGTCAGCTCCTCGCTGTGAGGAGCATTATCAGTACGCAATGTGCGTAAGCACAGTGCAGGGCAGCATCCTCAATAAGGAGCAGACCCTGCTGCTTATGCAAATTGCCCACTGTACCCGCCGCTATCCATGGTGCTGAAGCCTTAAGCATCAATTCTATGGCCAGCGCACCGGAGTTTCAATGCTCGCTGGCCATACAAGTGATCTTTAAGGCTTCAGCACCATGGATAGCGGCGAGTACAGTATTCATTTTGCGTAAACAGAAGGGTCAGCTCCTTATTGAGGATGCTGCCCTGCAATGTGCTTAAGTTTATAAAGTCGACAATTGCGGCGATAATGTAATAATAGACATTAACCATTGACATGCCACAGTTTTTGGACAACATGTCTCTAGGGAGGATGGACACTCCCTGGAGACTTGTTGCCTACACATAATAATAACATTAACCCTTTGTTCATCCCCGCAAGCGCAGGGATGAACAAAGCATCCGGCAACCAGATTGCACATTATGAGCAATCCGGTTATCGGATGCAGGTTTAGGAACACATTTTGAATACAAAATGTGTTTGAAGGCATATGAGATTACCACATCCGGATCTGGATGCAGTAATCGCAATGTGCCTGCCAAGTGTGACCCTAGCCTATGAAAGAAACATTCATATAGTGATCAGTACATTTTTATCAGGCTAGGGTCACATTTAGATGGCACATTGTAATCTCATGTGCCTTCAGACACATTTTGCCTTCAAAATGTGTCCCTAAACCCCCATCCGGTAACCGGATTGCTCATAATGTGCAATCCGGTTGCCGGATGCTTTGTTCATCCCTGTGGCTGCGAAGATTAACAAAGGGTTAATGTTAATATTATATGTGGGCAACAAGTCTCCAGGGAGTTTCCACCCTCCCTAGAGACATGTTGCCCACATAGTGCGGCATGTTTGGGGTTAAATTGCTTTATTACAGTATTGCCGGCTTTTGTCGGCTTTTACTATTTTGTCAATGACAGCCGGCGGCTCCTCGCTGTAAGGAGGAGTTACAGTACGCAATGTGGCGGTGCGCTGCCCATAGAACTAAAGTTAAAGCTTTCAGCACCATGTACAGTACACAATTTGCATAAGCAGCAGGGTCAGCTCCTTATTGAGGATGCTGCCCTGCACTAGGGAGGGTGGACACTCCCTGGAGACTTGTTGCCCACATATATTATAACCATTAACCCTTTGTTCATCCCTGCGGCAGCAGCGATGAACAAAGCATACGGCTACCGCAGGCATTCACATGTGCCTTGTGGTAGCCGAATGGGCTCCCATAGGCGCCCATTATAGCATCCCCGCTGCATGTGTGCTGGGCATAGAACTGATGTTTAAGGCTTCAGCACCATGGATAGTGGTGAGTACAGTATGTAATTGGTGTAAGCACCAGGGTCAGCTCCTTATTGAGGATGCTGCCCTGCAATGTGCTTAGGCACATTACGCACTGATACTCCTGCTTACAGCGAAGAGCCACTTTCATTCAGAAGTTTAGGAAGCTAACAAAAGCGGCGATAATGTAATAATAGCTATTAACCATTAACTTGCCACTGTATTTGGACAACATATCTCTAGGGAGGGTGGACACTCCCTGGAGACATGTTGCCCACATATATTTAACAGATTAACCCTTTGTTCATCCCCGCAGCAGCAGGGATGAACAAAGCATTTGGCAACCGGATTGCACATTAAGGAGCAATCCAGTTACCGGATGCAGGTTTAGGGACACATTTAGAATGCAAAATGTGTCTGAAGGGACATGAGATTACCGCATCCGGATCTGGATGCGGTAAACGCATTTTGCATTCTAAATGTGACCCTAGCCAAAGTAAAGGAAATTACGTATGCAGTAGTTAGGCTAGGGTCACACATAAAAGGCACAATCCCGTAACCGGATCCATTACCGGATCCGGTATTGGACTGTGCCTTCATACTTCTTAAAATCTGTAAAAATGCAATCCTCATTCCGGATCTGGATGCATTAATGCACCCGGTTTAGGAATGAGGAATTTTGCAATCTAGATTCGGATCCAGTACAGCAAGGTATGTACCTTGCTGTACCAGATCCGGTTCCCATAGACCCCATTATAAAAAATGGATCCTGTTTTGCAACCGCTGCGATGGACGCAGCCTGCATGATTTTTACCGCGGGGTTGAAAACCGGATAAGGTAAACGGACTGCAAATAGTGCAATCCGGTTTTTCTATTGCAGCCTATGGCTGCAGATCCGGATACGGTTTTTAACATTTTTAATGCTCAAAACCGGATCAGGATCTGCAGCCAGAACTGCAGGTGTGACCCTAGCCTTATAGGTCAGTGATGACCTGATTCTGAGGCATGATAATGCGCAATGGTTATAAGTGCGAACGTGGTCCTAAAGGTAAAATACGCAGTAAAGCATGTATCAATTCTATGGTAAATGGTAGTAAATGATATTATATGAACTGAGGCTTAGGCTAGGGTCACACTTGCATGCGTTTTTTAAGGTTCCTTTTGGCAGCCTGCGTTTTTGGGCTGTGTTTTTGTTGTTAGGTGTGGAGCAGCCTTAAAAAACCCATGCAAAAATGCATGGTACCATTTAGTGCCTTGCAAAAACGCATGTGTTTCCCATAGGGCCCCATGTTAAAAAAAAAGCATGCGTTTTTGAAAAGCACCAAAAAATGCATCATGCTGCATTTTTTGGTGCTGAGCCAAAAACGCATCCCAAAAACGCATGGCACTTTAGACATGCGTTTTTGCTATTGGGGCATGCGTTTTTTACATGGGGGCGTTTTTTCATGCATTTGTCACCAAAGACAAGTGTGAAAAATGCATGAAAAAAATGCAAGTGTGACCCTAGCCTTAGCCCGCAATGATGCTTCAAACTTTCCTGCTTTTTTTAATTCCTCTATTACTATAGGACTTTGTCCATTATCCCTTCAGCCCAGGATCCTTCCTTTCTATGAGTGCAGAAACAGCAGCTAATAATAACCAATTAAGTACTTAGTACTGATCTTTGATCAATATTTTTATGGTTCATGTACTACCATTTGCTACCATTTAATACCTGGGCTCATTAATTTGTTAACAGAAGCTGAACTGTTTGAAAGTCACGTTTAATGGTGTGTCTGTACACACACCATCAGGATCAACACCACATTTCTACTTCATTTAACATTGGTAATTCTCATAGATGATAGATGATTTATTTCCCTTATGGCCACTTTACACGTCCCAACATTGGTCCGATATTGGATCCGACGCCGCGGGAGCACGTTTTTTCGGCCCAGATTTCCAAGATCGCTTCGGAGATTTACACAGTGCGATATCAGCAGGCAACGCCACTACGATGTGTACGGCCTTGCACGGCCGACCCAGGAACGACCATTTAACATGGGACAGGATAGGGGAAGTTGTACTTCACATCGTAGTTGGGCTTTTACACAGCACGATCCTGCCACAACGCCCATCCAATATCGGGCTGTTGGAGAGCACGCTCATTTGATCCCCAATAGCGGTTTCGCATCGTTCATGCATCATATTGGACATTTATACCATACAACGCATGAACGATATCGGGGCCAACGCACGAACCACGTGTGACTTTTGGTCGGAGTTGGACGCCGATATCGGGACGTGTAAAGTGGCCATTAGGGTACCTTTACACGGTTGTCCGGCGATGTGTCGCCTTGGCACCATTGCCGTCAAATTGCCTCACAGTTGCGGCATGTAATTTGGGAATTTGGCGGCGATAAAAAACCTGTCGCCTGGTTCTGATTACAGAGCACTGCTCCAAAATCAGAGGCAATCATAAAGGCGAGATTCCCGGCTTTTTTCTGAATGGGCGATAGTGATGGAATCTGCGTCGCATATCGATTTCCCGTACGCGTGTCACAGCATGCTGGAGTCCGCGTCCTATCAGCGATGATTGGTGGTGTCTACTGTGTTTCCATTGGCTGTCACTTTACAGGGCACCATATTTGAAGAGCTGTCACTTCAGCACCACACACATCTTCACCTACACAACCGTACGCAAACACAGTTTATTTGTTGGCGCCATAGATGCGCGCAAGCTATGTCATCCGCGTGTATTCCTCCACGCTGTGATGAGTATACTGGCACATGGCACCTCAGTTATGTCCATATACACCGTACATGGGTGGCATGGCCCACGCACTACAATCACCATCCGTGTTGTGAATTAGGTGATGCAGATGGGTACATTTTACTGCTCCAACTCTGCAGGCGGTGACCTTGTTAGCGCCCTAAACTGTGTTTGGAGGCATGAGTGTGCGTGGTGACGTCATGATGTGGCTGCTCCTTCCTCCCTGCCTGCCAGGTGCCTGCCCCTCCCCTATACATATGACAACAGTCATTGCCACCGCACAGCGCTCAGCCACATGGGGTCTGGCAGAGGTCATGGTCCTAATAGACCTGTGTGACTGCCAGGACTACTGGGGTCACCAGCATCACCGGCACCCACGGCTGCGCAAACGCAGTATCTTGAGGAGGATACAGCGGGCCCTGCTTCAGAAACTGGGGGTACAGAGGACCAGCAAGCAGATCCAAAAAAAGCTTGCTGATCTGAAGTACAAGTCACCAGGGCGGATTGCTGACATTCGTGCCCGCATTGCCAGGCTGCGTGGTGAGTATGTGGCAATGTCAAACACACACATGCCAAACATAATACTCCAAACACTACGCAACCATCATGTGGTATTGTGCCATGCCACATAATGTGGCCTAAGCCACCATGTAGAGCTGTCACCAATGTGCATCTGTATGTTGGTTACACTGCAACATGAAGGTGTACTAAACACTCTTTTGTCATCCAAATGGTGACGGCTATAGTGGTCCTTGACCTGTGTGGTGGCAAAAATTGTTGTGTCCAGACCACATGACACCTTGTGGCACATATGTGTGACCTGTGACACATGCCATTTTGCTACACATTGATCACAATACAGAACACTGAATACAATCTCACGGCTATGTGTTGGCCCCCATGGTGCGAACACCTGATGCTTACTGGCTGCTCTTGTGTTCAAGTTACAAATACCTACCATACTAAGCCAAGAGTTATATTATGTTCAAAATATGTGGCCACTGGTGTTGTACTCATGTCCTAAACCAGACTGGGTCCTCACCATAGGGTAGCCGCCGACCATAACCTTTTACGGTACCATTCACGCCGTCATGACATTCATACACACACACAAGGTGTTTTCCCTATGTTGTGTTCCTTTTCTTAAATTGCTCTGTTATCATGTTTGATATTACAGATGAGGAGGACTCCATGTCTGGGAACGCTCCACAGTCCCCAAGACCACCCGTGACACCCCCACCACCTTCCCTGGAGGGCCCAGCCAGTCCCTCCCCACCCGGGACTCCCCCACACCTTCCCCGGAGGGCCCAGCCAGTCCCTCCCCACCTGGGACTCCAGCAGCCCCAGCTCCGGAGGGCCCAGCCACTCCCTCCCCAGCAGGGACCCCAGCAGCCCCGGCCCCGGAGGGCCCAGCCACTCCTTCCACACCAGGCCCACAAGCCTTGGCTGCAGCTAGCCCTGTAGCCCTGGGAGCACCACCCCACCCCAGCATCTCCAGCTCCCGCCCAAGCCCTGGTGTGTTGTGGACCACACACCCTCACCTTGAGCCTGCTGCTTCAGTGTATGGTGGTAAGTGTCTGCTAAGGCCTACCAGCTTGCTAATGTACTTATTTTTTGTGTCCACAAAAATACAAACTAAAACAAAATAGAACAAAAAAAAAACCTCTGTGTGTTGTTACTTTTGGATACGGGACAGTTGCACATAGCTTTATGCTGTGCACAGAGGTATGTGATCCGTAAAATGGTATTGATGGGTCAGTGAAACATTGTGGTAATATGCAGTACAAAGGTCCAGCCCTTTGGGCCACACTGTATGGCGCAACTGTGTGTACATATCCATTATGATGTGTTGGGCCCAAGGGAGCACGTGTCCACACACATTGAGCAAGCAATGGTGTTAGTGGGGGATGTAGGTACAGTCCAGTACACACACAAACATGTGTACACACACATAGTTCAGTTGTGCCATGGCATGGACCAATATAGGCACATATGGGCATAGTGTTGTTTGTATGTTCCCACCATCAGCTATAGATGCACACACGGCAAGCCATTGTGTAGTGTAAGCCACTGTCCTGCACAAAACCGCTCCTGTGTGACGCTTGAGCGGCTCGAAAGTGTGTCGCAGCAGCCACTTTCAACGACATGAGCGTGTCTTCATCAAAAACTCCGGGTCAGGTATTAGCCAGCCTTCCAGCGCAGGCTGGCCAATCATGACGCTATTGTGTTGTCCAATGAGCATGTTTGGGGCGCGGAATAAAACAATTTGGCACGCCTATGTTCTCGCCGCGCTGAACATATACGCTCACATTCCTTTGGGGATTACGGCGTGTGAAGCGCCGAGGGTAAGCTACCGGATGTTTCCCGCTGTTGGTGTGGCGATTTCCGGGGCGACACATCGCCTTAGGTTGAGGGCGAAATTGCGGCGTGTAAAAGTGCCATCGGCGATCTGTGGCGACCATGAAAAATATCCACGCGCACGTTAGATCGCCTCCGATCGCCACCAAAAATTGTGGCATGTAAAGGTACCCTTATATCCCTCTATAACTGATCACAAATCTATTTAGGGATTATGAACTAAGGCTAGGGTCACACTTGGCTGAGTTTTTTAAAGTGGTTTTTGACAGGCTAGTGTGAAACTTGCGTTGTGGATGACTTTTTCCCATGAGTTTTTCACACTTGTATTTTGTGAAAAACGCATGCAAAAACTCATCCATAGGCCCCAATACAAAAAAATGCATGACCCAATGCCAAAAATGCATGACTAAAGTGCCATGAGTTTTTTCCATGAGATTTTGGCTCAGCACCAAAAAATGCATCATGATGAGTTTTTTGGTGCTTTTTCAAAAACGCATGCATTTTTGTAACATGGGGCCCTATGGGAATCGCATGCTAATCCGCATGGCACTAAATGGTACCATGAGTTTTTGCATGAGTTTTTTAAGACTGCTCCAGACCTAACAGCAAAAACGCAGCCCAAAAACGCAGGCTGTCAAAAACAACCTTAAAAAACACATGCAAGTGTGATCCTAGCTACAGCCTGCGTTTTTGGCCTGCGTTTTTGCTGTTAGGTCTGGAGCAGCATTGAAAAACATGCAAAAACTCAAGCGAAAACTCATGGTACCATTTAGTGCCATGCGGATTCGCATGTGATTCCCATAGGGCCCTATGTTAACTAACCAGATCATTTTTTTTTTTTACTGCACCCACTGCAGTCACACCATTGCAGTCACACTTGAGTGCAGCATCAGTTTTTGGCATCAGGTTTTGGACTTAGGCCGGCTTCACATAACGGGTTTGATCCGATCCGTGGCTGTCCGTGTAAACCGGACAGCTCCGGACCAGATTTTGGTCCCATAGTATCCTATGGGGCCGGATAGAAGCCAGATGGCAGCTCTCTGCCACCCTGTTTCTATCTGTCCGGGACAATCCAGGAGAATTCAGAATTCTCTCACGGACACAAAAACGTTGCTTGCAATGTTTTTGTGTCCGAGAGGAGAATATCTCCTCTAATTGCCTACTCCTGGATTCTCCCGGATCCTCCCGAATCCGGGGCAATCCGGCGCTCCCTAACATGGGAGCCTATGGGGCCAGATTGCCCCAGTCCGGGAGGATCCGGGAACCGGACACCTGCGGCTGCACGCTGCTGTTGTTTCAGGACCGCGGCTAGCTCCCTGTGAGGAACGGTTCTGATTCAGCAGCAGCTGCAGCTGTGTCCGGCTGCACACCGGTCTGGAGGGCATATTAGCCCTCCAGTTCTGTGTGCTGATCTGGTCTGGGGCAGTCCGGTTTACACGGACAGCCACGGATCGGATCAAACCCGCTATGTGAAGCCGGCCTTCAAATATTAGGGACCTGGAGCAGTTTGCCAAAGAAGAATGGTCTAAAATTCCAGCAGAGCATTGTAAGAAACTCATTGATGGTTACCGGAAGCGGTTGATCGCAGTTATTTTGGCTAAAGGTTGTGCAACCAAGTATTAGGCTGAGGGTGCCAATACTTTTGTCTGGCCCATTTTTGGAGTTTTGTGTGAAATGATCAATGTTTTGCTTTTTGCTTCATTCTCTTTTGTGTTTTTGCATTAAAGACAAATTAAATGAAGATAATAATACCAAAGAATTTGTGATTGCAATAATTTTCAGGAAGAAACTGAGTATTATCTGACAGAATTGCAGAGGTGTCAATACTTTTGGCCAAAACTGTATACACTTCAGCTCCTAACCTTACCCCTGAAGTGTTAAAGAACACCAATGACTGGCTAGCTGCTGTTTCCAACATCATGTCGGCTCTCTATTTAAAACTCAACCTTTCCAAAACTGAACAATGCAGCACCCCCCTACTTCTCCTCCCTCATCTCTGTCTATCACCCTACCCGTTCTCTACATTCCACAAATGACCTTCGACTAACATCTGCACTAATCCGATCCTCCCACTCCCGGCTCCAAGACTTCTCCCCAGCTGCACCAATTCTCTGGAATGCTCTACCCCAAGAAATCAGGACCATCTACAACTTGCATGGCTTCAGACGCTCACTAAAAACACATCTTTTCAAGGCGGCCTATCATGCTCTATAACAAAATTGTTTTGTACTGTACATAGCCCATTCACTATCTCTCTCGACATAACTCTTCTTCAAACTCCACCAAACCCAAAACGTCTACACAGTTTGTCGGGTGACTATTCATGAAACTTTATTTCTATCCCCCATGTCCTCAAGATGTCTGGACCATCAGTGAAATAAGCCCCTGTACTTTGTGTAACCCCTATCTTGTTGTAGATTGTAAGCTCTTTTGGGCAGGGTCACCATTATTTTTTGCTTTATCTATTGTATTGTATTTTTTACATTAATTTTATGGCTATTGTATTGTTTCCTATTATTGTACTGTATTCTTTCTCTGGAATTACTGTATTATATTGTGTATTTTCTTACTGTGTCATACTGTGTATGTTAATCTATTACCCACTGTATTGTAAAGCGCTGCGGAATATGTTGGAGCTATATAAATAAAGAATTATTATTATAATTAATGTTTTAATAAACATTCAACACTTTGTTCATCCCTGCAGCAGCAGGGATGAACAAAGTAGACGGTAACCGCATTGCTCAGGATTACACATCCTGAGCAATCCGGTTACCACATTGTGGTTGACAGAATCGGTCCGGAAACTGCAGCCTGCATGATTTTTAGCGCAGGCTGCAGATCTGGAGCCGGTAACCGGATTGCATGTATAGCAATCCGGTTACCATAATGGGCTCCTATGGGGAGCGTTTCCTGATCCGGTTTTGAGCTTTTTGACAGCTCAAAACCGGATCAGGATTTTAAAATGATGCCGCAAATGTAACCCTACCCTTAATGAGTGGTACCTCTAATCAATCGTGCTCATAGGTATCCTTGGAATCTTGTTTTTACTAATAATCCCTGTAACATGCTGGGATCTGACTCTGTGTGGTGCGTTGTGACCTTCTCACTACAGGGGTTTCTGCTGACCTGTTTTGAGTGTTTACTACAGGTGTAGCGGGTGTAGTGAGCACTATCCTATGCGTGGATCTGTACAGTGCTGGTGTCTCAGAGTGTGGTCTTATGGGGATGTCACACGCGTCAATATCGCATGCACGATCGCTGCTGCACATGACGTTGCAGCGATATTGACGTGTGTGACAGGGCACATCAACCAGCGATAAATCGCTGGTTGATGATCGCCAGGTTTTAGAACCTGCTCTAAAACCTGGCGATGGTCACCCGGTGGACAGCAGCATTGCTGCGTGTGACACCGGGAGACGCGCGATCAGCCAGCTCCCAGCGCCGCACAGCAAGCGCTGGGAGCTGGTATCCCTGATAAACAGCGGGTAACTAAGCGCCGTGCGGCACTTAGTTACCCGCTTGTTTACATGGATACGAGCGTGCTCGCTGGTACTGATCGCTGGTGAGTCTGCCTGTGTGACAGCTCACCAGCGATCAGCCATCAATGTCATCAGCGATCAGATCGCTGACGACATTGACACGTGTGATGGCCCCATTAGTCTTACCATGGGACTGACAAATTCACTGTTAGCAGGGGGTTGATTTTCCTGTTCCTCTGCAGGTGTGGTGACTGATACTTCTACTTGCGGTTCTTCACGTCTCTCCTGTTCAGGTACCACAATTTGGGGAAAGGCTAACATAGGGACAACTACTGCTCCATTGATCTGTGTCCACATTTTAGGACGTTTCAGCCATACAATCTGGCTTTTATCAAGGAATGTCTGTGTTGAAATACATCAGAGAAATAATAGTGTCAGTTCACCAATTTACAAAGAATAGATACAATGTATACAATGTAGAACAGTGACCTGTGATTTAATATAATCCATTTACATATGTAGTCAAATAAAAGTGAAAAGCATTACATCATGCATGGGAGATGTGACAAACAAGATCAGCCAATATTATTATTATTATTATTATTATTTATTTATATAGCGCCATTGGGTTCCATGGCGCTTTACATGAAGATGAGGGAGACAAGAACAAGTACACTAAATCTAGGCGATCAGGACGTACAGGTACAGGAGGGGCAGGGACCCTGTCCACGAGGGCTCACAGTCTATGAGTAATAACGTTATAGAGAAAATATAATATCAGGTGATGCTCTTGTCATATGAAATCACTAACAATGTAAGGTTAAGTCAATATACCTGTACCTGCTAATCCAAGGGGCTGTATGTTCAAAGGAAAAGGACTAAGTCCTATTGAAGGAGACGATAGGAAGATATTAGGAGTAGTCTGAAGGATTACAGTGGGTTAGCAGGAAGTACCATGTCACTAATCATGCCTTCACTATATTTTTCGGTACACATTGACATCACGCAGTCCACGACAATCGACATACGATTTAAAGATATCCAGCATCTGTATGACATGGATACCTAGTGCATAGGTAATCACCTACTGTACATATTTTCTATATAACTTTATTGGCTGATCTTGTTTGTCACAGCTCCCATGCATAATGTAATGCTTTTCACCTTCATTTGACTACATATGTAAATAGATTGTATTAAATCACAGGTCATTGTTCTACATTGTATACATTGTATCTCTTCTTTGCAAATTGGGGTACTGACACTGTTATTTCTTTGATGTATTTCAACACAGTCATTCCTTGATAAAAAGCCAGATTGTATGGCTGAAAAGTCAGATTTTTTATGTTTTTGCAAAATACTGGATGTTTGACCAATAAAAGAAACAATTTGCAAACATAAACTGTGGTTCATTTGATGGTGTGCCGAAGTACACAACCGTTGAACCACGTTTTAGGAAAGTCTCAGAGAACTGTATGGATTACTTCTTCTTTTGGTTCTACAGGCGAAGGTATTTCTTGGACTTCTTCTCTGTGTTTCAGTTTGTCAGGGTATACCTTGAGATGGTCTCTGGAAACTGCCGCTGATGTCTCTCCTCCATGTTTACTAACAAGGCACACCTTGGTATTGTCAAAATTCGAAGGTAACACGGTGTATGGTTTTGCTTCCCACTGTTCATCAACTTTGTCTGTACGTCTCTTCCTTTTGAGGACTTTTTCACCTGGTTTTAGGGGAATTGCAGGAGCGTGTTTATTGTGGGTCTTTTCTTGTCTTTCTCTGACTTGGGATAAACTTCTTTCTCCACATTCTTGTACCTTGCGATACTGTTGATGTTGTTCTGTATCCCAATCAGAATCGGTGAGTCTATATCAGGTTTCCCGATTCCCATATCCATGTCAATGGGCAATTTGCCAGGTCTTGCTCTCATCAGATACACAGGTGTACATTTGGTGGAACTCATAGGGAGATGATTGTATAAGTCCACTAAGTCTGGAAACTTTTCTGGCCACAGGTTTCTTTCTTCTAGCGGCAAGGTCTTCAACAGGGTCTATCACTACTGATTCATTTTCTCACACATGCCATTAGTGGGTGATATTGCATGGTTCTTATTTTTTTGCACCCATACATGTTGCAAAATTCCTGGAATATTTCTGCTTCAAATGCTGGACCTTGATCTGTTAACACCTGTTCAGGGTAGCCATGGGGTCTGCAAAAATAAGTTTGAAAGGCTTTGGCCGCTGTCCTGGCCGTAAGGTCCTTCACCGGTACTACCACCAGACAACGTGAGTAGTGATCTACAATAGTGGGGGCGTAGACAGAGCCTTACCAACTCGGAGTCAGTTTTACATGGTCTAAGGCCACAAGTTCAAGTGTTGCCTGGTGACGATTGGCTGTAGTGGGGCTCTCTGACTATCTTGATCCTTCCTCCTCAGGTTGCATGAGCCACAGTCTCTGCACCATTTTTTGATGGCTTTTCTCATGTCAACCCAGTAGAATCTTTCTCGCAGCAGAACCTCCAGGCTTCATCCACCCGTAATGCCCTGCTCCATCGTGGTACGCCTCTAGAACCATCTGAACATCTCTCCTTGGGACTACTATCTGCCAGACAAGCTCGTGGGTTCGTGCATTAATGTAGCATCTGCACAGTTTATCCCCATAAATGAACAACTCACTTTTCTCTTTCCACAGTTGTTGTGTCTCCTGTGGAGCATCTGGAACAGAATGTGAGTCTGCCTGTGTCTTGATTATACAAACAGCTGGGTCACTGTCTTGCGTTTCTGCTCATCCATTGTGGGGCAATGAGTTCAACGTGGCCTCTGGATGCTTATCTTTCACACCATGGGAACACTGGGACACACTGGGGTGGTGAAAACCCAGTAGCTCTATTTCTTCCAGCTACTCCGGGTCTTCTGCTGCATCACGCAAATGGGGTATTCTGGACAGTGCATCAGAATTGGCGTTCTTGTGGCCTGCCCGGTACTTCATGCTAAAGTTGTAATTGGACAGCTAGGCCATCCATCGCTGCTCCAGTGCACCCAACTTCGCTGTCTGCAAGAGAGTTGATGGATTGTTGTCTACTGTCTGAGTACACTGGTTCTACCAGGGCCTGATAATCTTGACCCCTGAGACCTATTCTTGCCCAACACCAGATCAACATTTCATTTTTTGGGGGAATTACAATGGGAATTGGGTCACGCCACCCGTACACTGCCGAGATCTCCTTCAGTCAACTCTACCTGCTGTCTCATCATCAAGGCTTTTATTTCCTTCTGCAAGATTCATTGCTGCCCCAGGTTATCAGTCTCGGCTACCTATTGTAACAGAGTAATTATTTCCCCTAGACAATTCTCAATAACATTAGTGCCTAAGGTCATCATTGGGTTACGTTCTCGTCGATCAACATCAACAATTATCATTCCCTGGGCTCTCAATTCTATCCACCCCACCTTTATGGTCATCTCTTTGAACCCTATCTGTGGCACAGGCTGAACATTAGTAGCATATATAGTAAAACTTTCAGCTGAGCGGTGTAGTATATCGGAGTGTGGCCAGTATCTCTTGTAAAGGATATATGGCATTGTTGTCACCTGTGAGCCGGTGTCCAGTAAAGCGTTCATGGGGATGCCATCTAGCACGACAGGCAGGACTGGTCATCCTCCCACGTACCTGTTGTGCCAGTTCTTTTTGCCAGGTTGTCTCATTCCTGAGGGGTGGCCCCCTGCCCCAGGGTACTCTCGTTTAAAGCAAAAAATCTGGCAATGTGACCCGCTTTGTCGCAGCGACGGCAGATGGGCTCTCCTTCAGGGTCATAGCAATTGCTGGGTCGTCCTTTGGTCGGTGGATTCCTTCTCTGTCGCAACCACAGGACGTAATCTTGACTGGAAACCAACTCTATCTTCTCCGCCAGCTTGGATCCTTGCATCGCTTGCATATCTTTGGCCTGCTCAGCCATGCCCTTAGTCAGTGCGTGGACCTGTAATTGTAGGGTTTCAGGAGTGACAGTTTCGAGGGTGTGGGCACTGGACCCGACTGTGGCCTGTGGAATTTGCACCTCCTCTGGGTGGTATGTTAATGCCAGGTGCTGTGCAGGCTCTGGGCTACTGACTGTTGATATCCACAGTATCCGAATGGCCCTGTCTTTAAATTGCACAAAGTCTAGGCCATGCAGGGCCAACATACGTAGCTGACGTCTGTGAGTAGGGGACAGGAGCCCTTCAATAAACTGTTCAGTCAACAGCTTGTTCTCTTCCGATACACCATTAGGGTCTACTTGTTTCATTGCCCTCAGCACTTGTATTTCTGCAGCAGTATGGGTGTCAAAGGTTGTTTTCAGTCTGGCCATTATGTGTTCAACAGTCTCTTTATCAGTGTCCGGCCAGGACTTTACATCACGCTGGGCTGCACCAGTTAATTGTTCGATTAATATACTGACTCGTTGTTCTTCCATCATGGGGTACACTTTATATAAACTATCCAGTCTCTCCCTAAAGTCTGTCCAGGTATTATTCCCCTGAGTATTGCGGCAACCATTTCGCCCCTGGTGTAAACAGCATCAGGAATGGCATTACCGGACCTATGGCCAGTGCTGAGGCAGCTGGGACTGCACCCGGAGCTGCAGGCTGGGCTGCCAGGAGCTGACTCACCCCCAGGGCCATGGGGTACTCGGAATCAGGCTTTTTCGGTTTTTAGGGGGGAATGCTCGGGGGCTGAGACCTAACACCGTGGTCCTGCAGAGTCACTAAAAATGCAGTGAAGATGATTTAGGGATAAAGGATCGTGACACTATCCACGGTATTCAGCTATTTGGGCTGACGCTGCCACATGGGACCATTGGGGATGATGGATGGGCACTTTGGTGGTATTGCTCCCCACGGGTGGAGCGTATTCCCAGGGCCATCGAGAAAGTTTATGGCATTGGAAGGCCATTGGAAAGCAGGACTGAGGGTGCAAAGTAGCAGACATACTCTTGTTTGTTGTTTCCTGAGGTCCTTTACTGGTGGTGCAAGTACAAACAGGGAAACTGGCAGGTGATAGTACTAGAGTACGTACAACCTGGAACTAAGTCGGGGTTCTCCTCACCCTGCAAGTTCTGAGGCCTCTCTGCTACGCTCCTTCTGCGGGTCATTGCTGCTGCCTAAAGGTGAGCAGTGGCCCTCTCTCTCTTCCTGCATTGTGCTGGTATGGCAGGCAGCTTGAGCCCTTCTCCAGCCCCACTTCCCTGGCGGATGTTCCTGGACTCCTTATGCTGCTTTGCCTGCAGACACTGTGGTGTTGCTGGGAGCCCTGAAATCTCCCATCCTCCGGTATTGGCTGCCGAGACATTAGGCCCTGCACAGCCTCGGACTCCAGTGTCCGGTTTTGGAGCTCTGCGCTGGGGTGAGCTCGATACCGCTCCACTCCCCAGTCTCTCTTCGACTTCCTCAGAGCCTCGCTTACGGGTTCCTCAAGCTAGGTTTCTCCTACCCGAGAAGCACTGCTCAAGTCCACAGGATGTCCTTAGTACTGCTTCATACTGAACTAAATCCTCCCCACACCAGAATTTATAGGGGAACTGCCCTGAACCTGGGTTTAGAGCTCCCCCTTCAAGCCTGGAGGCAGAAAAGGTGTTGTGTGCTTAGGCTCACCTGGTGTGCATACCCTTCTTTGCTCCTACACTCCCGAGGGAGGCAATAACATTGTGGCATCTGGACTCTGGAGTGCCACACAGTTATAACCATTGCACACTATCATGCCCCCGAATCAGGTTCTCACTGACCTATAAGTACTGCATAGGTAATTTCATTTACTTTGTCTAAATTATATCATATTTGTTGATTGATATGCTGTCTTGATTTCACATATTCTTTGTTATGTAACTGCAACAAGCAACATTCAGTTTATTTCATTCTTGTGTCTTTTGTATTACAAATCAAGTACTGATGCACTGATCACAATATGTAAGTTTTTTCTTTGAAAAAGGCTCAAAAAAATAATAAGAGCCGAAACGTCAGATTTTTTTCTATGCACTGACTGTAATAAAAAACAGACTATAACGCAATAACATTGAAATCTCATTTTCTCTAGTACTTATAGGGACTATCATATTCTGTGGTGGTGGGAACTATTATAAGAGCATTCATACTGTGAGTGGGGGAGTTGTACTAGTGGGGCCATTATACTGTGTTAGGTAATATTAGTGTCTCAGTGTGTGGGAGTTTTCACATATTGGCTGCAGTCCTGGAGTTCTGCTGCTGTTTAAATAAGGCTAGGGTCACACTTAAATCTGGAATTGCGTTCAAGGCATTCCAGATCCGGATGCGTTGAACGCAATTGTTTTCTGACATTCAGCAATCCGGGAACCGGATTGCTCAGGATGTGTAATCCTGAGCAATCCGGTTATCGGATAGTTTGCTCATCCCTGCTGCTGCAGGGATGAGCAAACTGTTCTGTGTTTTGTAAAACTGTTAATTTGCTTAATAAATGTTCCTATAATGTCTCTAGGGGGTGCCCTCTCCCCCAAGAGACCTTACACCCACTCAGGTGGGCATATAATGCTATCATCACCTCTGTACAGCAGCTGCCTCCTGACAGCTGCTGTACAGTTTTATGAATGAAAGCGCCGGGCTCCTCAGAGCAGCGGCAATACTATCGCTATTGCTATAGTATGTGCGCCGCTGTCTGAGGTCCTGAAGCCTTATACAGTAGCTCTATGGGCAGCGCTGCTGAGTATGGGCGCTT
This sequence comes from Allobates femoralis, assembly GCA_033576535.1. Classification (NCBI taxonomy): domain Eukaryota; kingdom Metazoa; phylum Chordata; class Amphibia; order Anura; family Aromobatidae; genus Allobates; species Allobates femoralis. The sequence continues at coordinate 176,746,865 of JARQOC010000006.1, read as the reverse complement.
CGGTATGGGGATTCCCTCTCTCTTTTCCTGGGCTGCCTTTTCTTCTCTCAGGCCCCCTCTCTCAGAGACCCCTTTCCTCTCTCAGGGCTCCCTTTCCTTCTTCTCCTCGGAGCAAACTAAAACTCCCCGATTTTCTATCTTCCTCCTCCCCTAACTCCCCCCCAGAGACTGGGCTCCAACCATTTGCCTAGGCTCGAGAGTGGGAGTGCTGGGGTGGGAGCCTCCTACCAACCTTGCATTCGCACTGTGACAGGAATACCCGTACACTCTTTTATGGGTGCAGTACCCCAACTGTGACACCAGACCAGTGGGGTGCCACATAAAACATGGATGTCTAAACGAGGCCTATTAAGGTGCACAGCCTGCAGGCTATCCTGTGTAGTGATTGACCCAGTAGCTGCATCTTTTCCAAGAAATCACACCATTGATAGCAAGGATAAAGGGTTAATCAAGGAGACATTTCTGCATACTACAGTAGAAATGAATGGGAAGGACAAAAGAGAGAAGAGAATGGAGACCAAATGTACTAATTTCAAGTTGTGCACAATTTTGTTAAGTTTTATATTTCTTTCTTTTTATTTTTAGAAAATGAACCAGTTGATGTGTCCAACACACAAGTTCCAGGTAAACTTAAAAAATGTATCAGTGTTTTCGTGCCTATTCTTTATGTAAAATAAAATATTCTAAATGTTCTTTTACTTTGGGTCCAATTCATTAAGGCTGGCATTATGTATGCTAATGTTAATGAAAGGTGCACTGGAGTGACAAGAGACAAGGTCATTAAAGGCTGCATACCTGTTAATGGGCTCTGTACATCTTACAATTGCTGTGCACCTATGGCCAAAATTTTACTCCAGGGCAGGGATATATTTCTGGCATAATTTATGCCATTAGAGTTGTATAGATTTTGATGAAGTTTCCAGGTGGGAATCACCATGCTGTTTCTGCCTAGCTTTGCCCACATTGCCTGAGCTGTATAGAAGTGGCAAAAAAACACAACATTTTGAAAAACGGCAAGTTGTTTCATGTGAGGATTTTGGAAATACTGCCGTGATAAATTGGGCCATTGGTTTTTATTAAAAATGTTCAACTTCTCGGATTTCACACTATTTTTACCATTTTTTTATAGGACGGAAAAGTAGGTATGGGTAGCTTTTCAAATACATTTTTGCAAATTTGTAAATTGCACCTTTTTATTAAAAGAAAGAGTTGACAAAAGTTTTATATGTAAAGGTGAACTACAGTTATCAAACAGCATGGGAGCCTTTGATATATTTTGTGTGATTGAAGACAATGCAATAACAAGGAAAAGTGGTTACAAAAATTCCCTTTAATAGAATCTCTTAGACTGGGGTCACACTTGAGCATGACGCCAGCGCAAAAATTTTGAGAAAACCGCCGCAGCGCATAGTGGTAACGCTATGCGCTGCCTGTGGAACGCAGCCCCATAGCTACCCACTGTATATCTTAGCAGCGATCACACACCAAGCTGCATGATGTGCGCTTTAGCAGAGTGCACAAGAAAATGCTGTCTGCAACGTTTTCCTGTGCGCTGTGATAAAACGCACATCATGCAGCTTGGTGTATGACCGCTGCTAAGATAAAAATGCTCCAGTCCACCGTCCCCCTCCCGACCCCCTGTCCTCCAAGCTCCATTCCCCCTTCTGCCCCCCTCCCCCTCTCCTTCAGGATCCAGTCCCCCTTCTGCCCCCCTCCCCCTCTCCTTCAGGCTCCAGTCCCCCTCTTGCCTCCTCTCCTGCCCCCCTGCTTCCCCCCTCTACTCCAGGCTCCAGTCCTCCTCCTGCTCCCCTGCTCCCCCTCTCTCCTCCAGGCTCCAGTCCCCTTCTTGCCCCCTTCTCCCCCTCTCTCATTCAGACTCCAGTACCCCTCTTGCTTTCCTGCTCCCCCCCTTTCCTCCAGGCTCCAGTCCCCCTCCTGCCCCCTCTCTCCTCCAGGCTCCAGTCTCCCTCCTGCTGCCCTGCTTCCCCCTTACTCCTCCAGGCTCCAGTCCCCCTCCTGCTCCACTGCTCCCCCCCACTCCTCCAGTCTTTAGTCCCCCTCCTGTCCCCCTGCTCCCCTTCTCTCCTCCAGGCTCAAGTCCCCCTCTTGCCCTCCTGCTCCCCTCCTCTCCTCCAGTCCCCCTCCTGCTCCCCTGCTCCCCCCTCTCTTCCAGGCTCCAGTCCCCCTCCTGCCCCCTGCTCCACCCCTCTCCTCCAGGCTCCAATCCCTATCCTGCCCCCCTGCTCCCCCTCTCTCCTCCAGGCTCCAGTCCCCCTCCTGCCCCCCTGCTCCTCCTCTCTCCTCCAGGCTCCAGTCCCCCTCCTGTCCCCTCCTCCCCCCCTCTCCTCTAGGCTCCAGTTCCCAGTCCCCCTCCTGCCCCTCTCTCTTCTATGCTCCAATCCTCCTCTGGCCCCCCTGTTTCCCCCCTCTCCTCCAGGCTCCTGTCCCCCTCCTGCCCCCCTGCTCCCCCTCTCTCCTCCAGGCTCCAGTGCCCCTCCTGCCCCCCTCCCTCCTCCAGGCTCCAGTCCCCCACCTGCCCCCCTGCTCTCCCCCTCTCCTCCAAGCTCCAGTCCCCCTCTTGCCCCCTGCTTCCCCCTCTCCTCCAGGCTCCAGTCCCCCTCCTGCTCCCCTGCTTTCCCCTCTCCTCCAGGCTCCAGTCCCCCTCCTTCCCCCCTACTCCCCCCTCTCCTCCAGGCTCCGGTCCTCAGTCCCCCTCCTGCCCCCCTGCTGCTGACTCACCGTAGCCGGGGGGTACACGTAGCGGGCGTTGTTTCTCCTCCAGTCACGGAACCGCGCCTGCGGTGGTGTAGGCCCGGTGGTCCAGATCAATGGGGAATGGCGGAACAGTTGGGGTGATTTGTCTCGTGACGCCACCTGCGGGTGTTCTGGTAACTTTACCAGTGCTGTTCAGGTCTCCGGGGGATGTTATACAGCGAGATGGAACGCTCCCCACAGGATGAGCGGGAATCCCCGGAGCCGGGAGCTGCGCAAGATGTTGTGAGGCAACTGCGGGATGCTGCGCGCTGAATCCAGGAGTAATGTACAACCACACAAAGTCTCTTTTAGGTACCTTTACTGGTTGGTGATCAGGTACACTCGGACCGGGATAGTGAAGTTGGCACTTCTGGAGGTTCACAGCAAGCAGTGTTAGGCTTCCTTTCTCTAGTTCTGGTGCTAAGGTTGGGTGGATGTGGAATCCCTCCGGACCGGGCAGTTTGTTCAATAGAACGGATTTCACCTGGTTGTCAGCACTGAGGGCACTGTAAAAGGGTGATGATAATGCTACCTTCTTCCCTGGGCTCTCATTGGTAGGTGAGACAGGTGAACAGGGGGCTAGACTCCCTGTGAGGTATGCTGGTTCTCTGTGATGGCTTGGTGGCTCTCACAGCTTCGGTTCCAGTAACCGGTTGTTAAGGAGAGAGTAGGAATAACTCTGTGTCCCTGAGAGGTGATCTCCTTCTTCCTCTTGTCCCAATTGCAGGGACCTCCACTTGCTAACAGGCTGGTTGGGCCTAGTGTGTTCCTCATAGGGTGGAGGTTTCCACACAGGCTGGCAGCTCTTGTAGCGTCTACCACACTCTGAAGTTTCTCCCTCCAAGACTCTTTTTATAGGGGGAACTGGTTCAAAGTCACCAGTGGAGCTCCCCCTAGAGGCTCGGGGTGAAACCAGGTGTTCTAAGTGTTGTTTGGTGTTTGTGGGTTTTGCTGTGCTGTTACTTACTCCATTCGTGCTCCAAGGATTTCTGTGGTGCCCAACAGGTGTCAGGGTGCCACATTCCCCCTTAGTTAACCTCAGTTCTCCCGGCTGAGCAAAAAGTTCTTTTTACAACTTAACACTATGCATTTTATAAACAGTCAGTTACAGAGACTTAAAGAAAACACAAAAATCACTGAAAAGGAAGTGAAAAATTAGCAAAAGGTGAAAAACAGTCCGTACGGCACTAGTCCATCTGCCGCAGGCTGGAAAAAGGTAAAGTTAGTGGTCACACAAGTCCTGTGACAATTGTTCCAAGTTTATGAAAAGGAAAAAGGTAAAGTCCAGGGATACACGGTAAACTTTATACATTCCCTACGGGTGTCTCTGCTTGGGAGGCCGGTACTAACCTTCTATACCTTACCAGGCGCTTTCTGTCCCCAACTTAGTATACTTGGGACAGAGCCCAGTTCCTCCACCCTTCTGTACACTACTTTTTACAGGTTTTGAAAACTGGTTACTATTTACAACACTTACAGGTTACATTTTCCACTACATTTTAAACCCATTCTCCAAGCTTGTGTGGGGGTTGGCCTAATGTACTACGTGTGGATCTGCGTAGTGTGGGTGTTTCCAAAGCTGTTGGTGTAGTGTACGAAGTGGTTGGTAATTCTCTATGTCTGCTTTGTGTAATACCATAGTAAGTGCGGAGTCTATCAACTGGACTGACCTCTGTAGGTAGCTGATTAGGAATGGCTTTTCTTACTGTGGGACTAGCAGGCTGACCGATTACAGGAATCTCAGGTTCCATGATAACAGGCTGCAATTCTTGCACTTGAACTTCTTCTTGTTGGACTTGTGGAATTGGATTTGGTTGCTGATCTTCAACAGGTTGGTAGAAATGCATAACTGGTATGAGGAATGCTTCACCTATTTGTGGCCAATCAGCTGGTAAGTATCCAATTTCTGTAAGGACTAGATTTTCTTTTGTTTCTTCATCTTTAGTTACAGCAGGGTAACTGGTTGCTTGTGGGATTAACTGGCGGACATTTCTTCAACTGATCCCTTGAGACAGTCGCAATAGTATTCCCATTGTCTTTGCTAATAACACAAGTTTTTGAGTTGTCATAGTGTGACGGCATAACTGTGTAGGGTATAGATTCCCAACTGTTATCCAATTTGTTGGTTTTTCGCTTTCTTTTTAGCACTATGTCACCTATAGCTAGCGGTTCAGCTGAGGCGTGCTTGTTGAAGTCTTTTTCTTGCTTGGTTCTACTGATTTCCAGGTTTCTTTCAACACTTTCTTGTACCTTCCTGTACCTTTCTTGGCGTTGGCTGACCCAGTCTTCGTCAGAAGAATCTTCTGTGGGCTCGATGGTTCCCATCTGCAAATCAATAGGCAGTTTACCTGGTCTGGCTCTCATCAAGTAAGCAGGTGTGTAATTTGTCGAACTGACAGGTATGTGGTTGTATATGTCCACGAGATCTGGAAGTTTCTCTGGCCATTGATTTCTCTCTTCAACTGGTAAGGTCTTGAGCATGTCAATGACTATGTGGTTCATCTTCTCACATAAACCGTTCGTCTGAGGATGATAAGGTGTTGTGCGGATTTTCTTACACCCATACAGCCCTAAGAATTCTTGGAACAGAGCTGATTCGAAGGCTGGCCCTTGGTCAGTTAAGACTTGGTCTGGATACCCATGGGGGCAACAGAAGTAACTCTGGAACGCTTTTGCGGCTACCTCAGCAGTTAAATCCTTAACTGGAACGACTACCAGGAATCTTGAGTAGTGGTCGACTATGGTGAGAGCGTAGGTGTACCCGGTTCGACTTGGGGTAAGCTTCACGTGGTCGAGAGCAACTATTTCAAGAGGTTTGGTGGTAACAATTGGTTGCAACGGAGCTTTCTGAGTTAGGTGGTCTTTTCTTCGAAGGTGACATGGTCCACAGTTTTTACACCATTTGTCAATGGAGCCTCGCATACCGACCCAGTAGAACCGATCTTTCAGGAGTCTCTCTAGCTTCTTCCATCCAAAGAGTCCGGCATCGTCATGGTATGCTTCAAGGATCATTTGGACTTCAGTCTTGGGAACTACGATCTGCCAGATGAGTTCATGGGTTCTTGGATTGAGGTATCTTCTGCATAGTTTACCTTGGTAGACGAACAACCTCCCTTTCTCCTTCCACAGGCGTTTAGCAGTTGCTGAGGCATCAGAGTCCATGTTGGCGTGTTCTTGAGTGATGAGATCCCTTACCAGGCTGACATCTGGGTCGTTGGCCTGAGCCTCCTTCCAGTCATGGTGAGGTAAAGGGTTCACGGTCCTCTCTACACGGGTCTGGTTTCTCTGATGACATATTGCTGTACCGGAACGGTGGAAAGCAGGTAATTCAATCTCTTCCAGGTCATCTATGTCTTCTCCCTCGTCAGGAAGATGAGGCATTCGGGACAGGGCATCAGCATTGCCGTTCTTGTGACCTGCCCGGTACTTTACAGTGAAGTCGTAGTTAGCGAGTCTTGCTACCCAACGCTGTTCCAGGGCTCCCAGCTTTGCAGTCTCTAAGTGTGTTAGAGGGTTGTTGTCTGTGAAAGCTGTGAACGGGGCGGAGGCCAGGTAATGTTTGAAACGCTTTGTGATCGCCCAGACCTGGGCCAGGAACTCCAGCTTGAAGGAGCTGTAATTCTCCGGGTTCCTCTCGGTGGGACGTAGCTTTCTGCTGGCGTAGGCTATCACCTTCTCCTTGCCCTGCTGGCGTTGAGCTAGGACTGCTCCTAAACCTTTATTACTTGCATCGGTATACAATAAAAACGGTAGATTGTCGTCAGGGTAGGCCAGGATTTCTTCTCCAGTTAAAGCATCTTTTAACGTTTGGAAGGACTTGTCCTGCTCTGGGACCCAGTGGAACGGGGGTCCCCTGATCTTGCCGTTTTTGGATTGACCTACTAGGAGATCTTGCATGGGGGCAGCTATTTTGGTATAGCCTTTGATGAAGCGTCGGTAGTACCCGACCAGTCCTAGAAATTGACGTACCTCTTTGTGGTTGGTTGGTGCTGGCCAGTCCTTGATGACGGTGACCTTATCCAGATCCGGTGCTACGCCTTCGGCGCTGACCACATGTCCTAGGTATTGGACCTTGGGTTTCAGCAGGTGGCACTTGGACGGTTTCAGTTTCATCCCGTACTTGGACAGTGACTCGAACACTTCACTCAGGTGTTGGAGGTGATCTTCATAGGTCTGAGAGTAGACAATGACATCATCAAGGTATAACAAGACAGTCTCAAAGTTCTTGTGGCCCAAACAACACTCCATAAGTCTTTGAAATGTTCCTGGGGCATTGCACAAACCGAATGGCATACTGTTGAACTCGCATAAGCCCATGGGAGTCGTGAAGGCTGTCTTCTCACGATCCTCCTCTGCAACGGCAACCTGCCAGTACCCACTAGTAAGATCTAATGTGGAGAAGTAGTTGGCAGATTTGAGTGCAGCTAGTGACTCTTCTATGCGTGGTAACGGGTATGCATCCTTGTGTGTGACTTTGTTGATTTGCCTATAGTCTACGCACATCCTCATACTACCATCTTTCTTTTTAACCAGGACTAGTGGTGCAGCCCAGGGACTACAGCTATCCCTAATGACTCCTGCATTCTTCATGTCCTGAAGCATCTCCTTTGCTTTCTGGTAGTGAGTGGGTGGTATAGGCCTGTACCTTTCCTTGATAGGTGCATGGTTGTTTGTGGGGATATGATGTTGTACCCCTTTAATCCTCCCAAAGTCAAGTGGGTGTTTGCTGAACACTTGCTCATACTCCCGAACTACCGGTATACTCCATTTTTCTGGTGAGAGGGTGTATTGTCAGTTCCTACACTGAGATCTTGACAGCATTTCTCTAACTGATCTTTGGAGTGAGGGGGTTCATCAGTGACTGTTTGGTTTGAGGATTTTACATCAATCACAGCATCATCTTTTACTTGGTACAATTTTGCGACAGTTGCATATCTTGGCAGTCTGACTTCGTCATCACCATAATTTAATATGCGTACGGGGACTCTCCCCTTTCTTACGTCGACTAACCCTCTGGCTGTCAAGAGCGTAGGACTACTATCGGACATTACAGGTTCTACTACAGCTTGGTAGTCCTGCCCTCTGAGGCCTATGGCTGCTCGACACCAGATCATCATTTCACTTCTGGGTGGTACCACAATTGGAATGGGATCTGTGACCCTTACTCTGCCAATTTCACCATTAGACAATGTTACCTGTTGTTGATACACCAGAGCTCTGATCTGCCTTTGGATAGCCCTCCTTTCTCTGGGTTTACCGGCTTCAGCACTCTGTTGGAGTAAAAACAACACTTCATCGAGGCATTTGATCATGACATTGGTACCCAATATGACATATGGATCCTTGTGGTTAGGCTTATCCTGGACCACTAAGATACCCCGGTTTTTCAACTGCACCCTCCCCACCTTTACTGTAGCTTCCCACTGTCCCTCTATGGTAACCGGTATACCATTAGTGGCTTCAAGGTTCATCTCAGGATTAGGGGGTTCTAGCTTAACATCTGGCCAGAACTGCTTGTAAAGGGTACTGGGGATGGATGTCACCTGGGATCCAGTGTCTATCAAGGTGGAGATAGCGATGCCATCGATGACGATTGGCAAGTATGGACAGTCTCCCATATACTTGTGTTCCCAGCTGGAAGTAGGGCCTGGACAGCCTACTCCTGGGGTTGGCCCTTCTCGCCCAGGGGTCGCTCGTTTAAAGGACGGGATTGCAGATTGCGTCCTCCTAAGTCGTTCTGCTGACTGTTGCGGCGTCTGTCAGGACTGCGGCGGTCTGCAGGTTTTCCTCGCGACGGCTGTTTCTTTCTCCTCATCCATGGGACGTCGTCAGGGCTGTCGGCGAGTTGAATCTTGTCCGATGGCCTTGCATCTGTCTTGGGTCTTCTCCCAGCTTGTAGCTTGGCCACGTCTTTCATCAGCTGCTCGACATTAGCACACAGTTGATCAAACCGGTCAGGTGTTACAGTCTGTGCACTGGACTGAATCGCAGGGATTGGAGATGCTGCTGCTGGCACGGAAGGGGTGTCGGTGTACTGCTGCTGCTGTGAAGCGGGATCAGGTACTTCAGCGAGTCGTTGTCCCCAAACTGTTAAATCTCTGAGGGTGTCGAACTCTGCGCCTGGATTCTGTATGGACCACCAGCTTGCTTGCTTTCTGTCCTCAGACAGTTTAAGGCCCACAATAAATTGTCCAATTAACGCTTTGTTCTCATCACGGACACCATCAGGATCAACTTGTTTTAACAGTCTGTATGCTTCTTGCAAGCGCAGTGAATAATCAAGGACACTCTCTTGTGCCCCTTGGTTACAACGGTAGAATGACAGTCTTAGTTCAGCCTCGGTATGGCGCTCAAAGACCCGGGTTAATCTAGCGAATATCTGCTCCACAGATTCCTGAGTTTCTACAGGCCAGCTGCGGCTCTGCAGTTCAGCTGCACCGGTTAACTGTCCCATAATAACTGAAGCTCTTTGCTTACCGGTCATCAGGTACATGTCCAGCGCTTGGCATATCTTCCTCTGGAAGTTCTCCAAGGTACTGGGTACACCGCTGTATTTGGGTAACCAGGTCGCACTAGGAACATAGGGTAGAGACATCGGGTTGCGGTGGCATACCGCCGACTTGTTGCTGTCCATCAAGAGGTAGGTTTTGGGGTGCCGCTTGGTCTAGCGGGGGCACAGCGTGATCGGGAGCTGGGTTACTCATGGTCACTCCCCCTTAGTTAAGCGTAGCCTTTCCCTCGGTTTCAAACGGAAGTGTCGGCCTCGTGGTGAGGAGTGAGGCACCACGGGAGTTTCCGGTTCCTGCTGAGGAGGAAGTCGTCAGAGCGTGGGGGCGGGGCCAATCTTCGCGCCCTCTGCACAGTCACGCCCCTTCTTTTCCCGCCTTTTCGGGCAGCAATGGCGGACCAAATGTACAATTCGATATTTACAGTCAATAAATAGCACACAATACCCGTGATAACGGGCCTGCTCGTATCCTGTTCGTGACGCCAAATTCTGACTCACCGTAGCCGGGGGGTACACGTAGCGGGCGTTGTTTCTCCTCTAGTCACGGAACCGCGCCTGCGGTGGTGTAGGCCCGGTGGTCCAGATCAATGGGGAATGGCGGAACAGTTGGGGTGATTTGTCTCGTGACGCCACCTGTGGGTGTTCTGGTAACTTTACCAGCGCTGTTCAGGTCTCCGGGGGATGTTATACAGCGAGATGGAACGCTCCCCACAGGATGAGCGAGAATCCCCGGAGCCAGGAGCTGCGCAAGATGTTGTGAGGCAGCTGCGGGATGCTGCGCAATGAATCCAGGAGTAATGTACAACCACACAAAGTCTCTTTTAGGTACCTTTACTGGTTGGTGATCAGGTACACTCGGACCGGGATAGCGAAGTTGGCACTTCTGGAGGTTCACAGCAAGCAGTGTTAGGCTTCCTTTCTCTAGTTCTGGTGCTAAGGTCGGGTGGATGTGGAATCCCTCCGGACAGGGCAGTTTGTTCAATAGAACGGATTTCACCTGGTTGTCAGCACTGAGGGCACTGTAAAAGGGTGATGATAATTCTACCTTCTTCCCTGGGCTCTCGTTGGTAGGTGCGACAGGGAACAGGGGGCTAGACTCCCTGTGAGGTATGCTGGTTCTCTGTGATGGCTTGGTGGCTCTCACAGCTTCGGTTCCAGTAACCGGTTGTTAAGGAGAGAGTCGGAATAACTCTGTGTCCCTGAGAGGTGATCTCCTTCTTCCTCTTGTCCCAATTGCAGGGACCTCCACTTGGCTGGTTGGGCCTAGTGTGTTCCTCATAGGGTGGAGGTTTCCACACAGGCTGGCAGCTCTTGTAGCGTCTACCACACTCTGACGTTTCTCCCTCCAAGACTCTTTTTATAGGGGGAACTGGTTCAAAGTCACCAGTGGAGCTCCCCCTAGAGGCTCGGGGTGAAACCAGGTGTTCTAAGTGTTGTTTGGTGTTTGTGGGTTTTGCTGTGCTGTTACTTACTCCATTCGTGCTCTAAGGATTTCTGTGGTGCCCAACAGGTGTCAGGGTGCCACATTGCCCCTCTCTCCTCCATGCTCCAATACCCCTCTTGCTTCCCTGCTTCCCCCCTCTTCTCCAGGCTCCAGTCCCCCTGCTGACCCCTGCTCTTCCCCACTCCTCCAAGCTCCTGTCCCCCTCTCTCCTCCAGGCTCCAGTCCCCCTCCTGTTCCCCTGGTCCCCCTCTCTCCTCCAGTCTCCAGTCCCTAGTTCCCCTCCTGCCCTCCTGCTGCCTCTCTCTCCTCCAGGCTCCAGTCCCCCTCTTGGCCCCTGCTTCTACTCTTTCCTTCAGGCTCCAGTCCCCAGTCCCCCTCCTGCACCCTGCTCCCTCTCTCTCCTCTAGGCTCCAGTGCCCCTCCTGCCCCCTCTCTCTCCTCCAGGCTCCAGTCCCCCACCTGCCCCCCTGCTCTCCCCCTCTCCTCCAGGCTCCAGTCCCCCTCCTGCCCCCCTGCTTCCCCCATCTCCTCCAGGCTCCAGTCCCCCTCCTGCTCCCCTGCTTTCCCCTCTCCTCCAGGCTCCAGTCTCCCTCCTGCCCCCCTGTTCCCCCCTCTCCTCCAGGCTCCAGTCCCCCCCCTACTGACCCCTCCCCTCCAGGCTCCAGTCTCCCTCTTGCCCCCCTCCCTCCTCTCCTCCAGGCTCCAGTCCCCTCTTGCCCACCTGCTCTCTCTCTCCTCCATGCTCCAATCCCCCTCTTGCCCCCCTGCTTCTCCCCTCTCCTCCAGGCTCCAGTCCCCCTCCAGCCCCCCTGCTTCCCCCTCTCCTCCAGGCTCCAGTCCCCCTCCTGCCTCCCTCCTGCCCCTCTCTCCTTCAGCCTCCTGTCCCCCTCTTGCCCTCCCTCCCCCTCTCTCCAGGCTCCAGTCCCCCTCTTGCCTCCCTGGTCCCCCCCCTCTCCTCCAGGCTCCAGTCCCCCTCTTGCTCCCATGCTCTCTCCCTCTCCTCTAAGCTCCAGTCCCCCTGCTGCTCTCCTGTCCTCCAGGCTCCAGTCCCCCTCCTGCCCTTCTCTCCTCCAGGCTCCAGTCCCCCTCCTGCCCCTTTGCTTCCCCCCTCTCCTCCAGGCTCCAGTCCCCCTTTTACCCCCATGCTCCCCCCTCTCCTCCAGGCTCCAGTCCCCCTTCTGCCCCCCTTGCTATCCCCCTCTCCTTTAGGCTCCAGTCCCCCTCCTGCCCCCTCTCCTTCAGGCTCCAGGCCCCCTCTTGCCCCTCTACTCCAGGCTCCAGTCTCCCTCTTGCCCTTCTGCTCCCTCCCTTTCCTCCAGGCTCCAGTCCCCCTCCTGCCCCTTGCTGCCCCCAGTGTCCTCCAAGCTCCAGTCCCCCACCTGCCCCTCTCTCCTCCAAGCTCCAGTCCCCCTCTTGCCTCCCTTCCCCCCTCCTCATTGCTCCAATCCCCCTCTTGCCCCCCTGCTTCTCCCCTCTCCTCCAGGCTCCAGTCCCCCTCCTGCCTCCCTGCTGCCCCTCTCTCCTTCAGCCTCCTGTCCCCTCTTGCCCTCCCTCCCCCTCTCCTCCAGGCTCCAGTCCCCCTCTTGCCTCCCTGCTCCCCCATCTTTTCCAGGCTCCAGTCCCCCTCTTGCTCCCCTGCTCTCTCCCTCTCCTCTAGGCTCCAGTCCCCCTGTTGCCCCCCTGTCCTCCAGGCTCCAGTCCCCCTCCTGCCCCCCTGCTGCCCCTCTCTCCTCCAGGCTCCAGTCACCCTCTTGCCCCCCTCCCCCTCTCCTCCAGGCTACAGTCCCCCTCTTGCCCCCCTGCTCCCCCCCTCTCCTCCAGGCTCCAGTCCCCCTCCTGCCCCCCTTTCCTCCAGGCTCCAGTCCCCCTCCTGCCCCCCTGCTCCCCCCTCTCCTCCAGGCTCCAGTCCCCCTCCTGCCCCCTGCTGCCCCCCTGTCCTCCAAGCTCCAGTCCCCCTCCTGCCTCTCTCTCCTCCATGCTCCAGTCCCCCTCTTGCCCCCTCTCCTTCATGCTCCAATCTCCCTCTTGCCCCCCTGCTTCCCCCCTCTCCACCAGGCTCCAGTCCCCCTCCTGCCCCCCTTCTTCCCCCCTCTCCTCCAGGCTCCAGTCCCCCTCCTGCCCCCCTTCTTCCCCCCTCTCCTTCATGCTCCAATCTCCCTCTTGCCCCCCTGCTTCCCCCCTCTCCACCAGGCTCCAGTCCCCCTCCTGCCCCCCTTCTTCCCCCCTCTCCTCCAAGCTCCAGTCCCCCTCCTGCCTCTCTCTCTCCTCCATGCTCCAGTCCCCCTCTTGCCCCCCTCTCCTTCTTGCTCCAATCCCCCTCTTGCCCCCCTGCTTCCCCCTCTCCTCCAGGCTCCAGTCCCCCTCCTGCCCCCCTTCTTCCCCCTCTCCTCCAGGCTCCAGTCCCCCACTTGCCCCCTGCTTTCCCCGTCTCCTCCAGGCTCCAGTCCCCTTCTTGCTCCCCTGCTCGCTCCCTCTCCTCTAGGCTCCAGTCCCCCTCCTGTCCCCCTGTCCTCCAGGCTCCAGTCCCCCTCCTGCCCCCTGCTCCCCCCTCTCCTCCAGGCTCCAGTCCCCCTCCTGCCCCCTGCTGCCCCCTGTCCTCCAAGCTCCAGTCCCCTTCCTGCCTCTCTCTCCTCCAAGCTCCAGTCCCCCTCTTGCCCCCCTCCCCCTCTCCTTCATGCTCCAATCCCCCTCTTGGCCCCCTGCTTCCCCCCTCTCCTCCAGGCTCCAGTCCCCCTCCTTCCCCCCTTCTTCCCCCTCTCCTCCAGGCTCCAGTCCCCCTCCTGCCCCTCTCTCCTTCAACCTCCAGTCTTCCTCTTGCCCCTGTCCCCCCTCCTCCAGGCTCCAGTCCCCCACTTGCCCCCCTGCTTCCCCCCTCTCCTCCAGGCTCCAGTCCCCTTCTTGCTCCCCTGCTCGCTCCCTCTCCTCTAGGCTCCAGTCCCCCTCCTGTTCCCCTGTCCTCCAGGCTCCAGTCCCCCTCCTGTCCCCCTGCTGCCCCTCTATCCTCTAGGCTCCAATCCCCCTCATGCCCCCCTCCTCTCTCCTCCAGGCTCCAGTCCCCCTCCTGCCCCCCCATTCCTCCAGGCTCCATTCCCCCTCCTGCCCCCCTAATCCCCTGCTCCCCCCTCTCCTCCAGGCTCCAGTCCACGCTCCGGCTCACCTCTGCATTCTTCTTGAAATTGTCGTCGTAAAGTGAATTGCCACAGGGTAGGTGGAGTTAACAGAGGGGGCGTCACAATGGGCATGGCCAATGACACACCCACCACATCAGGGCAGCACGCTTGGCCACGTCTATAGCAATGCCCCTGTTGTTAACTCCGCCCCCCCACCCTGGTCATTCACTTTACAACGTCAAATCTAAGAAGAATTATGCTGGAGTGAGCATGAGCGAGAGAGTGGAAAGGGGAGCGGAGGTGGGAGGGCAGGAGTGTAGAGGGAGGAGCAGAGGGCGGGGAGCAGGAGGGCAGGAGCTGGACTGAAGCATGGAGCATGGAGGGGGCAACTAGCCAGCCTGCACCATCATCTAATTCTGTCTGTTTCTCTTCCCGCGTCACTGATTGGTCGCGGCCTGCTGGGCGCGACCAATCAGTGACGCGGGATTTCCTTTACAGAGAGACAAACAGACACGATAGGGCAATTGTACTATAGAAGATTTCGTGCATATCAGGTAAGGCTGGTTTCATATTATGATTTTGTTAAATCCGATGCTGTCAGATGAAAATCCAAACTGATCCCTGCAATCGGATGTCAAATAGGCATCTGATTCCGAACTTTTGCAGGATCAGTTTGGTCTGTCACCTCACTCCCCCTTCTCTCTGCCTCCTGTCATCTCGCTGTCCCCCTGTTGTCCCCTGCTGTCTCCCTGCTGTCCCTGTTTTCCCCATGCTGTCCCCCTGTTTTGCTCTGGTGTCCCCCTACTGTCCCCCTGCTGTCCCCTTGTTTTCCCCCTGCTGTCCCCCTATTTTGCCCTGATGTCCCCGTTTTCCCCCTGTTCTCCCCTCTCCTGTCCTCTCCTCTTCTCCCCGCTCTTCCTGTCATTCCAACATAAAAAATCTTTATTCTCACTTGCCAGCGCTCCCCCGGCGTCTCCATAGAGCTCCCGATCGGGTGTACAGGACCTGCGATGATGTCAGAAGCGTCATTGGGTCACATGAGCGGTTACCCCGGTAACCGCTCATGTGACCTAATCAGCTGATCGGGTTGTGACATCATCACAGGTCCTGTTACAGAGCGGCTGCAGATGGAGACGCCGAGGGAGCACTGGCAGGTGAGAATAAAGATTTTTTTATTTTAAACACTTATATTTAACTTCCGCAATGTATGTATATACATTGCAAAAGTTAAATTAGGCGTCACACAATAGTTTTAGCGTACTGAGCATGTACCGAGCATGCTCAGTACACTAAACTCGGGTCCGAGGATACATCAGATGTTTCCTCGGACCCTGCTCCATAGGGCCCCCATGTTAAAGTCATCGGATCGGATTTGGCATAATTGCCATCCGATTTGCTTCCGATCCTATTCTCTCCGATTTTTTTCAGGAGCCAAAATCGGAGCAGTCTCCAATTTTTGCACCGGAAAGAAATCGGACAAAATCGGATCAGACGCAATTCGGATGACATTTTATGCACATCCGAATTGGTCCGATCCCCATAGGGTGACATGGGGCCAAATTCGCATCCGATGCTGTCCGATTTATATCGGACAGCATCGGATTTCACAAAATCGTAATGTGAAAGCAGCCTAAAAGGTAAAGGAAAGGGGGAGCATATAGTTAATGAGGACCTGTCATAAGGACAAATGGAGCCAGTTTTTCTGTTACGGTATTTTAGTTCTGCTCCTTCCCTGATTATTTCATTTTTTATTACAATTTTAAACCCGTTATATGGTTCCTGAGATATAGGACTTTATACTTCTTGCTGTTTTTTATGGTCTTCACCAAGTGGCCATTTCAACAAACTATAAAACAATAGGGTCTTCTTTAGTGAAAAGTGCTGGAGCACATGTTCTCTGCTCATAAGTAGGCATAAGGTAATGAAAAAAGTAGTCTTGGAAACAGAACATTCCCACAGGTTGTATGCTCAGCAAATTTTTGAAAAGTCACTTTTTATTACTAGTGTACAACTTTTATCAAATCTCATCCAAATGCGGAGGGAACATGGGGAGAAAATCCACAGCATTTATTCAACTAAATCCACAATTAGGCTAGGGTCACATTTGCGGCAGGGCACTGCAGATCCTGATCCGGTTTTGAGCAATAAAAGTGCTCAAAACCGGATCAGAAACCACAGCCCATAGGAGCCCATTATAGTAACCGGATTGCTCTACATGCAGTCCGGTTTCTGGTTTCGTTGCCTGTGTGAAAAATCATGCAGGCAACGTTTTTTGCAGCGGTATCTCTGCCGTAGCAGAATTCCTATAATGGGCTCCTATGGGAGCCCATGCGGCTGCCGCAAGGCTACCACAGGGATGAACAAAGGGTTAAATCTTAATAATCCATGTGGGCAACATGTCTCTATGGGGTTCCCACCCTCCCTAAAGACAGCTGTCCACTCAGGTGGCCATGTGAGGGGTTAATGTGGGCATTTATAGTATTGCCGGCTATTGTCGGCATTTTCAATTTTTTTAATGAACCCGACGTCTCCTCGCTGTGTAGGACATACAGTACGTAATGTACGTACTGTATGAGCCGCTAGCATTGGTCCTGAAAGCTGTAACATTAGGTCTATGGCACTGCGGCAGCAGTGATGAACAAGGTATCCAGCAACCGAATTGCACATTTAGAGTAGTGATGGGCGAGTCCTAAATTACTCGGGATCGCTTGACTCTAGCCCGGGACTCGCTACTCGTTGCGAGTCTAGCGAGTCCAATGTTAATGAATGGGGAAGCGAGTAATAGCGAGTAATGTGCGATTTACAAATCGCAGATGTGTCTCGGACGCTTCAGGCTCTATCTGCTACAATAGCTAAATCATGTTTAATAGGCTCCCGCTGTTACTTCCGGGGCCGCCTATTAAGCTCATTACATATTCACTGCACTGTCAAAACTAACAGCCAATCACAGGAACTCACACTCTGTGGGAGCCGCTGTGATTGGCTGTTGTAATCAGACTTGATTTTCTCAATCTGGACAGTGATTCTGCTTGGTTGCCATACACATTAGTGTATGGCAACCAACCTGGCATTGTAGGGTGTAAAATAAATAATTATTTAAAAAAAAAAATGCTTGGGGCTTCGCAGCATTTTTAAGTCTAGCCCGATGAAAGCAGACAGCTGCGAGCTGCCACCCTCAGCTGCTTAATTTCCCCTTGGCTGGCAAAAAAAAAATGCATGGGCTCCGCCCTATTTTCCATGCCAGCCAAGGTAAATCTAGGCAGCTGAGGGCTGGTATTCTCAGCGGGGTGAGGACCCATTGTTATAGGGCCCCCCCACGCTAAAGAATAGCAGCCCGCAGCCGCCCCTGAAAGTGGCGCATTAATAATAAGCGCCATTACCAGGCGCCTTACCGGGCTCTTCCAGCGGCCCTGGTGGTGGTGGCACGCTGGGTAATAAAGGGGTTAATACCAGCTTTGTTATACAAGCTGGTATTAAGCCCGAGATTCTTAATGTCAGGCCTGGTTTGACCCGGCCACTAAGAATCTCCAATAAAGGGTTAAAAAAAACACAACACATAGAAAATTTTTTATTAGAAATAAAAAAAAAAAGCCATTAGGGACTCCATCTTTAATTAAAAAAATCCTCTTCCGTCCGACGTAATCCAAAACGCGATGTCCTCTCTGCTACATCCCTGTGCATAGATATAGATGTCTATGCACAGGGAGTGAGCAGACTGAGAACAATCTCAGCTCTGCTACATCATCTCTGTGCACAGACATTCATGTCTGTACACAGGGAGAGCAAGCGGGCTCTAGGACCCTGGAGCTGCGGCAGCCCGCAGGACCCGAGCCCGGCACAGAGCAGACAGCCAGACTCGTTACTGTGCGAGTTTCCCTGCGATTACTTGCACAGTAACAAGTCCAATGCAAGTCAATGGCAATCCTAGTTTTGTCAGAGTCTCTGACAAAACTAGGATTGCCATTGATTTGCATTGGACACTTAGGGAAGAGCGGTGTACCACAGTCCGCGCTGCCAGGGTAACTCACATCAAAGAAAACGAGTAAACGATGTCCAGTTCAATCCTTCTTTATTCTCCTACGCGTTTCAGTGCCCTCCTGGCACCTTCATCAGGGATGGAAGTCCCGGTGGAAGACCGGTGGAAGTCCAGCAGCAGCCATCAGTATATTTATCCAAACAGGTCTACAAACCAGTTGTGGGTCTCACAACTGGAATAGGTGAGTGGATCACTCTTTCTCACCATTGTACAAGTTAGTGTCTAGTGATAAGGGCACTATTGCGCCTCTTGTCCCCCCCCCCTCTTTTATTGTCATTGATTTGCATTGGACTCGTTACTGTGCGAGTAATCGCTGGGAAACTCGCAGAGTACCGAGTCCTGCGAGTCCCTTACTACTCGCCGAGTAACGAGTCCTAGCGAGTAGACTCGCCCATCCCTAATTCAGAGCAATCCAGTTGCCGGATTCCGGTTTAGGGACACAAAATGTGTCAAAATTGTGTGTGAATGCAAATGCGATGACCGCATCCGGATACGGTAACCGCAATTGCACTTCCAAGTGTGACCCTAGCCTTATTTTTGTCACTGCAGAGTCTTTACTGCAAAAAGTCCTTATTGCAGGAGTCCCATTTAGGCTAGGGTCACACTTACAGTCATATGAAAAAGTTTGGGCACCTCTCTTAATCTTACTTAATTTTTTTTGTTTAAAATTGGGTTTTTGCAACAGCTATTTCAGTGTGATATATGTAATAACTGATGGAAACAGTAATATTTCAGGATTGAAATGAAGTTTATTGTACTACCCGAAAATGTGAAATATGCATTATTTCAAAATTTGACAGGTGCAAAAGTATGGGCACCTCAACAGAAAAGTGACATTAATATTTAGTAGATCCACCTTTTGCAAAAATAACAGTCTCTAGTTGCTCCCTGTAGCTATTAATGAGTTCCTGGATCCTGGATGAAGGTATTTTTGACCATTCCTCTTTACAAAACAATTCCAGTTCAGTTAAATTTGATGGTCACCAAGCATGGACAGCCCGCTTCAAAACATCCCACAGATGTTCAATGATATTCAGGTCTGGGGACTGGGATGGCCATTCCAGAACATTGTAATTGTTCCTCTGCATGAATGCCTGAGTAGATTTGGTCAGATCTTGGGAAGATGGTGTACCACGGTCCGCGCTGCTGCCTCAATGGAATCACAAGGAATGTAAGGTTCCAAGAAGTCACAAGGAATGCAAGGTTCCAAAGGTAACAATCTCCTTTATTTCTCCAACGCGTTTTGGCGCCTCTCCTGTCACCTTCATCAGTGCGGACCGTGGTACACCATCTTCCCAAGATCTGAGTAGCAGCGCGGACTGTGGTACACCATCTTCCTAAGATCTGAGCGTTTTTCCACGTGCGAGTGGCTGGTGGAGGTCCTGCAGCAGCTAAAAAACCAAATGCTCATAAACCAGTTGTGGGGCACACAACTGGACCAAGTGAGTGCACACCTATAGATAAACTTACACAGACAGTGACACTAGTGATAGGAAACTATTGCGCCTCTTGTCTCCCCCCTTTTTGTATTTTTACAGCTTGAGTAGATTTGGAGTGCTGTTTTGGATCATTGTCTTGCTGAAAGATCCATCCCCGGCGTAACTTCAACTTTGACACTGATTCTTGAACATTATTCTCAAGAATCTGCTGATACTGAGTGGAATCCATGCGACCTTCAACTTTAACAAGATTCCCGGTGCCGTCATTGGCCACACAGCCCCAAAGCATGATGGACCCTCCCCCAAATTTGACAGTGGGTAGCAAGTGTTTTTCTTGGAATGCTGTGTTTTTGTGGCGCCATACATAACGCCTTGTGGTATGACCAAACAACTCAATCTTTGTTTCATCAGTCCACAGAAACTTCTTCCAAAATGAAACTGGCTTGTCCAAATGTGCTTTTGCATACCTCAGGCGACTCTGTTTGTGGCGTGCATGCAGAAACGGCGTCTTTCGCATCACTCTCCCATACAGCTTCTCCTTGTGCAGTGTGCGCTGTATTGTTAACCGATGCACAGTGACACCATCTGCAGCAAGATGATGCTGCAGGTCTTTGGAGGTGGTTTGTGGATTGTTCTTGACTGTTCTCACCATTCTTCTTCTCTGCCTTTCTGATATATTTGTTGGCCTGCCACTTCTGGCCTTTACAAGAACTGTCCCTGTGGTCTTCCATTTCCTTACTATGTTCCTCACAGTGGAAACTGACAGGTTAAATCTCTGAGACAACTGTTCGTATCCTTCCCCTGAACAACTATGTTGAACAATCTTTTTTTAAGATCATTTGAGAGCTGTTTTGAGGAGCCCATGATGCCACTCCTCAGAGAAGATGCAACTAGGAGAACAACTTGCAAGTGGACACCTGAGATAGCTTTTCTCATGATTGGATACACCGGGCTATGAAGTACAAAGCTCAATGAGGTTACCAAACCAATTTAGTGCTTTAGTAAGTCAATAAAAAGTAGTTAGGAGTATTCAAATCATGAAAATCAGAAGGGTGCCCATACTTTGGCACCTGTCAAATTTTGAAATAATGCATATTTCACATTTTTGGTTAGTGCAATAAACCTCATTTCAAACCTGAAATATTACTGTGTCCATCAGTTATTACATATATCACACTGAAATAGCTGTTGCAAAAACCCGATTTTAAACCAAAAAAAATGATTAAAGATTAAGAGGGGTGCCCAAACTTTTTCATATGACTGTAAAAGGCACAATCCAGTAACCGGTTCCATTACCGGATCCATTATTGGACTGTGCCTTTATACTTCTCATAATCTGTAAAAATGCAATCCTCATTTTGGATCTGGATGCATTAATGCATCCAGTTTTGGAGTGAGGATTTTTGCAATATTAAAAACCGCATCTGAAACCGGATCCGGTACCCCAAAGTTCCCATAGGCGCCTATGTTAAAAAACCAGATCCGGCTTTGCAACAGCTCCGAAAAATGCAACCTGCATGATTTTTACATCGGGCTGCCATTTGGGCAATCCGTTTTTTCTATTACAGTCTATGGGCTGCAGATCTGGATCCGGTTTTGAGAATTTTTAATGCTCAAAACCGGATCCAGATGTATAAAAATACAGCAAATATGACCCTAGCCTTAGACTTATTTATTTTCATTTATTTTATCCTTTCCTTGTTTTG
Organism: Allobates femoralis; assembly: GCA_033576535.1. Taxonomy (NCBI): domain Eukaryota; kingdom Metazoa; phylum Chordata; class Amphibia; order Anura; family Aromobatidae; genus Allobates; species Allobates femoralis. The sequence goes on along the minus strand of JARQOC010000006.1, from coordinate 176,725,868 downwards.
GCTTAAAATGATATTAAAAGAGCATTGTGTGAATCTGGCTAAAGCTGGTTTCACACTGGTGTTTTTCGCCATCTGTGTGAATCTGTCATAAACTGGATGCACCCGCACTTGCAGGTGCATCCAGTTGTGTACTGTTCCCCCAGATCCAGGTGGATGAAGGTGTTCACATATTTTTCACGGAGACAAAATCTGCATCTTGTTGCGATTTTGGTCTTCGTGACCAAAACTATGAACACCTTCATCCACCTGGATCTGGGGAAATGCAAGTAGATTTTAAATGGGGCTTTAATGAATCCGGATCCGTAGGACTCTAGATCCTGTTGGATCTGGGTCCCGGATCCGGGTTTTAGAACTGTGCCTGCCCAGAACGCAGTTCTAAATGACACTCCCCCTAGGGGGCATGTCATTTAGACCCGAATCCAGGAAGAACATGTACACTACCGCAAGCAACTGTCTGCTCCTGCACCAGAATTAACACTGGTTTGTGAGCCCAGATCAGTGATAATACCAGTGCAGATGCAGACAGTTGCATTATTGTGGGGGAAGAGGGTTGTCTGTGGGAATTCGGGGATATGCAGGCTTTTCCTGCATGCCCCTGATTCTAAAAAAGCTAATGTAAAGCCAGCCTTACCGCTGTTAAAATGTATATTTACAAAGTCTTTCTACCTTTTCCTTTTAGAATTAGCCAAGAATTACAAGGATGATAATGATAACGCCAGAAATATATCTTACAAATCCTTACAAAAGAAATTAAAGGTAAGGATTAAAAATGACATTAAAGGGGTTTTTCACTGCAAAGACAACCCCTTCTGATTTGACATGTCCCCTCCAGGTAAAATAAAAGAGCCTGTACGCACCTCCCATGGTGGTGCCATTCCAGTGGAGTCAGTAATCGAGGCTCATGTGACATTGTAGCATTATGAGAGCCCCGTGTTCAATCACCACCGGATACTGTCTCTATGTCATTGGACCAAATGAGTTACTCAACAGGAAGTGCATGTTGCACTGAAGGCGTAGCGAAAGAAGTCATCAGTGATTAGACACGGGGTTCACATTACATCACAGTGTTATATGAGCTCTGGAACCATGATTACTGACACAGCTGAAATGGTGCCAGCACGGGAGGTGAGTACAGGCTCTTTCTTTTTACCTTAGGGAAACATGTGGAATCAGATGTGGTTGTCCTACCTATGCACAACCCCTTTAATCTTCTTTAAAAAGATTACTTTTCTAACTTATAGTTGCATTAACTTGCTGTTCTCCAAGTTTCTTAAAAGCTTAATAAGATATCCGTTTCTTTTTTACAGTACTGCCATATATCTGATCATATAGAGAAACATTCAGGTTTTTTGATTTTATCAGAATATGTATAAATCCATTAAATGTCATTGCATGGAGGCATTCTTCCCTGTGACTATTGGTTTATAACATAAAATTACACCACCATATGGTCACAACATATGTTACACATATCCCCTCCATCTTTTTAGTGCAAAGGTATTGTGTCTCTGTGTGCCTAAATTTACAGACATCATAACTACTTATTCTTTAAAGAGTTTTTACAAAGATTTTAAATGACCCCCTATCCTTAGAATATGTGATAACCTACAGATCACTGTCCAACCGATGGGATCTTCGCAACTAGTGATGAAGGTACCTGAACGGTAAAGTTTGGGGTTGATACCAGACACCTACTGTCCGATACAAAACTCTGAACATGGACATCTAGGTGTAGGTCCGTATTACTATTCATGTTCAGCAGTCAAATAAAGCTTGTTGAAAGGCTGTAGCACAGATAATCAACAACCATTTCCGATATGTGCACTTCAAAAGCCACCACAGCCATGCTGAGTCCTGGCATCTTTGGGAATGGCCAGGACACCACATGACCCCACCAGTAGAAAGGCTGGATTACGGGTTTTGCCGCCATTCTCTTGTTTAGCAAGACAGAGAGTGCCCCACCCCTCCTTTTCTGTGCCAGGCACATAAAGTGCTGTCTGCTGCAATGTGTCCATATTGGACTCTGGCCCGTCTTCACCCTGCATCCATGAGGTATATTTATACAGGATCAGGTTTTAAATTAGTTAGATAGGACCGTTCTGATAAGGGTCACCGTGGTGAGGTGGAACAGCTTACGAACATTTTTTGCAAAAAACGTATTAACTAAGTACCTTGTTTTTAATACTGTTTTTTACTAAGCACTTGCTTTTTATTATGACCTATTTATAGCAGTGTACGTTTGCACGTTTGTTATACTGTTTTTTTTTCTGTGGTCTCTACCTGTAGAAAGGCCGGATTACGGTTTTTGCCGCCATTCTGGAAAGTTACATGCCTGGGACAGACAGCTACAATCCAGTGTGGTGTATCCAGATCTAATGTAGCCTGGTGCATACAGGCCTAATTCAACCTTGTGCATAAAGTCGTAAAACAACCTGATGTAGGCAGCCCTAATCCAGCATGGTGCATACAGCTCCAATACAGCCTGTGGTATACAGACCTAATATAGTCTCGACCATACAGCCCTATTACAGCCTGGTTCAGACTGCCCTAATGCAGCCTGGTTACATGCAGCCTGTTTCAGGTTGCCCAATCAAGCCTGATACATACAGTCCTATTACAGCCTGGTGTATATAGGCCCAATACAGCCTCATGCATACAGCCTGATACAGGATGGTGCATACATGCATAATTTTGAATTTTACATACTATTTAGCCATAATCCAACCTTGTGCATACTGTCCTAATCTAGTCTGGTGTTTACAACCCTAATACAGCCTGGTGCTGACTTCCCAAATCCAGCCTTGTGCATTCAGTCTTATTACAGCTTGGTGCAGACGGCCCTAAAACAGTCTAGTGTAGACTGTTCTAATCCAGCCCGGTGGCTACTGGCTTAATCAGCCTCTTCTCTACATGGAATTTTTTTTGACATGGTAAAATATGAGGAGAGCATCAAAGAGGGGATGTGGTCATGGTGCTCCTGGTGGTGGTGGTGTAACTGCTGCAGGAAGAGGATGTGGTCGATTTGTGCCTGCTATTTGCACAAATAAAACAAATTGCTCTGGTTCATGCAGGCCACAGGATGTTGTTTCATAGGCTCGCGTACCGCTGGATGAATGGTGAGGCCAGAACATGTTGAGGTAATTTTAGATTAGATAGCTGTCAGCACCTCCAGCTCTTTGTCTCTTGCTGAAAGCTCAGAGGGAACATGAGCATCTTTCTACCACCTCAACCCCTTACAAATCACCCAAACAGTGTGAACTACAAGACATGCATCAGTAATTGCTGCTTTTTGATGGCTGTGGTTCCATGGACCATTCACCTGGCCCTGCCTCAGAAGTGTAAGAGGCCTCAACCCAACAACAGCTTGCCATTGCTTCTGGGCACTTTGGCACACATGAGCCAATACATGCTGCTATGCTTGCGCAACAACTTCCGAGTTGCCCAGATTGTTATGTCTGCTGATTTTGTCCACCTCCTCCACCACTTGGACCTCCACCTCCTGGTTCAAGCCTATTTTTCTTCAGTCTATGTTACTTTAAAGAGCATTTTGGTACTCTTTGTGGGAACTCTGAAAAAAGGCTGTACGACGGGACTCTTATAATGTTGACTCTGTGGGGAAACTGTGAAAACAGGCTTTGCAGGTGCACTCTTAAAATTGATGCTCTGTGGGAGCAGGCTATATTCGGTCACTGAAAACAGGTTATATTGGGGCACTTTTTACATTGTTTCTCTATGGACGAACTCGTCTTATGTTGGCTGTGTGGGGGAACTTTGAAAACATACTCTGTAGGGGCCTTTTTTAAAATTGTTTCCCTGTATAGGAACTCTTCCTATGTTGACTGTGTAGGTGAATTTTGAAAACAAGCTATGTAGGGGCACTCTTGACATTATTGCTATGTGGGGGAACTCTTCCAAGCCTCACTTCCTCACTTTGGACCACCAGCTTGATCTGAAATTCAAAGTCCAGCTTTTAAACTGCAGCAGCTATAATGTTTGGTACTGGAATTGGAAAAATATTAGAATCTGAGAGTTGTCAGTGGTTGATACCTTTTAATGGCTAACTGAAAAGATGGTAAACATAGCTGGAGATGAATACTGGAGATGAAATTATGGTTACATGAGGTTACTGTGAAAATGGGCAGTCTAAAGCTAGGGGCAGATTAACGTTTTTAGCCGTGCCCCGTGGAATTCTAAAATCAGTCTCTGCGAGTGCACTTTTAAAATGTTTATTTTATTCATTTACTTCCTATGTAACCATAATTTCTATGCTGACAGAACCCTTTTAAGTCATTTCCATCTCCCCATTTGTTTGCAGGGCAATTGTCTTGTTCTTACCCCCATTTTACTTCTTTGCACCACAAAGTCAATTAAGATAAAGCTCTACAGAGCCCCATTCTCATGAGCAGCTTGGGTCCAATAATCCAAATTCCTTTGATCAGAAAATTATGTATGATTTATGCTCTTGTAGGTGCATCATATTCGCATGGTGCATCCAGTAGGTAGTATCTCCAGATCGTGGGCACATACTCATAAGAAATAAGAATTTAGGACTCTCCTGTTCAACTATGCTTCAGAAATGTATTCTGCATTGTTAAAATATTTAGTAAGAAAATCATTTTAAATTCCAGCACTTCATCAATCTTGATAAAGATCTCACAAACTTGACACTGCCACAGATTAACTCACTGATCTGGTGGACACAACAGGCGTATGTCAGTCTTAAAGAATATCAAGCAAAAGGTAAAGCCACAATATAAAACTGCTTTACTTCTGCCTATTGGGGACAGAAATTAATTAATTCTTCTTTCTTTCTTTGTCTCAAGTTTATAATAAGTTTGTGATGACAACGAACTGCACAATGCCGCTGGTGCCCACGAATGGTGGATTGGTGTGTGCATATTTTGATAATGTCTACTACTGCAAACCAATGTGTGATCAGGTATTTATCCTTCTTATATTTTACATTTTACATATATTTAGTTATATGTCAACAGGGTAAGTTCCCAATTTGATTAGGTAGATGATTTGGTAAATGGAGCAAGAAAAAAATCCTGTTGGCAATGAAAACTCAAATTTAGACCAAATATACAGTGCTATAGAGTTTTAGGAAGGTATTGAGAAAATGCTACAAAGTAAGAATGCTTTAACCCCTTTAGCACCCCTCCTGTTTTCAGCTGTCAGACCAGGCCAATTTTTGTTAGGGGTGGTGAACGCCAGTCCTTGAGGCCTGCAACTGTGCATGTTTTCAGGATTTTCTTAGTATTGCACAGGTGATAACTGAATCACCTTCACTGGTGATGATTCCAACACCTGTGCAATACTAAGGTAATCCTGAAAACATGACCTGTTGGTGGCCCTTAAGGCGTGGAGTTCACCACCCTTGCTTTATGTGGTAATAAATCTGGAACACTTCAACAGAAACCAGTGAATCTGAGAATGTATTTTAGTGACATACTGTACTTCATGATATATATAAAAAAATAAGACTGAGTGGCACATCCAACAGGTGTGAATAAGTGCCCAGCTGAAAAACACAGTATAACTACAAAACTATAACCAGCGGCACTCTACAATGCTGAAATATGCTAAACATGAATAAAAGAAATTCACATGCAATACGAGAACTGGACTATGGCACAATAAGTTTTATGCCAATCAGATTCCTCCCTGATGGTATTGTATGCTGGATAATTATCTCCCTGTAATTCTTAGCATTGTAAAAACCATTATTCCTGTCCAAATTCTAAGCTGCTGTCCAAATTCCTAATTTTAGTTGTTGAAATGCAGCCACAAACTTATAACATGTAAGTACATGTTTCACTATTGTCTGTAGACACTCATTATTGTATCAATTCTCACCACTTTACAAACTGACTTCTGTTACAGCCAAATACTTCACATTTTGACTCACCAATCCAAAGCACCTGCTCATATTTTTCAGCATACCAGTTTCTATACTTTTTGCATAGTTTGCCTCACTTGGCTTTGTTTCCATGTTGAAGGTATAGATTTTGGCCTTAATTCTTCCATGTAGACCAATTCTGCTCAGACTTCACCAAACAGAAGATAAGTCTAGCTGGGTTCTACTGGTTGATTTTGAAGGGAAGTAAGCATGGTGTATCTTCTCTTTGCTGCACTAAATTTCCTAAATGTTGCCTTCTCTTGGGGTTCTGAATATATACAGTAAGATACATATCCATCATGTTTTTCCATCAGGGAGATGTATGATTTGTTCCAAATTTATTCTGCAGCAGAATAATGTCCCCAAACATACAGGTAATGTCAATAAGAATTATCTTCAGTGTTAAAAGAATGAGGACTCCTGAAAGTGAAGATACAACCCCTAATGAGCCCTGGTTTCAACATCATCTATTATGGATGTTATACTGTAAAGAGCCAGAAGGATTTGTATAAGCCTTAACCAACAGAAGATCTGTGGTTACTTCTGCAATATATTCAGAACAACCTCCCTGTTGAGTTATTTTACAAACCTTAAGGAAGTGTTCTTAGATGATTTATGCTGTGTTTAAGGGTGGTCACATCAAATATTAATTTGATTTTGTTAGCAGCGCGTTAATCAGCATGATGTCCACAGCGAGCAACAGAGAATGTTCATTTATTCAGAATTAACAACATCCAGCTTATAACATGAGAATAGGATCAATCTGATTTCTGGAGAGGGAGAGAGAAATCTGCTCTGACCTTCAGCTTCAGTTCCATACTAGAATGTGCATGCAGGGAGCAGGGGGAGGGACATCCTGTCTCTGACTGAGGACCTTTTTTTATTTTTAACTTTGTTGACATCTGAACAATATGCATGCAGACATAAAATCACATCATATTAAACAAACAATAGTTGTTGCAACAAATACAGATCAATATGCATTAGGCCAACAGATTTGACATCTCTTTTGTGCATTTATTATGGATATTTTGAAATAACTAAAAATAAATATGAACACTTCTATTTTGTAAAGCATTCTTTCCTTGCAAGTTTTTGTCTCTCACCTGCCTTAAACTTTTATATATAAACTTTTTTGTACTATATATCTTTCACTTTTTATGAAATCTTGTATAGGTCAATTATGCTTATTATTTCTAGTGTTACTGTATGCACTGCACAGTTTTTACAACAGGAAGTATTGTCAGAAAGATCCAACTGCATGAGCTAACCTCTGCAAATGTCTGAGGCACACATGCAATAAACTTGTCTTAACAAATGGATAAACATCATGCAGTAAACAAATACGTAATACAGCATTAGTACAAATAAGTAACCTATTGTACTTAGTTGACACTATTTAAAACCCATAAAGGTGTACCCAAAATGAATGAACCCTAATTGTTGTAGTTACAGAAGAGCCATGCCCAAATATAAATATATATATATCTACCTACATATATCTATTTATATGTATACATACAAATGTCGCAGCACTCCCTTGGAGACGTTCAAAGATGTTTATTCCAGCTTGCAAAAGGTACAAATGGCAACGTTTCAGGCACCCACGCAGGAATAAAGGCGTGGGTGCCTGAAACGTTGCCATTTGTACCTTTTGCAAGCTGGAATAAACATCTTTGAATGTCTCCAAGGGAGTGCTACGACATTTGTATGTATATTGAAACACATTGAGGACTGTGGGGGTCGCTCTGCACCCGAGATAACCATCGTCACTTGCTGCTCCTATTTTTTCATTGTTTATCTATATGTATATACATATATATATATATATGGTATATATAAGGTACATACTAGACACCAGCCAATGTTATTTACCCCCAAACAGCTCTTCAAAACTTTCAACTCCTTACTCCGCCCGCCCGCTCCTCCCCCTTCTCCCCTCATCTCTGCTGAAGACTTTGCGACCTTCTTCAAGGAGAAGATCAACAAGATCAGAAACAGCTTCGGCCCACTATCCCCAAAACTCCCCCTCTCACCCACACTGCCCTCCTCCTCCATTAGCCACTTCCCCCCACATTTCTGAAGACCAACTCTCCTCCCTCCTGTCGAAATCACACCTCACTACCAGCACCCACGACCTGCTGCCATCCCACCTCATTCCCAACCACACCTCCATTTTCATCCCAGCCCTCACCCACCTCTTCAACCTATCACTTACCACTGGCGCCTTCCTCTCGGCCTTCAAACACGCCCTAATCACGCCCATCCTTAAAAAACCGTCCCTTGACCCTACCTCTGTCTCTAACTATTGCCCCATATCTCTTCTCCCATTCGCCTCTAAGATACTTGAACAGCACGTCCACTCCGAACAGTCCTCTCACCTCTCCTCCTGCTCCCACTTCGACCGCCTACAATCCGGCTTCCGACCCCTACACTCCACAGAAACAGCCTTGACCAAAGTCACCAATGACCTACTGACCGCCAAGAACAAACGCCACTTCTCCATCCTCCTCCTCCTCGACATGTCTACCGCTTTTGACACGGTTGACCACTCCCTTCTTCTCCGGATCCTGAAATCCCTCGGCATCACCCACCTTGCCCTCTCTTGGATCTCCTCATACCTAACGGACGGGACCTTCAGCATCTCCCACTTACATACCTCCTCCTCCTCTGTCGAAGTCCCCAAAGGTTCAGTCCTGGGACCGCTACTTTTCTCCATATTCACTCTTGGCCTAGGGAAACTCATTGAGTCCCACGGATTTCAATACCACCTCTACACCGACTACACCCAAATCTACCTGCCCGGCCCCGACATCACCTCCCTACTCTCAAAAAACCCACAATGCCTTTCTGCCATCTCTTCCTTTTTCTCTGCTCACTTCCTTAAACTTAACATGGACAAAACTGAATTCATCATCTTCCCCCAAGAAATTCCCCCCCACTTCACAACCTATCCATCTGTGTCAATGACTGCGCTCTCTCCCCAGTCCCCCAAGCCAAGTGCCTCGGGGTAATCTTTGACTCCTCCCTATCCTTCAAGCCCCACATCGAGGCCCTCACCACATCCCTCCGGCTGCAGCTTAGAAACATCTCATGGATCCGCTCCTTCCTTAGCCGTGACACCGCTAAAATACTTATTCATGCTCTTATCATCTCCCGCCTTGACTACTGCAACCTCCTCCTCACTGGCCTCCCGGCTAACTCCCTTACACCTCTCCAATCTATCCTCAACTCCGCTGCCCGACAAATCCATCTGTCCTCCCGCTACTCCCCTGTCTCCCCCCTCTGCCAAGCCCTTTACTGGCTCCCCACCTCCAAGAGATCCCAGTTCAAAACACTAACCATGGCATTCAAAGCCATACACAATCTGTCCCCACCATACATCTCTGACCTGGTCTCCCGATACCTACCCTCACGCAACCTCCGATCCTCCCAAGAACTCCTCCTCTACTCCCCCCTCATCTCCTCTTCTCGCAACCGCATTCAGGACTTCTCCAGGCATCTGCCATACTCTGGAACTCCCTGCCCTAACACATCAGACACTCTCCGACCCTGAGAACCTTCAAATATCACCTGAAGACTCACCTATTACGTCAAGCCTACAACCTGCAATGAAACCCAGGCGACCGCCCTATGACTGACATTCCCCCGTTCTACTGTATCCCCACCCATCGTAGACTGTGAGCCCTTGCGGACAGGGCCCCCTCCCCTCCTGTACCTGTATGTCCTGATTGTCTAGAGTTAGTGTACTTGTGCTTCTCTCCCTTATTCTCATGTAAAGCGCCATGGAACCTAATGGCGCTATACAAATAAATAATAATAATAATAATAATATTAATAATAATTTACCTGTACTAGTACTATTTATTTACATTAGTAGAAAAATACCGGGCACTAACAAATTATGCACTAGACTGCGCCACTCTCGTGGCTATCAACTGCAGGTAGCCTGGTGGTGCTGGCGTTAATGAGACTCACATATCGTAGCGCCAGAAGAGAAGAAAAGTGGCCGCACTCACCGGAGCAGGGTTTTTCATTCTTTATTTGCTGAATCAATCCTTGCGGTACAGCAACATAGCAGGGAGGGGGTGCAGGGAGGCGGACGACGGTTCACCGTTTCGCGGATGTATACCGCTTCTACGGGTCCTCTACCTGTTATTACAACAGCAAAACCAAAGAAATGGGCCAGGCCAGCACACCTGTTGGTTTAAGTGCAATATGTTGGTTCACATTCACATTGTGGATTTTAAAGGTATGTGCACATTATCTGGAGGCACTGCATCCTGGACGTTGCAAGTGAACACAGGGAGAAAGTAGCCACCTTGCACCCACAATCTGCGTTCGGGGCAGAGTGGCTTTTTCCTGCATTCACCCGCTGGGTCTCCCTTCTGACTCCGCAACAATAAATTGCAATTGCATGCTGCGGACATACGGAACCGCGGAAACTCGCACCGCATCTGAAATAATGCTGCGTAGTAAAGAATCATATTGAGCATGGGATTTCTAGACATCCCATCAACTGTGCCTGTTCTGTACAACGCATCGCTTTGGACGCAGCCGTAATATGCTTTGTACAAAAGGCTGCAATAACCCGTAGAAGCGGTATACATCCGCGAAACGGTGAACCGTCGTCCGCCTCCCTGCACCCCCTCCCTGCTATGTTGCTGTACCGCAAGGATTGATTCAGCAAATAAAGAATGAAAAACCCTGCTCCGGTGAGTGCGGCCACTTTTCTTCTCTTCTGGTACTATTTATTTGCTTACTTATTTGCTTGTCCATTGTTTTTATGGTAGATTTTGTCTGTTAGGGTATGTGCACATGGTCAGTTATTGCAGCCTTTTGTACAAAGCATATTACGGCTGCGTCCAAAGCGATGCGTTGTACAGAACAGGCACAGTTGATGGGATGTCTAGAAATCCCATGCTCAATATGATTCTTTACTACGCAGCATTATTTCAGATGCGGTGCGAGTTTCCGCGGTTCCGTATGTCCGCAGCATGCAATTGCAATTTATTGTTGCGGAGTCAGAAGGGAGACCCAGCGGGTGAATGCAGGAAAAAGCCACTCTGCCCCGAACGCAGATTGTGGGTGCAAGGTGGCTACTTTCTCCCTGTGTTCACTTGCAACGTCCAGGATGCAGTGCCTCCAGATAATGTGCACATACCTTTAAAATCCACAATGTGAATGTGAACCAACATATTGCACTTAAACCAACAGGTGTGCTGGCCTGGCCCATTTCTTTGGTTTTGCTGTTGTAATAAATGTAATTCACAAATGTTGCTTGAAGTACCCCTAATATAACAGATTTTCAAAAGATGTTGGGTCGAGGAAAATAGACCAAACTAGACATGTTTAGTATTATGAAATCTCATCAAAATGTTTATATTTGTATATATATTTTTTTTTACATATTGCTACAAAGCATTATAACCCATATATCCTTGTCTTTAGGGCTATGATTTTTCATTTCTAAGGAGAAGTAGGCTGTATGAAAAATGTGGACATGAAACTGGGTTTTCTTGGACATCTCAATATCCTGATGGAAAGAGAATAGCTGAGTGTATAGGTAGAATGTCTTGCTTCACTTCTGTGTTCATTTATATTTATTTTATGGTATTTACAGTATTCTCAACTTTTAAGGTACCATTACACGAGGCAATGTTGCGGCAACATCTCCCAAAAGTGATGTAGGCATCGCTGTTGCCGTTGAAATTGCTAGTGTGTTGCAACGTGTGACAGGGCAATTCAACGGCGATAAGTTGCTTGAGCAGAGTTGCCAGGTTTATGACCATGTTCTGAAACCTGGCAATGTTGCTCAGTTAATCTGCTAGTATCGCTCTGTGTGACACCGCAATAGCGATGTTGAAAGCAACTTCCTCTATTCACTACATTGATAAGGATCACTCGCTGGGTTGCTCATTACCCAGCGAACGAAAGGTGCTTTCAACATCCTAGTTGCATTGCCTACGATATCTCTGCGTGTGACATCTACAAGGCAATCTTGGAAAAGTGCCAAAAACTCTTTAAAAAAGTCGCAATATTTGGTGCAACACTATCCCATTCCCCCTGAATAATATACTTTATTTTTTGCTTTATAAGACGCACCTGATTATAAGATGCACCCCCAAATTTGGTGAAGGAAAAGAGAAAAAAATAAGTTTTAACTAAAAAAGGCGTCCGTCTTATAATGCCAGTGTCCATCTTACAATCAGTATATATGTCCCCAATCTGGTATATATATCCCCCATCCTGGTATATGTCTCCATTCTGGTATATATGATCCCCATCCTGGATATGATCCCCCCATCCTGTTATCCATGCCCCTTCTCCTTGTATCCATGGCCCCCATCCTGGTATATATATATGGCCCCCGTCCTGGTATTCATGGCCCCCATCCTGGTATCCATGTCCCTCATCCTGGTATCCATAGCCCCTATTCTGGTATCCATGGCCTCTATCCTGGTGTCCATGGTCCCCATCATGGTATCCATAACCCCCATCCTGGTATCCATGGCCCCATCCTGGTATCCATGGCCCCCATCCTGGTATCCATAGCCCCTATTCTGGTATCCATGGTCTCTATCCTGGTGTCCATGGTCCCCATCATGGTATCCATAACCCCCATCCTGGTATCCATGGCCCCATCCTGGTATCCATGGCCCCCATCCTGGTATACATATGTCCCCCATCCTCGGACATACATCTACTATCCATATACATAATCACCATGGCTTTCCGAGAGGGGGGTGCATGATGCAGTTTTCACAATCCATGGAAGTTTGGGGCAAAGCCAGGACCTGAGGGGGGTTGCGGTAGTGTTCGGTGGGCGTCACCATTATTATTTCCTACCATGCATTGCGGTCACCGAGCTGCAATGCATGCTTGTGTCCAAACTTATAGAAAATGGCTGTGGATCGCAGTCTGCGCATGCGCATCTCCGCGGCCATTTTCTGGAAGTCTGGACACTAGAGTATACATTGCAACTCAGCAACCGTGGGGGGAAATATTAATGGTGATGCCCACCAAACGCTACTTTGACTCCCACCCCCACAGCTCCTGGCTTTTGCCCCAAATCTCCGTGCATCGTGAAAACTGCACCATGCACCCGTGTACCCATCCCCCCTCAGTAATGGTCTTTTTTTTTTTTTAGAGATTTGGGTTTTAAGATGCACCCCCGTTTCCCCCCCAATTTGGGGGAAATAAGAGTGTGTCTTAAAATCAGTGTTTCGGGTTTCAGTACCTTTGAAAGTCTTCTGTAACCAATGCCATCAGTATGTTTTAGAACTATGCCATTAGTATGTTTTAGAATAAGGTAGCCAAGGGCTTGAGACAGCTCACTGGTTTTACCAATCATAATATGTTTCTTGTGTAGCAGCTTTGTAATGAGATACCTTTTTAAAGGTCATGAGTTGAACCAGACAATTTTTTTTTCTTTTTTTTTTAAAGTCAGGTTAACTTTCTGATTACTGATAGATTTCATCTAGTTTCCTGACTTTTCATGGATTTTGTGGTTCTTTTTCTTCATGTGTCCAATACTTTTTCTTGAACTTGAATGCAGTGCTGGAAATTTATTCCGATAAAAGCGGGGTTACATCTGTGCAGGGAAGGGAGTGAGGCAAGATCGGACGAAGGTCACACCGTTTTGCACAATGAGGCTGGGGTTCCACATAAGCCCTCAGTCCGTTTTTGGCTTCAGTTTTCTCATTTTTTTTTTCTAAGTCCAAACACTGACAGAAAAACGGATTGGATGTAATAAACACCCTGTCCGTTTTTCTATGGAGCTCCAAACATTGCCCTGTCAGTTTTTGAGTCAAAAACGTTGCATGCAACGTTTTTGGCATCATTTAAAAAACGCATGCGTTTTGATGCGTTTTTTTAACATGGGGCCCTATGGGAAACGCATGCGCGAACGCATGCAAATGCGCACTTGCGTTTGCGCATGCGTTCTTTTAATGAAAAGTCCAAAAACGTTCAGGAGTGCAGGAGGCTCAAAAAGCACCCAGAAAAAAACGGATTGGTGATGAAAATCACTTCCAAAAACGGATTTCTATGTGTGACCACAGCCTTAGGGCTTCCATGGGTCCTGCGCAATGGAGATTAGTTTAGTACTTATTTCATCCATTGTAATTAGACTCCATGTAATACTCTGAAAATTATATGGTAAAATGCCGATCTTGTTATTATTACACATTGTATATTTAGATGAATGAGTGACCATGAAACATGAAATGTGTCTTCAGTGTGTCAATTTCTCTTTCTTTGTGGGGTTGATTATATATTTTTATTATGGGATTGTGTTTCAAGCTCTTTCTTTAATTGCAGCTTCAGCTATTGCCATAAGTGGACAATCCTCAGCATATTTCAAAGATAAAATGTGCCAAGAAACTGTCAGTATGGGGAAAGAAGAAACCTATTTAGATGAGTTTATAAAGGAGCTGGAAAACAATGGAATAACATACAATCACAAGAAAGAACTCGATTATATTATTTGTGGATAATGAATCAAGGAAAAGTATAAGAGATAAAATATTGATTTTTAAATAATTGTTATACTGATAATAAAAATTTGGATGATGTGGGAATGTGAATGGTTATTTGTACTTTCAAAATTATATTTGTAGTTATATTATTTGTTATTGCAAATTGATCATGTACCAAATGGGAACTTCTATGGTTTACATGTAGAATGAAGCCCTAGACCTGCTTGATCTCATCTGTTCATTACATGGTAGATTTTTGTTGAAAGCCTCGAATTCTGACTAATTCATCTGATTCTTGTCTCCTTTCGTGCCGGCGGATCTTTTGAAATTCAAATTCAACATGGCAATTTTCCAATAAAATAGATTTGTGGCAAATAAATTTAGTTCTACAGTTCTCAATACCGGAAAGCTTTTAGTTGCTTGCAAATACAAATAGGGGATCGAAGAGTAATAAACTCTCTGACCATAAGGGCTTATACGCTTCATAAATCAAACGTCAAAGTTAGGGTCTGGGGGCACCACTATCACATATAGGTAGGATCTATCCCACTATGCAAAAACATGTAGCAATTAAAGAAAAAGAACATAGCAGCAGGGATGATCACTATAATCAATCTTTATTAATATAAAAAACTCAATAGAAAACCACAAAACACCACTGACCACCTCTTAATTTTTAGGGTGCAGTGTAATTACAGTTAATAGGGCACTATTTGCCATACTGTAATGTAATTTGATTACAAATTGACTGTATTTGAGACATTTGTTTAGATCTGCCAGCAAATTACATTGTACTATACTCTGACTCGGTATCATTGCCTATTGCTCAGTAACCTGTACATACCTTTTGCACACCAGCTTTGTAACACCTTTTTTGGTTTTAATTGCTTTTAAATTAAGAGGTGGTCAGTGGTGTTTTGTGGTTTTCTATTGAGTTTTTTATATTAATAAAGATTGATTATAGTGATCATCCCTGCTGCTATGTTCTTTTTCTTTAATTGCTACGCTTCATAAATCAAAAACAAAGAGAACACCATTGATCATAAGAGCTTACAATCTACAGTAGAGAGAAACGTATTCAGTGATCCTGGAGTATTAAAATGACTCTGTCATACAAAGTATGCTCCACAGGGAACCGCTGATCTGTGATGGTCCAGATGCTGAACAACAACTGTACAAGGTGTGATAATCCATAAAGTGCCATAGCTGCACGGCATTAAGGGAAAACCTCTGCAGCAATGCCTGCTCAGCAGTGTGGAAAATGGTGACGGGAAAGTATTTTTTGTTCTTATTTTGCGAACCACAAATCGATTCTTAAAATGTTTGAATTCATGTAAAATTATGAATTTTAGGAAATTCAACTGATATACAATAAAAAAAATAATATTGTGGTACCTAGTTAGCCAGAAGAATCAATATAAATGCTTATGTTCCAAAAAAAAAGTCTAGGAAAAAAGTATTCAAATAGTGATACCTTATTGGCTAACCAGAGAAATTATATTCGTAAGCTTTCAGGGCTCAATGACCCCTTCATCAGACAATATTAAAAATGAATTACTGAGACATTTAAATAGGTATTGCAGCAGGACATGAGGTGATGCTAAGTAGAGATGGGGTAAGGAAATTAAATTAGGGTTTTTGTTATACATGCAAATGAGGTGGAAGTGTTCTGTAAAGGTACCGTCACACAGGGACATATCGCCGGCGATGTTGCCGGCGATCGCGGGAGCGCGCATCCCTGACAACATCGCCGGTGAGATGTCACACTGAGCAACTTACCGGTGACCCAGCGAGCAATCACTCGCCCACAACATTGCAAGTTGCCGCGTTACACAGGGCGATCAGGCATGATCGCCTGACCAACATCGCCAGGTTGCCGAACATTGTTGGGAAACCTGGCGATGTGACTCAGGCGATTCATCGCCTGATTATCGCCCTGTCACATGAGGCAACTCTCCGGCGATGTCGCCGCAACCTGACCACGCCCCTCAGTTGCCGGCAACATCGCCGGCGATATCTCCCCGTGTGACGGTACCTTTAGAGATCTGAAGACCTTGCAGAGGTGTGAGTTGTGTCCAAGTAATGACTCATGAATCCTGGTGTCAAATTTGAGTCCTTTTGTAAAAGATTGAAACTTCCTTATTAACTTGAATTCCCAGATCTTTCGTTCTCTATCATTCTTAGGCGGCCGTCACACGCACAGATATCTAGCACGATATTGTAAGCGATCACGTGCACGCGCAATCGCTTACAATATCGCTCACATCGCTGGTGAGATGTCACACAGACAGACTCACCAGCGATGTGGAGCAGCGATCTCGCTCGTTACTATGGTACACATCGGGTAACTAGGCGCCGCGCGTCGCTTAGTTACCCGACGTGTACCATAGTTACCATCTCCCAGCATAGGCGCTGTCGCTGGGAGATGGATCATCGTGGTGTCATACACCACGATGATGCAGATCGTTGCATCGTTCATCGCTAGATCTGAGAACCGAACCTCAGATCAGCGATGTCACGATCAAGCGATTTACCATCGTAAATCGCTTGATTACATGCAACGATATCTTGCCCGATATCGCTTAAGCGATCAAAAAGGAGATCGCTTAAACGATATCGGGCAAGATATCGTTCCGTGTGACGGCCGCCTTAAAGTGACCTTTCAGTATTAGGACTTTTACGTCTGCCATACCTTGTCCAGGTCTAGAAAAGTGTATTCCTACAGGCGTGTCTAGCTAATTTTTTATTGTATGTCTATGCAGATTCATCCTTGTTTGTAATTTTTGTTTTGTTTCTCCGATGTACAGTATGTCTCAGCATTGCATCTTGTACATTGTGTCATGTACACTACATTGGCAGATACATGAAAAAACATCCATGATTTTATAGTCCTGATTTGTGTTGGGTATGGGGACTGTATCTGTTGGTGATATGTGGGTACAGGTTTTGCATTTCTTACTGTTACATGGGAATGTGACCATCCAACTCAAACTCAATCGTCTGCAAATTGATCCACTCATTTCTAATTGTGCAGGACTCTGCTCTGCAGAAGAGACGAACTGTTATGAATAGGGCGACGGCTTGGTCCAACAGTCATGGAGGGAATGTGGAGAATTAACAAAACACTAGAGCTACAGTTGTGGCCAAAAGTATTGACACCCCTGCAATTCTGTCAGATAATACTCAGTTTCTTCCTGAAAATGATTGCAATCACAAATTCTTTGGTATTATTATCTTCATTTAATTTGTCTTCAATGAAAAAACACAAAAGAGAATGAAGCAAAAAGCAAAACATTGATCATTTCACACAAAACTCCAAAAATGAGCCAGTCAAAAGTATTGGCACCCTCAGCCTAATACTTGGTTGCACAACCTTTAGCCAAAATAACTGCGATCAACCGATTCCGGTAACCATCAATGAGTTTCTTACAATTCTCTGCTGGAATTTTAGACCATTCTTCTTTGGCAAACTGCTCCAGGTCCCTGATATTTGAAGGGTGCCTTCTCCACACTGCCATATTTAGATCGCTCCACAGGTGTTCTATGGGATTTAGGTCTGGACTCATTGCTGGCCACCTTAGAAGTCTCCAGTGCTTTTTCTCAAACCATTTTCTAGTGCTTTTTGAAGTGTGTTTTGGGTCATTGTCCTGCTGGAAGACCCATCACCTCTGAGGAAGTCCCAGCTTTCTCACACTGGGCCCTACATAATGCTGCAAAATGTGTTGGTAGTCTTCAGACTTCATAATGCTATGCACACAGTCAAGCAGTCCAGTGCCAGAGGCAGCAAAGCAACCCCAAAACATCAGGGAACCTCCGCCATGTTTGACTGTAGGGACCGTGTTCTTTTCTTTGAATGCCTCTTTTTTACTCCTGTAAACTCTATGTTGATGCCTTTGCCCAAAAAGCTCTACTTTTGTCTCATCTGTCCAGAGAACAGTCTTCCAAAACGTTTTAGGCTTTCTCAGGTAAGTTTTGGCAAACTCCTGCCTGGCTTTTTTATTTCTCGGTTTAAGAAGTGGGGTCTTCCTGGGTATCCTACCATTCAGTCCCTTTTCATTCAGACGCCGACGGAGAGTACGGGTTGACACTGTTGTACCCTCGGACTGCAGGGCACCTTGAACTTGTTTGGATGTTAGTCGAGGTTCTCTACCCACCATCCGCACAATCTTGCGTTGAAATGTCTCATCAATTTTCTTTTCCGTCCACATCTAGGGAGGTTAGCCACAGTGCCATGGGCTTTAAACTTCTTGATGACACTGCGCACGGTTGACACAGGAACATTGAGGTCTTTGGAGATGGACTTGTAGCCTTATGATTGCTCATGCTTCCTCACAATTTGGTTTCTCAAGTCCTCAGACATTTCTTTGGTCTTCTTTCTTTTCTCCATGCTCAATGTGGTACACACAAGGACACAGGACAGAGGTTGAGTTAACTTTAATCCATGTCAACTAGGTGCCACAGGTAAGTTACAGGTGCTTGTTAATTACACAAATTAGAGAAGCATCACATGATTTTTCTAACAGTGCCAATACTTTTGTCCACCCCCTTTTTATGTTTGGTGTAGAATTATATCTAATTTGGCTTTAGGACAATTCTTTTGTTGTTTTTTTCATTGAAGACAAATTAAATGAAGATAATAATACCAAAGAATTTGTGATTGCAATCATTTTCAGGAAGAAACTGAGTATGACAGAATTGCAGGGGTGTCAATACTTATGGCCACCACTGTGTATATATATATATATATAGCAGTTTCTATCTCCTTACAAAAATGCACTGCCGCATTTATCATCACTTCCAGTGTCAGATTGTGCGCATATCACGCAACATGAGCAGCCATATTTTCACACCCACCATGAGGGGAAGAGAGCCAGCAAAGAGTTAGGAGAGTTTACAAGGGGATCACAGAGAGCTCATAAGAAGGGGGCACAGAGAGCATACAGGAGGGCACAGAAAGTTCACAGGGTTGCACAGAGAGCACACAGGGGGCACAGAGAGTGCACACAGGAGAGGCAGAGAGAGATGGGTGTGCAAATATGCCACCACCCAAAAAAGGCTGCCTGCAGCTGCCACCACTAGCATGTCAATGCCTGAGTAAGTGCGCATGCATATACCCGGCGTGCATGCACACTTACTTAGGCAGCCGCCATCTTTGGACATCTAGGTTTACAAAAATGGCGACAGTGTGACCCGATGCACACATTGGCACTTATTCACGCCGCCACCATCTTTGGACACAACAGGGGGGAGAGAGCACAACAGGGGGAGAGACAAAGCAAAGGGGTCGAGAGCAGCTCAGGGGGACAGAGAGAGCACACATGGGGCAGAGAGAGTGCACAGAGGAGGGGTGAGTGGGCAGGGGGAGAGAGAGCACACAGGGGGCAGACAGCTCAATGGGGAGAAGACAGCATATGGGGGAGAGAGACAGCATGCAGAGAGGAGGGCACAAAGGGGGAGACAGCTCAAAGAAGAGAGCACATGAGGGGAGAAAACAGCACAGGGGGAGAGTGCACTGGGGGAGAGAGAGAGTGCACACTGGGGAGACAGATCAAATGAGAGAGCACAGAGGAGAAAAGAAACCACAGGTGGAAGAGAGAGAGCGGACAAGAGGGAGAGTGCACAGAAGGTGAGACAGTCGCCGCACCCATTGCCACAGGCCCTGACCTCATCGCGATATAAACACCCTCGTTGACATCGGGCCCACATCTAGTAAGGTTATATTGACAGAAACATAAAAATATTATGGTTCTCTGGAAGAAGGGGAGGAAAAAACAAAAATGAAAAATGGAACTGGTGGTTCATCTTAGTGTCAAACAGGATGTTTTGCTAAGTCTAATTCATGTACTATGATTACGCCCATTTATGCCATTTATAGTAACCAAACAATCACACATAGGTAACAATCATCACTTTGATTCCTTTCTTCTTTTCAGACCATAGGTATGCCAAATTTCAGACATTTCTTCATACCATTTGTTCATTGCCAAAGTCGCTCAACACAAGTTTTACAGACAATGTGTGTACATTATCTCAAAAAGTAATGCAGCTACAAAAATGAATGACATATTCTGATTTAGAGGACTGAATATACTGTGCTTAAAACCAAGTCTTTTTTTTATAATTCTTTATTTATTTAGTAGATATAAAAGACAGGAATAAATCTGAAAGGACAACAGTTCAAAAAGATAACAGTCAGCTATTCCAATATTACATAGGATATCGGCAGAGTGCAGGATACAAAACTGTTAACAGACATGTTCAGTTTCACCATATTCAGAAGACCGTTGATACAGCCATTTGTAATATTGAAAATCTGAAGGGCCAACGGCTCCACTAAAAAATATTTTTAAAGATATGGTCTAAATTGTGAAGTCCCACTTTTTGAGACATAGGACAGAAAAGAGGAGGAGAGAGAGAAATGACAGTGGAGAAGGATAAAGAGCACGAGGAGACTAGTATGGAGGGGGAAAACAAAGGGTGGAGAGAACGAGAGATAAGAAAAAAAAAGGGGGGGGAAAGGTGCAGGAAAGAAGGAGAATAGGGGGGGGGGAGGGAGAGACCGGCATCCGTACGACTCCAATGTGAAGCCTGTCATCGAAGTATGATCCTGCAAATGGTTATACACCTCCTAATAGAATTCTGTAATCATCTGTTTGCTGAAAGTCCATCCAGGCAGCCCATATGCACCAGAATTTCGTGTAAGAGTCGTGCATGGAGGCTGTGAGATCTTCCATACGTATTAAGGTATTAACCTTTTTAGCCCAGTGGGTTAGAGTTGGATGAGAAGAGCTACCCCACAGTTCCGGGATACAGGACCGTGCGGCAATAATCAAGAATTTCAGGAGAGAATTTTTATATTGCGGAAAGGGGGTCTCGGTATGGTGTAGAAGAACCAGAGCAGGTGTCAGAGGAAACTGAAGTCCAGCAACCTGTCTCGCAATGCATTCAACACCACGCCAGAAAGGCTTAATCATTTCACACCCCCAAAACAGGTGAAGCAACGTGCCCCTCTCCTTTCCGCATCTCCAACAGTCGGCACTAATACTGGGGAATATAGTATGTAACTTTGTAGGAACTCTATACCACCTAGATAAAATCTTATAACCTGCTTCCTGAAACTTAGAGCATATGGAGGCAGTATGAGTAAGCTGGTAGATATGGGTAATCTGGTCCTCCGATAATTGGATACCTAAATCCCTTTCCCATTTGGTGATAAATGCTGGATGAGACTGGTGAGGGGGAAAAAGCAGCATTGAGAATAGTCTTAAGAGCGTATGCCTAGCCAATCCTGGCTCAGTACAAAGGGTCTCAAATTGAGTCTTGGGTGGGTTGTAGCATTGTCTGGGAGGTAGGGATTGCAGGTAATGGCTCAACTGAAGACTTCTCAACCAAGCGGAGCCGGATCCGACCATCCTGCCACACATGACGAGGAAGGCCACGTGTCCCAGTCTCCAAATGACTCAGCTGTATCTCTGCCCGCCGCAATCTAGCCAGCAAACACCATGTCACTCCTAGCGGGAGTAAAATTTGGATGGCTAATTATTGGAGTAAGTTTGGAACAAGGAGGAATCATAAAGGTTCGTACTTTGAGTAAATTGCAGTAATGAATCGTGGCCCCCAGGGTGGGGTGGGAGGATAAGTGTCTCGGTGCCTCAGCGAGGAGCCACGGAAGCCTATGTAATGGAATGGGGCAGAAGTCTTCCTCTATGTGAACCCACGCTTTATTTGATGAGTTTCTGCACCAGTCCACCATGCGCGTGAAATGTGTTGCCAGCTGGTAGGATTTGAAATTGGGCAAACCCACACCACCTGCTCCCTTTGGTCTGAACAAAATTGAGCGACTGCTTTATTTGGGCAAGTTAACCAGCCAGAATCAGTTTGTATCGATGTGAGTCTGGCAAAAAAGGACGCCGGGATTTTAACTGGCAGAGCTTGTAGTAGGTATAGAACCTGGGGGAGAACATTCATCTTAAAAATCTGGCAGCGGCCAAACCAGGAGAAAGTTGAGTGCGTCCATCTGCTACAGTCGGTCTGAATGGAAGACAGGAGCGATGGGAAGTTACGTTTGTAAGTGTCTTCCGTGTTTGCAGTCAATTTAACTCCCAGGTAGTCTATATGGGACTCGCTCCATTTAAAACTGAAGGAGGGTTGCAACACTTCCGAGAAACGTTTTGGGTAGGTTGATGTTAAGGATCTCTGATTTAGAGAAGTTGATTCTGAAATTGGATAAGTGAGAGTATGTGGTGAGTTCGTTTAATAGATTAGGAAGCGAGATCCTTGGCTTGGATATAAAAAATAAAAGATCATCTGCGTATGCAGCAATTTTGTGTGAATTATCACCCGTCACAATCCCAGAAATATCCGGGTTAGCCCAAATTTTCCGTAATAGAGGTTCAAGGGTAAGGACAAAAATTAATGGGGAAAGGGGACAGCCTTGTCGGGTCCCATTGTATATATTGAATGGGTTTGAGAGGACACCATTCACTCGAACCCTGGCTGACGGGGCGGAATATAAGGACATGATACTGTGCATCATGTTGACTCCGAGGCCAAGGCGCAAGAGGGTCTCCCTCATAAAAATCCTTTGACTCTATCGAAGGCCTTTTCGGCGTCGGTAGATATCAGTATCGATGGAGCCCCTCCGCGCCTGGCCTGGTATATCAAGTTTAGCGCTTTGGTGGTATTGTCACGCGCCTCCCTTCCCAATATAAATCCTGCCTGATCCGAGTGAATAATCCCAGGGAGTAATGGGGCCAGTCTGGTGGAAAGAATTTTGGCAAACAATTTAATGTCTTCATTAAGGAGAGATATCGGCCTGTAACTAGCACACTGTGAGGGGTCCTTGTTAGGTTTGGGGATTACGGAAATATGGGCTCTTAGTGAGTCAGTGTGAGGCCGGCAACCGGTTTGCCATAGCATTAAAAAAGGCCAGTAGGTGTGGAGTCAGATGGTCCTGCATTGTTTTATAATATTGCGCAGTAAGGCCGTCTGGGCCAGGGGCCTTCCCACGCTTAGAGGAACGGATTACCGTCAGAATTTCCTGGGAGGTAAATGGCTGTTCCAAGGCTGCGATATCAGAGTCATTTAGTTTAGGCATGTTAGACTCCTGTATGTATTTTTTAATTTTAGATGTGAGTGTGCTAGGGGGGAATATGGGGGTGATCCCCATCTATTGCATAAAGGGAGGCATAGAAACTCCTGAATGTTTCTGCAATTTTATCTGACGATTGAGAGCCTTCGCCTGAAGTCTGAACTCCAATTCTCGAAACGAATGTCCTCGCTCTCTGCTTCCTTAGAGCTCTAGCCAACATACGGCTCGTTTTATTGCCATACTCATAAAACTGTCTGTGGCATTTCCCAACCAGGACTTCAGCTCTCCTGTTCAGTAAGTCTCTGAGCTCCTCTCTAGTGTTGCCTAAATCCACATTCAGCTGGTTGTGGGAGTT
This sequence comes from Allobates femoralis, assembly GCA_033576535.1. Lineage (NCBI taxonomy): Eukaryota > Metazoa > Chordata > Amphibia > Anura > Aromobatidae > Allobates > Allobates femoralis. The sequence continues at coordinate 176,702,040 of JARQOC010000006.1, read as the reverse complement.
CTCTTGTGGCTAGTTTCCAAAACTCGCAAGCGAGTAAGCAGAGTTGACATTTCAAGGTCTCTATCCCTTTTCAGCCTGGACCCGTGCTTGATGAGTACACCTCGAATAACACATTTATGAGCCTCCCATACTGTATGGGGGAAGCATCTGGGGTCAGATTTTCAGAGAAAAAATCCCTCAGGGTTTGGATCAGTTCCCTAGAAGTTATCTGATCCTCCAGCAGGGATTCATTAAGTCTCCATTGCCACTGCCTAGAAGACAGATTGGGCATGGAGATAAGAATCGTGCAAAGGGCATGGTCTGAGAAGGTGATATAACCTATTTCCGCTTTAACAAGTAGTGAAATGTCTTTATGATTAATGAATAGATAATCGAGTCTGGAATAAGAGCCATGCACGTGTGAGTAGAAAGAGAAATCCCTTCCCGCAGGGTGGAGAAGTCTCCATGAATCAATTAGCTGATGTTCATGTAGGAGACATCTGAGTTTGCGTAAAGCCGCTAATGACTGGGAGTGTCCACCCGAGGAGGTGTCTATATCAGGATTGAGGGCAATGTTGAAATCCCCTCCCAGAATCAGTGTGCCTTCGGAAAATTCCCCCAGTCGGTCTAGAAACTCAGTGAGAACTGAGATCTGATTCGAATTTGGGAGGTATAAGGCAGCAAAAGTGAACAGGTGTAATGCTATTCGGCCCTTGACCATTACCATTCTCCCCCTTTGATCAGTAGCTGAATCTAAGAATTCCCATGGGACAGATCAGGAAATTAGAATGCTAGTGCCCCTTGATCTTGAGTCCGGGGACTCATTGTGGTAACCATAAGGGAGCCAGTGATTTACTAATTTAAAGGGTTTGAGCGCACACAAGTGGGTCTCCTGCAGGAATGCTATGTGTATGTGTTCTCGTCTCAAGAGGTTGGTGAGAATGGATCTCTTACCCGGGCTGTGAAGTCCCTTGACGTTGATGGTGCCGCATTTCAGGGTCGAAGCGCAGGATGATGACATCTTGGAGCAGCAGAGGCCGGTCTCAACCTATAAAGAAAAAACAAATACAGGAAGGGGGGTGGGGGGAGGAGAGGGTGTTGTGGAATTAAAAGTAAGAAGTAGAAGGGAGAGGAGAGAGGGTGGAAAAACAAAGAGTAGGAAGTAGTAGGAATGGAGAGAAGCCTAGTGTTATGCACACACTTTACAGCAACTACTCGTCAATTACAGAAAGTTAGGGAGCAATACAATAGAAGAAGGGAATGTATTCCCAACAAAAATACCCCGTTAAAAAATTCCGGGGGAACGCCTACACCCTACTATAGTGGGGTAAGCACAGGATAACAAATCCTGCTTGAGGGGATGTAGAAAACTATAAGGCAGCCGTCTCATGCATCCAAAGAAAAAAAAAAAAGAAAAAATACATAACGTTAATGGTTCAGAGCTACCGCAGCCACTCCAAGGCAAACCAGGAAAAAACTGTTTATATATTTAGAAACTGTCTCGGCAGGTATTGTCTTCTGACCAGTTCACAGGGGGGCGGGGAGGTCAGGAAGCTGCTATGCCTACCAAAGTGAAAACAAGTAAGAAAGAGGAAAACAAAAGTCAAGTGGGGTCATTTCTCCAGCCCCTGTCAGCGGTAGGGCGTTCTTTTGGGTGGCTCTCCTCCCAGCTCCCTCACGCCGAGAGGGACGTCTTTTCCGGTTTTCTGAGGATCGCCGTGCGGTCTGCAGGTCTACAGCCAGCCAGTTAGGAATATCTATGGGGGATGTGTCCAGAAACTGGAATAGATCTGTAAGCTCCTCGGGTCTTTTAAGAAAAAATTGGGCATCCTCTTTTCTGACGATGAGGTGGAAGGGGTGTCCCCACCTATATGTGGCCCCCACTTCTCTTATGCGTTGGAGGAGCGGGGAAAGCATTCGCCTCTTGGCGAGAGTGCGCGCTGAAATGTCAGGGAATAGGCGAACTTCGACATCTTTTAAGAATAGCCTCCCATGGACCATGTGGAGTATAGTTTCCCTGTCAGTGTAGTAATGCAGTCTCGTGGGGCAGATGTTTGGAAGTTTGGTTGTCGCGTCACCCTGTGCACTCTGTCAATCGTGAAAGTGGAATCCAGGGGTTGTTGCATTACAATATTAAAGATCTCTGAGACCTTACGAGAGAGGGCTCGTGCAGGGACATCCTCTGGGACCCCCTTTAGGCGAATGTTGTTTCGCCGACCCCGATTTTCTTGGTCGTCTAAAAGTAGTGTCAGATTTTGCATATGCTCTTGTGTCGCAGAGAGATGTTTCTCCAGTTTAGCGACTTTTGCAGTCAGGGCGGCAGTGGAGGACTCCAACGTGGTGGTACGAGAGTCCAAAGTGTCCAAATCTCCCCGAAACAGAGAGAGGGCCCTTTCTTGGGACGCCTCAAATCTGGCTACCATAGAGTCTAGGTCGCTCTTAGTTGGGAGAGCTTTGATCAGATCATATATGTTAGGGGGATAGACAGAAGCCTATAGATGGTTATTTTGGTCGCCCCCAATTGGATCCATGATGGTGCTCCTAGTTCCATCCCAGGCAGGCATTAGTTCAGTCTCAAATCTGTCAAGTCGAGGGCACAGAGGTAAGGCTGAGTATGGATCTGCTCTGTGCCAGTCAACAGTGGGTTAACAGCAGTCTCTCTCCCCACATTAACCATCTGTGAGGCAGGATCAGAGGGCTTCTGTGCTGGAGCCTGAGAGATCGTATTACTATTGTGTTGAGAGCTGACAGCCTGAGGAGATTGTGCAAGGTGAGGAGTACACTCTGTGCTGGTCATCATAGGGTTAATCACTCCCCCCTCTCTCCCCGCAGCCACAAGCTCTGAGCAGTATTATGGCACTTCTGGGCTGAGGCTAGAGGGGATCCCTCATCATTGTGCTGGGGACTGGCAGCGGGGGAAGACCCTGCACTTCGGTTATCTCCATGATTCTGTCTCCCTCTCACCTTCTCCTTCGTCATTGTTTGTTTTTCTGCAGCTTCAGCCATCTTGTGAGGTACCTCTGAGCAGATCTCTGGCTGTTTTCCTGTGAAATATCGCTCCATCACTACTGCATGTCTCACTGAGGGACCTGGTGGTGGCAGGAGGAGGCTCGCCGTCCTTAAAGCCAAGTCTAAGACCTGAGGCACCAATTTTTTTTAATTTGCTCCCCAGTAGATATGGGCAAACCCGCGGATATTCATGTTCAGCAGAGCCGTATGGTCTTTCTTTTAAAGTCTGGGGTCAGGATCGGGCTTGACCAGATCTGGAGCCCAAAACCCGATATAAGTCTATGGAGACCCAAAAAATGGTGCCTAGGGGGGCTGTAAATTTGGCACCCCGCCGGGTAAGCCACCAATAGAGGTACTGCACTCTTGTGGTTAGGGAGTGAAGTGCCCCTGTTCTCCAGGTGCTGGGATGGTGCAGTTGAGCCCAGAACAAAAACACACATGCAGCGACACGCCCTGGGACAATAGGAGGACCCGGAGGGAGAGCCTAGGTCACAAAATCGGGAAACAGGAAGTGGTAGAGACAGTAGAGACAAGAGAAGGAGTAACATCGACTGTCAAGGAGTGCTAGTCGAAGCAGTGTGGTGCCGACTCCCGTGGGTTGGAGCAATGCCACCCCTCTCAACGACGGGAGGGAAAGGCTGACTGACGGGGAGAAAAGAGCCCTAGGGGTGCAAATGAGACATCGATTCCCCGTACGCCCAAATCTGATGAGACAGAGGGGTTGGGGACAACCGAGTGACCCGGCCCTGAACAAGGTGTGGATATTTCATGCCTGAGCAGTAAATTCGGAGGCCCCTGACTTCTAACAGGAGCTGTGGCCGAACACCCGACACATCTTGGGGAAGGCGGCTGAAATAGAGAGCAGTGCCCGGGAGAGGAACCTAATGGCGTCTGGGACACAAATAAGCACTTGTAGCTGTCAGTACCTGAGCTCTGTGCTGCGAAGAGAGTTGAGAGCCTGGGGGGCAGAGCGACGACCCGCTCGCTTCTGATGAAAACTACACATTAGAACACTGTGAGAGAATTTAGACCCACCAGAGACTGAGACACCTAGAAGGGAAGGAAAGGGCATCAACCATGGCTTGACTGCACTAACCCGGCTCTGGAGAAAGTGCTGTAGCGGAGAGTGGCAAGGAGCGCACCTGGTGGCCATGTTTTAACACCTGAATAAAAGTAACTGCAGTTGTGGTGTCTGTGTGAATTTCTTGTGCGGCGCCACCGGCCGCAGAGGATGCCTGGAACACCGAGGGTACTGTTGATGGAGTGAACATCTGACAAGGTATGAGAACCACTCCTGCCTTGGGGACTGCGCTCTGCCTGCGGAACGGGACTATCCAAGCTGCCGGCCATCATCCTCAGAGGTTATGCGGCAGCGGCAGCCGCCCTGGCCGCACACCGCAGGTGGCATCAAGAATACCCCTTTCCCTTCAGACTTTCCCTAATATTTAAATTACACCACCAGGTTCACAGGACTGGGTCTCAGCCCCCGTCTGTCCCTGTGAAAAGAACTGAAGAGAGTTGAAGCAGAACAATGAGTAATTGTCCCGTTCCCGAGTCTTCCCTGGCCATGGAGTGGGCGTGTCATAAAAGAAAGCAAAATTATGATTAAAGCTCTAGCATTATACTTACTGAGGTCTGCACCCCACTCATTAAGCTGGTGTTTATTCACTGCATTCTGACTACAGCACCCAATCACAGATGCCCACTCTTTATGACAGCGTCTGTGAATGGCTATTGTGCCCTCACCCATTGTACCGACGTCTGTGATTGGTTGCCATTGGCAACAAACCTGCCATCATTGGGGTGTAAAAATAAGTAATAATTAAACTTTTTTGCATGGGGCTCTGCTGTATTTTTGAATCTCAGCACAGATAAAGCAGCCAGCTACGAGGCAGCTGGGGCCTGGTATTCTCAGTATGGAGAGGCCCATAGTTATTGGACCCCACAGGCTACAGAAAAGAAACCTGCAGCCACGCTGAAATTGTCATTTTCATTAGAAGGGCCAATTCTTGGCGTTTTACCCATCTCTTCCCGATGCCCTGGGATACTACTGCTGTGAACTCAGTTGAAACTGCTGCCAGATTGCCGGACAGCTGTACCACCATGTCCTACAATCTGGCAATCCAGCAGCGGGTTCACCTGAGCTTACTGATGCTTGTTCCATCGCTGCAGCCTCTGGATGTAGCAGAGTGAGGATCATTGAATGACGTCATATGTTGGACAGCTTTAGGTCACGGTCACACGATCAGTATTTGGTCAGTATTTCACATCAGTATTTGTAAGCCAAAATCAGGAGTGGAACAGTCAGAGGAAACATATAATAGAAACATGTGCTCCACTTCTGCATTTTTCACCCACTCCTGGTTTTGGCTTACAAATACTGATGTGAAATACTGACCAAATACTGATTGTGTGACCGTGGCCTTAGATGGGTTAATAAAGTAGTAAAATAGGGTTTGTGTGTTTTTTATTTCAAATAAAGGATTTTTCTGAGGGTTTTTTATTTCTAATAAAGGATTTTTCTCCATGTGTTTTTAATTCAAATAAAAGATTTTTCTGTGTCTGTGTTTTTTAACTACCGTACTTACTCACCGGATTGGTAATGGTACAAATATACTGCAGTTGGCGCATCCATCAGCTGTGCCAATCCTGATACTTACCTTTGGCTCTTCCCATTGCTCTGCAGTAGTAATGATTTATGTTGCCTACAGTGCCTGCTCTTCCAGCCTATGAGATTGCATTCTCTGAATGAGGCACCATATGCTTGGAGGCTGAGTCTGAGTACAGCATGGGACCTCCATTGGGAATATGAAAGACCTGCTTGGGATTCTGGGGAGGGGATAAATTGGTAAATGTGGGTGTATTTTGTTTTTATTTGTTTAATTTTCTCTCTTTATGTCTTTCAGGTTTGCTTCTGTGAACTACTTCGGAATCCGTGGGGTCGGATCTTCATGGTTTTATATTAATAAATTGGTGAACGAGTGCTATAGTCAGGGATGTTTTTTTAAATAAAAAATTGTTTTTTTTTGCCTTTTAACTTATGCTATTAGCAATGGAAGGATACTGATAGTCACTTCTCCATTAATAATGCCAGGACTTGATGATAGCTGACATTATACAACTGGCATCAACCCCACAAATCATTACCCTGATTGCCACCACACCAAGTGAAAGCTGAGGGAAAGCACCAGGACTGGCGCATCTGTCCTGGATTTCCGCACCATATTGATTCATGTTTGTCTCACCCGAGATACCATGCTCTCATTCTTGAACTGGCTCAGGATTGCAGTTTGAAACAGGAAGCTCATTAATGTAAGTAAAGTGCATTATGATGTATAAACCCCACACTCAGCATACTGCTTTACCTTTGCAATTAAAGGTTTTGCGTGGCCACTAGAAACTTTGCTTCAGCTAGAATGGCTGGAGCCTCCTTTTCTGCTGCTAGTCTTTCTAAGGCTGCATCCATTCATGCTTCTCAGTGTGTTATCTTATCCCATGGTCAGCTACAGTTGACTCCAAGTGTGCATTCTCAATGCGTGACCCCTTCACTTGGGTCAGCTAAGGTTTTCTTCCAAGTGTGCTTTCTCTAATTGAAGTTGCATTTCTTGGCTAGCAAAGGATCCTTGCATTTTTGAATCTTGAGCATTTTCTTTGGCAATGAAAACCCACCCTGCTGATAGATGAGGCCTTTGAGGAGACAGAAATTACTGATCTTGATCTGCATAAGGATATGTGATGCATGGTGCTCTTAAGGGAATGCTTGGCAGTTCAGTTTACTGTAGCTGTACTAAGGCTGGCTTCACATTTGCGTATGGGAAGGCAGCGTATTGCTGCGTTCCCATACGCAGTCAAACGCATGCGCACTGCGTTCCTATGTTTAACATAGGAACGCATGGTGCCTGCGTTTGCTGCGTTCGGGTGCGGATGCGGACGATATCTGCTGCTTCCGGTGTCCAGCATCCGCACCCGGGACGCAGCCAGTTGGGTTTTTTTGTGCGTTTGGGGACCTTGGACAATCAGCAAGCGTCCCCAAGCGCACAAAAAAAGCATTGTCTTCAATGGGTCCGCAGTGTCCTCTGCATGACACCGCAGGAGAACGCTGCGGACCCATTGAAAAATCTCCCGGTGGCCGCCGGTGATGTCACAGGAGCTCACCGACGGCCACCGGGAGATCAGCTCAGCCTCTGCTTCTTCTCTTCTTCTTCCCTTCTTCTTGTCTTCTTCCCCGCCGGCGGTAATCTCCTAGCGATGTCGGCGGGGAGAACAGCTGATGTGAGAGCTGTTTGAATCTTCCCGCGCCGACATCTCCTCTCAGTGTCGGCGCGGGAAGATTCAAACAGCTCTCACATCAGCTGTTCTCCCCGCCGACATGTCCCGGAGCTTACCGGCGGCCGGGGGGGGCGGAGATCTCCGGCGCTGATCTCCGCCCCCGGCCCGCCCCCGGACAGCGCCGATTGGCTGCCGGGCTCCCTAGTGATGTGTCCGCAGGCGGACATTATCCGCTGCGGACACATCAAAGTGTCCCTGCTTTTGACAGCGTTTGTGTCTGCATGCCATCAGCATGCAGACACAAACGCTAATGTGAAGGCAGCCTAAGTCTCAGTGTAGCCAAAATCTTGAATCCCTCTAGCTGAATAGCCACTGTTTCACTGTTCTGCCCTCACTACACGGTACCCTGAGATGTGTCCGTAGTCCAACTGGCAGCTAAGCCTATCTTGTATAGGCCAATAAGGAGAATTGTTTAGTCTATATAGTTTATTGAATGTGTAGTAAATATATTCTGTGAAATTATAAGTAATGAGTTAACAAAGAATCCAGTACATGTATAAATGCAACAAATAGCTGAACAGTGTACAAACGTGCTAAATCAGCCTGACTAAATCAGGGGTGAGAGGCTAGAGTATTTCATGGTTGCAAACAGGTACCACGTATTCCTCCTTACCAATTATACTATCATGAAGGAGGTAAAATGGAGAATGTCCTCTGTACCTTAAGTTCATGAGCAAAATGGGCTCCTTATTCCCACAATGCACCACTATAAAGAGGTAATGGGAGGATGAGAAGGGAAAAAAAAGGAAAGCTATGTTTACACACAGCGTATTGTTGCATTTTGTGAGAATCCGTCTTTGGTGCAAAAATTTCACCCAAGAATGGGTCCTCACAAAGTGCAGCATTCTGTGTGTGAACACCGCTGCGCTATTCTCCTGCGCTTACTCACCTCACCGCACTCCCTCGGGATCCTGCAGCCTGCCATGTGACTGGCTGACATCGCTGCTGTCTAAGGTCCTGCACAAGTCCTATAGCATCGGTATGCTCTGAGACCTCAGTGGGAGCGTGGCGGGGTGAGCAAAAAGAGCAGTAAAAAAATGCCAGATAATTAATGTAATGGCCGCAAGGGCCCGGGGTACTCGGTAGCTGGGCTGGCAATCTTTCGGGGAGGTCACGGTGACTGTGGCTCAACTCCGTGGTCCTGGCCATGTAGGAATGGGGGTTATTTACAGGGGATTATGAGTCTTTTCGTGATGCCACCTGTGGTACTTGGTCAGGGGTGACAAGCGATGCTTGGATGAGACCCCAGGGGATAAATGTAGTGGCAGCTGGGATGGAGACACTCCCCACAGGCGAAGCGGGCCCCTCTTTGGGGATAATGGCGGTAGTAGTTAGGGTGCAGGAGGTGGCAAGGAGGGCGCAGGAAATAACAGGAGGATACAAAGGGGTGCAGTTATTTTACCTTTACTGAGACTTGTGCAAAGCAACGCAGCTGGGTACTGTGTCCTCCGTGTCCGCAGTCCAGCCAACTCCTAGGCAATCCAGGTCCACTCCACCGAGACACCCTTTTGTTTGCCTTTCTAGGTTGCCTTTTCTGTACTGGTCTTCAAGCTTACTCCTGCCCTACGCCTTTGTGCTACAGTGTCCCAAGCTGATGGCTGCGGGTCCTGTCAAGTCACAGTCGACATGTCCTCTGACCCCAGGCCTAGTCACCAACCTGCGGATTGTCCATGGTAGTTGGTCACTGCACATAAAGCCCAGTGGCCACCAGTTTCCTCTTTCAACCTTACAGCGTTGTTGCCAGATTGTGGTCGGTCTTCCCCTTACAACCAGTTCCCCTAGCAACGACCTCGAAGGTGGTTGAAGGTTCAGGGTCCCTCTGGCTGGAGTTTCCTTGGCTGACCTACCCACTGGCCCTGTTAGGCCCCAGCACTAGCCTCACCTAGAATTCCATCTCTCTAGGTGTCCCTCTCAGACTAACTAACTCCTCCTCCTCCTGCTCTGTTTTCTACCCTAACTTTCTATTTCCATCCCTTCTGCCTATTCCCTTCTCCAGCCAGCAGATGGAGCTCCCCTTATGGGGTTACTTCCGCCCCCTCTATCTCCTGGCCTGGAATTAGGAGTGGTGTTGGGTGCAGGTGTGTGGGTCTCGGTATTTTGTCCCCTTCTTACCTGGGAGTGGGATACCACACCTATGCATTAGGTGCTCTGTGGTGACCAGACTGCAGGGTGCCACATACCCTCCCATTAAACACACTACGTTTACAGGCTCTAAAGACAGTACAAAAGGTGTTAAGCAATTGGTAAGAGCATGCAATATTTTTCATCTGCAGATTTAACACATAATGTCTTCCCTTCATGGGAGTCACTTTTCTTAAAGAGGACCTGTCACCAACCATACATGGTGATCTAATTACAGCACTGAATGCAGCATGTCTGCTGCATTCAGGCAAGGGGTCCCCCATCCCTTGACCACCCTGTACCCCGAGATAATACACTTTGAAAACTTACATAGTGGAGCCAAATAGGAGGTGGCTAGAGGCTGGAGCCAGCTCTGTCCACAGGGGAATTTCACGCCCCCTGTATCTTCAATCCGCCCACCGCTGCCTTCCTCATGCCCATCATTGTCTCCCTCGCCTGCTGCTAACACAAATCAAGGGGTGCAGTTCTGGCTGCATTGCCCCACCTCCTGCAGTAACCATGGAGCAGGGCAGGGAAAGGTGGTGATGTCACGGCAGGAGGCCGGCTGCCCCACCTCCTGCTGTGACATCACCGCTTATACCCGCCCTGCTCCATGGTTAACCATGGAGCAGGGCGGGGAAAGGCGGTGATGTCACAGCAAGAGGCGGGGCAATGTGGCCAGAACCGCACCACTCGCTTTGTGTTGTGCAGCAGGCGAGGGAGACAATGATGGGCATGAGGGAGGCGGCGGTGGGTGGATTAAAGATGCAGGGGGCATGAAATTCCCCTGTGGACAGAGCTGGCTCCAGCCTCTAGCCACCTCCTATTTGGCTTCACTATATAAGTTTTCAAAGTGTATTATCTCGGGGTACAGGGGGGTCAAAGGATGGGCGACCCCTTGCCTGAATGCAGCAGACATGCTGCATTCAGTGCTGTAATTAGATCACCATGTATGGTTGGTGACAGGTCCTCTTTAAACGTTGTTTCAATACAAAAATAGCAACAACTCCAATTCCTGCTCTCTGTGCTGTCTGCCACACCAGGGGATGGTTAACGTGAAAGAACAATTGCACACTCATATGTTTTCTTCTGCAAAAGGTGATTTTTATTGGTTTAGTTAGCAACAGGGAACCAACGTTTCGGTCCACTTTGGACCTTGATCACGGTAGTTGCTAGAAATCATAAGAAAAGACAAAATCAATATATACAAATGTACAGAGGATAAGGTGTAGGGGAAAGGGGTATTTACATATATTACAATTCGCATAAACGCAGATCCTACAGATATAGCTGATATCTGTTGGAATGTATACATCTGAATGTCGGTCATATCTAATAGAGGTGAAAAGCAGTAGCCACCAATGATACTGAATCCTTTATACTAGCATATGAGCAAAAAACCTCTAAAAAGTTATTTGACAAACTTTGCATTGACTCACCATCTGTGGATCTTTGCCCCCTAATGTGCAATTTCATCTTTACAGGTACCCATAAAACAGGGTCCCAGGATCCTGGATATAGCATACAGGTAACATATGAGAATTGATTAAACCTGACATTTTGCTATAATACCTATACCCTATAAATAATAATGTATTACATGTACCATAGGAAGACTGAAAGAGTGAAAGGGATACGTATACCCACACAAATGAAAGAAGGCAAACGTTTAAAGGGTAATAAGATAATAATTCAGCATCAATATCTAGAGAACACCTAATGGGTACTGATTATTGCACATAAGACACCCTAGTAGTCCACCACTAAGATCAGTGATCATATTGGTGTACATATATATAAATATAGATATTAATGGTTAAAAACTCTATCTCTGATAACATAAATTGTGTTTTATTTGAGATCATTGGAAACAACCCTAGTATCCTCCTTGAATATCTTCCTTCTTGCTTTTCACCTCTATTAGATATGACCGACATTCAGATGTATACATTCCAACTGATATCAGCTATATCTGTAGGATCTGCGTTTATGCGAATTGTAATATATGTAAATACCCCTTTCCCCTACACCTTATCCTCTGTACATTTGTGTATATTGATTTTGTCTTTTCTTATGATTTCTAGCAACTACCGTGATCAAGGTCCAAAGTGGACCGAAACATTGGTTCCCTGTTGCTAACTAAACCAATAAAAATCACCTTTTGCAGAAGAAAACATATGAGTGTGCAATTGTTCTTTCACGTTAACTATACTGTGGGTCCACCAAACCCCTCAATTAGCACCTCATCCTACCCAAGAGAACTCAGAGTGCACGCCTTCTATTATATTACACCAGGGGATGGAGCGGTTTAGATAACTGGCGTATCATAGTGGATTACAGTCAATACAGGGGATGGATGCTGATTTTGGTGCCACTGGATGGATACTCCTCTTGGCCAGCACATGGTGTTAAGCTCAAGCCCATTAAACACAGTCTATGGCACACAGGACCCGGTTAACGGGGGTCCGTAAATCTTGTTTGTGACCCCAAATACAACGGCTGCAAGTGCCTGGCATCGGTAGCTAGGCCAACGATCCTATCAGGGAGGTCATGGTGACTGTGGCCCAGCTACTTGGTCCTGGCCATGCAGGAGTGGGGTTATTTACAGGGGATTGTGACTCCTTTTGTGATGCCACCTGTGGTACCTGGTCATAGGTGACCAGCGCTGATTGGATGAGCCCCAAGGGATATGTTTAGTGGCAGCCGGGATGGTAACACTCCCCACAGGTGAAGCGCGCCCCTGGGGGTTTGACGATAAAGTCTATGGGGATGGTAGTTGTGGAACAGAAGGTGGCCAGGAGGGTGCAGGAAATAACAGGAAGAGACAAAGGGGTGCAGTCCCTTTACCTTTACAGTAAAATCGCAGTGAAATCCAGGGGCACTGGTTACTAGGTCTAGGAGGGTCCGGTTAGCCTAGAAGCAGTAGGATTTCACCTTGCCAGGTGGGTTTGGAGGCCTGTTCGCTGTGCTTCTCTGTTTGGGTCCCAGCTGCCTATGAGCTATTCTGCAGCCCTCTTCCTGCCTTGTTGCCCTCGTTTCCGTTTGGCAGGTAGCACAAACCTTTAATGGACACTGCAGTGTTGATTGCAGCTCTGGGCTCTCGCTTTGCTGCTGTGCCACTGGGTCTCTACGTGCGGTCAGGAAACTTGCAGTCTCCTGTACTCCAGAATTGATCAGCGGGGCGTGCAGTTCCCGTCTGACCCTGGACTCTGGTGTCCTCTATAGTGCTTCTCTGGGGTGAGCTCTCTCTTAGCTCTACTCCCCAGAGCTCTCTCTCTCCTGCATCTTCTCCTCTCCCTTCTCCCTTACAGACTAACTAAACTCCTCCTCCTTTCCAAAATTAGGGCAGCTCCCCTGAACTTGGGTGTAGAGATCCCCCTTCTGGCCCAGCGTCAGGACTGGTGTATGCATGTGGGTGGTTACCTCACGTGGGGACCTCCTATTGCTTCCAAGCATGACATCACCTCTGGTGAAGGAGACAATGTCACTGTGGCGACCAGAGTCTAGGGGTGCCACATTAACATGTTCATTCTTTTTAGGGTCCCACTTTTCAGCCCAAAAGCAAATCTGTAAAAAGCGCAGCATGTGAATGCTACATCGTTAAATGCATTGACTTGGCTGTGACAGCTAATGTCAATGTGTTTCACTGCATTCCACTGCAATAGCAGATCCATAAATAGCGGATCAATAGAGCAGCAATTGCGCAGCTTGTCAAAATAGCCTAATAGCCGATAAATATAAAGCAAAGAGATTATTCAGCTCACCAAATTCCCATTTGATGATCTCCAAAGTAAAAGAAAGGGATTTTTTGTGCCCTGCCTCCAGACAATAGGCGATCCAAATATTATCCAAACTGTTCTTTATTACTCTACGTATTTCGTGAGAACGTCTCACTTCCTCAGGAGTTATACAAAGTATAACTTAAACTTTGTCAATCAAACAGTAGAAAACACAAGGGCACCACCCCACCAATCCGCAGGGTATCGTTGCCAGTGGGCAGGAGGCACAATCTCCGGGGTGCCAGTCAATAGGATAAGTTCAGGTAACCATACAGAAAGGAGAAAAGACGGCACTCACTGGGATGAAGGCAAATCAGCGGTGTCCTTTATTGTGGGAACATAACACGAATGGAGGGAGGGGGTGCCAAGGGTGACGACGGACCGTTCGGGCTCTCGCCCTTCGACTGGTCACATATGGCTGCTGGTGCCTGCTCCCGTCCTATATGGAAGGAGCAGGACCGCCCATTCTGGCGTCACCAATCAGCCGTGATTTGTGCTGTGACTAAATAAAACAGTGATTAGCATAAATCATTACACATTGCAACACACAATACAGACATTAATACCTTAAAATCAATACTGCCCTTATTTTCATAAACACGCGACCGAGAGCGAACCTCCAGGGGTGGGCGGAGCTACTCAAAACTCGCTGCTCTGAGTCCAAACGTCGCGCAGCATTCTGGGTACTCTCGCGATCCCTGCGCGGCAGTCAGGGAGGACCTAATTAATTGAAGCCTGGACACTAGGTAGCCTTCATTTTGGTGCTGCCTGTATATGTATAGTTGTATTCTGACACTAGCAGCCTGTTTTTCCATGGTTGCTTAGCAACCCTGTAAACACTGGATCTCGGCTTTATACTTGCCTGGGACACTTCCGGGTTGAGGTTGCCGAGTTCGCGCTAGGTCCTCCCTGACTGCCGCGCAGGGATCGCGAGAGTACCCAGAATGCTGCGTGCCGGTCACGCGACGTTTGGACTCAGAGTAGTGAGTTTTGAGTAGCTCCACCCACCCTGGAGGTTCGCTCTCGGTCGCGTGTTTATGAAAATAAGGGCAGTATTGATTTTAAGGTATTAATATCTGTATTGTGTGTTGCAATGTGTAATGATTTATGCTAATCACTGTTTTATTTAGTCACAGCACAAATCACGGTTGATTGGTGACGCCAGAATGGGCGGTCCTGCTCCTTCCATATAGGACGGGAGCAGGCACCAGTAGCCATATGTGACCAGTCGAAGGGCGAGAGCCCGAATCGGTCCGTCGTCACCCTTGGCACCCCCTCCCTGCATTCATGTTATGTTCCCACAATAAAGGACACCGCTGATTTGCCTTCATCCCGCTGAGTGCCGTCTTTTCTCCTTTCTGTATGGTTACCATAACTTAAACTTTGTATAACTCCTGAGGAAGTGAGAGGTTCTCACGAAACACGTAGAGTAATAAAGAACAGCTTGGATACTATTTGGATCGCCTATTGTCTGGAGGCAGCGCACGAAAAAATCCTGTTCTTTTACTTTGGAGATCATCATTTTTACTGGGTGGTGCACCAGCCGGATACGCATTTAAGGTGTTGTGACTGGGCACAATCTGAAAAGGTGAGCACAACACACACCTTTATGACCATTAATCACACAGTTAAGACCCTATTTTGCACTATTTCTCCCCCCTTTAGTGTATAGTAGAAGATTTCAAATTCTCATTTGTAAGTCCAAGTGTAACACCGCTCTGCACGGCAATGGCCCAGTCACGGCCATTCAATGAGCAAATTTTAATAGAGAAATCCAGTGAGCCAAGACAGCAAGAATGTGCAATAAATGCTTGAAATGCATTTCCCTATGGTAGCAGATAGACAACACACTCTAGCCCCCTATAAAACCCTTCTCTAAAATCCATCATGTTTCGGTGTGGCCTAAATCATGGAATGGCAACTCATTCCATGATTAAGGCCACGGCAACACGTGTTGTATTTTTTATTTAGAGGCTATAGTGTTTTGTTTATCTGCTACCATAGATAAATACATTTCAAGCATTATTGCACATTCTTGCTGTCTTGGCTCGCTGGATTTTCTCCTGCAAAATGCAGATGAATAAGTTCAGCCACTAGATGGAGCCTATGTACTGCAAAGAAAACAACAAACGTAAGGAAAAATATAATGCAGAAGGGATGACAGTAGCAGTGTAAAAGATGAGTGTATGAAAAATATGAATATTCAATCAATATGGGAAGTGATAGGAGAGGATGCCTCAATGACAGACACAGCGATTGATCAGTGATGTGTGTAAATGGCATTTGTACTTCTGCATTTTACTTACAGTGAAACAGTTTTTCATTCATTTTCAATGTGCTAGAAAGAAGCAGGAAAACAATGCTAAAATTCTACTTTCTGTGCTTATGCCTACCATTTCCTTAAACATCCTTTTTGGCAAGGGTTGAATAACAGAAGTTCCAGAGATTGTCAACAATTAATTATAGTGTTGTACACAATGTTTGGTAAAAGAAAGCAATAGCTGTCCAGGCTGTAGTATTACCAAATATAGGCCACTATTGGCATCCATTGATTCTGGCTAGCATATAGGTGGGTAGAAGCAGAGGAAGAGTCTATAGCACTTCACTCATCTCAGTCAAAGAAGGTTGATGGTAACTCTGATAAAGACGCTAACGAGTCAGTGTTCTGCAAAGATATACTTGATTCTAAATGATTAAATGGTTAATTATTATACCATATTTAAACAAAATGTCTGGGTAATTCACTGTATTATTTAATGGGCTGTTGGTCACTATGTGTTTCCCATCTATTGGTATGGAGAAGTGATTTTGAGATAACTAAGGTTATATTTGGGTTAAATATATAGAAAAGGATTGGATACAATCCTAGGAACCCTCTGACTATAAATGTAACATAAATATTATCAGGGCAATTATCGGCTTTGAAGTATTGCAATTTGTGGTAAATCGATTTTCAGAAATTGCATATTTAATAATTTGCTAAAGCTGGCAAGTTTAAATGTTAAAATCTCTTGAGCCCTGCCACTATGTGTCACGGGTGGCACGGATGACAGGGTGGAGGCCACGCGCAGACGATCCCAGCGTTTGGCCCACCAGCCATAATGGTGGAGGATGGTCCGTCTCTTTCAGGAGCATTTACCTTCTGTGTTGATGGAAAGAAGGTGTGATGAGATCTCTCTATTATGGGGAGACGGCTGTGGAGGTCTTGCGCTCGGTCTGGTTTTATCCACCAATGTTGTAGGTCACTAGGACCCAGCAGACTCCTTCCACCTTTATAAGGAGGTTCATTACCCTTCCTCGGTGCAGGTGATAGTTCCTTGTGCACACTTTATCCTTGCTCCAGCAGAAGCTGAGATAGTGGAGGTTGCTGTGTTCTGCTGTCAGATAAGTGTTTCCTTTTCCCAAATGTCTGTCTTCCCTGGTGTTTGTCTTTAGTTGATAGTGGAGGGGTCTAGTGAACCTCTCCATCTGATCCTTAGATAAGATAGATCTAGGATCAGAGAGGGACGAGGTTCGTGGTCGGCGACAGTTGAGGAGACTGTATAGGGACGTTAGGGCAGACAGGGTCAGCTCTAGGAAGTCTAGGGGTCACCGTCTCCTTCTTGTGCCCTTAGCATTAGGGACTCCTGATCCCCCCCCCCGTCGTTATCCTACGCTGGGTGTCTTCCCCACTCCCAGCGTGACACTATGGCCGGCTTCACATCATAGTTTTGTGCATCAGGTTCTGTCCGGTTGGAACCAGACAGAACCTGATCCGGTTTTGCCTCCCATGTATCCCTATGGTGCCGGATTGGTTCTATTTGCCCATCGGGTGTTGTGTATTCTGTGCCCGATCCAGTTTTGTCAGGTTTTTCACCGTCTTCAAAATCGGAGCCTGCAGTATTTTTTGTTTCCGGTGCAAAAATCGGACAAAACCGGATCCGAAGAGATCCGGTTCCCATATAATTGGAGTCTACGGTGTCGGATCCGTGAACAAAATCAGATCATTTACCGAATCCATTTTTTTGCACAGAGCATACTCTGAAATCATGGATGTGCAGGCAATAAAATAAAGCGATGTTTGGGTGAGCGCTGGGATGGGAAGACAGCTACACTTCAACAAGTATTTTACCTGTAAGTTTATTGTTCAAATCACACTAGGTCCTCTCCCACAACATGTTTCGACGCTCAGGGCGTCTTCCTCAAGTGGATATCAGACCTTACATTTGGTATCCTTATAAATCCTCCATTAACCAATCCCTAGCTTTTAGGTTGAAAATAGACTTTTTAACTATTTCCTATCCAAATGTCTAAATAGCTATGTAAGCAGTTCTATTTAATGCACAATACGAGCCCTTTTCATTGTATTGCACAACTACCCGTTCTTTTATAACAATAACATAACTATTCATCCAGGAATACATTAAAAATTCAAGATAATAAAAAACAACAATATTTTCACACAAATGTACATAATTATTACACTTCGAAAAAATTATTCACATGAAAATTACATATATAAAAACTTCATAAAAAAATCCATATAAAAATTGCCTATAAAATGTATTAAAAAAATATCATAAAATCTTATTTTTTTAATAAATTTTATCGGCAATTTTTATATGGATTTTTTTATGAAGTTTTTATATACGTCATTTTCATGTGAATAATTTTTTCGAACAACCATACAGGCGGACACCGAGGAAAAAGGGAAAGAAATCCACACTGTGCAGAGAGAGACCCCGTGCACTCACTACGTGAGCCCCCCTGTTGTGCGGACAGCACAACAGGAAAAGGTGAGTGTAACGGTGACTTAACAGAGGGTGGACATAAAAGATAAAGCAGAGTGGCGCAACCAATTTATATATTTCATTACTCTGAAATCATGGCATTCTAACTTCAGCACCATGGACAGCAGTATTTCATGCACAGGCTGTGAATTCAGCACCTTGGACAGCGGCAGAGCAGACACAGGCAGACTTCAGCACCATGGACAGCGGCAGAAAACGAATCCTGCAAAACACAGGATCGGAGGCCATATTTGCCCACACTTTCTACACATCCTGTCCTGTCAGGTCCTGTCCATCAGGTCCTGGATGCTGCAAAAAACTGGATCCACCTTGACAGACAAAAAACGTGGTGTGAAGCTAGCCTAAGGCTAGGGTCACACTTGCGTCAGCTCTTACAGCCTAAGTAACACATCCCTCAATATTCATGACCTCTGTCTATCCGTGTCTCATCACTGATTGCCAACTTTCTGCCTATGCAGAGTGTAAACACCCTGTAGAAAACTGTCAATCAATAGTGTAGGTTGGCTTCTACAAAGCACTCCATTATAAGAACAGGCAGCGCCATAGCAGATATTATAATGTTTTTATCAGAACTAAACCAAGAAGGGTAGGAAATTTATGTTATGGTTTTGTTGTATGTAATGCACATGGAATACAGATTTCTTATTAAATAATGTTTTTTTTCTCATTCCCATTTTTTGCTGAGGAGTATGCTTTTATAATATTTTTGTTTTATTTATTTTCTATTAATTAAATTTTTTTACATTTTATATACATTTTTTTTTTTTACTTAATATGTCTTGCAAGTAGTCATAAAAGATCTCTTTGAAATATTATCTTTAATGTAGCTTAAGTTACAGGTAAAAATACCGTTTACCATGGCACAATATACTGCCACAGTTGGTCTTGATCACTGAGAATAGAAGCATCAACATTCCACATTGGTCACAAAAGACAAGTAGCGAAAAATAAATTCCTTCTTCCTGTCGGGGTCTTGGGAGTTTATCCACAGCAGAGACCCAAACTGTCCTGCAAACTAGTAAAATGAACTGAGTGGTGAGAAAGTGCTTAAACTGGTAATTATTCTGCTCTATAGCATTGTGTTTTAACATAAATATATGGCATTCATTGAGGATAAGTGCAATCATTTTGAACAAATAAAAGTGTAACAGAACCATTGCTGAAAAGCTGTACAGCAAACACAAAGTTATTTTTCTACCCACAATGTGAAAATCACACAATGTTCTTTTGGCATATTCATAAGTTAATATTTCACAATCTTTGTGCTCTTGGTTTGAAGTGACTGCAGCTGACGACAAACAGATTAAGAGGTGTTCAAGGATGTTGCTGATTTTGTATTGTGTCAATACAGTTATCATTTAAAGTGAATTTGTTACTATGTTACTATGTGATCGTCCTGCAGTGCTTGGAAATCAGGCGATAACCACCTGGCGATCTCAGCGCTTCATGTCGTGTGGCAGGGTGATAGCGACGTACACAGCAATCCGGAGAGAAATCCTGTAGGCGTGCTTAGATGCTTTTTTTTGCACCACATCTGCGGCGATTAGTGGTTGATACTGCGTTCCCATTGGCTGGCCATGTCCGAGACGTCTTAATGGATGACCCGTGACTTCATGCAAGGCTGATCAATGGGAATGCAGTCGCATCCACCAATCGCAGTCATAGGGGCGCGGTGAGACACACTCTAGCACGCCCCTATTGAAACAGCATGCCCACATCGCTGCTACAATGGTGATGTGTGACACGGCGATGTGTGAAGGGAAGATTGCTTCCATTCTTCTGCAGGTGATCTCCGGAATGCAGGATCGCCATAGAACGCAGGCGAGATCTCTATGTGTGACAGGGCAATGGCGATCAGAAAAAAGTTCCCAAAACGTGCGAGCGACGGCGATATGGCAGCCATATGGCCGATTGTGACGGTACCTTTAGACTGCTTTCACATTGAGATTTTCTTGGATACGTGGCTGTCCGCTGTAAAACTGACAGCTGATTTGGCCCCCACGTATCCCTTTGGGCCTCGGATCTGATCGGATTTTGCCTTACTTCCATCCGATTTGTGTCACATCCGACTCTATCAGAATTGGATCTGACATGATCCGCGGCCTTTAACATAGGGGCCTATGGAGCAAGGGTCTGAGAAAACAGCTGATAGTTTCTCGGACCCGATTTTAGTGTACAGAGCATGCTCAGTACACTAAAGCTGCTCTGTTCCCCATTAATTTCACTTCCGCAATGTATATAAATAGATTGCTTAATTGAAATTAACTATACAAAGAGTTAAAAATAAAAAAAATAAAAACTGTCCTCACCTCTTCGGCGGTGTCCCGCACTGTCTCGCTCGCTCCTGGGGCTCAAGGACCTGGCAAGTCATGTGGCCGTTCAGCTGATCGGGTTGTCACATGACCGCGCAGTTTAAATCTCCCGCCCGCCGTTCAATTTTGGCAGGCGCAGGATTTAAACCACACGGTCATGTGACAACCCGATCACCTAATCGGTCACATGACCTCTCAGCTGATCGGGTTGCTAGGCAACGCCAGGTCCTTGGGCCGCTGGAGCAAGACAGTGTGGGACATCGCCGGAGTGGTGAGCATGTTTTTTTTTTTTAACCCTTTGTTCACTCTCGCAATGTATATATATATACAGTCATGGCCAAAAGTATTGACACCCCTGCAATTCTGTCAGATAATAGTCAGTTTCTTCCTGAAAATGATTGCAATCACAAATTCTTTGGTATTATTATCTTCATTTAATTTGTCTTCAATGAAAAAAACACAAAAAGATTTGTCCTAAAGCCAAATTGGATATAATTCCACATCAAACATAAAAAAGGGAGTGGACAAAAGTATTGGTACCCTTAGAAAAATCATGTGATGCTTCTCTAATTAACAGCACCTTTAACCTACCTGTGGCACCTGACAGGTGTTGGCAATAACTAAATCACACTTGCAGCCAGTTGACATGGATTAAAGTTGACTCAACCTCTGTCCTGTGTCCTTGTGTGTACCACATTGAGCATGGAGAAAAGAAAGAAGACCAAAGAACTGTCTGAGGACTTGAGAAACCAAATTGTAAGGAAGCATGAGCAATCTCAAGGCTACAAGTCCATCTCCAAAGACCTGAATGTTCCTGTGTCTACCGTGCGCAGTGTCATCAAGAAGTTTAAAGCCCCTGGCACTGTGGCTAACCTCCCTAGATGTGGACGGAAAAGAAAAATTGACGAGAGATTTCAACGCAAGATTGTGCGGATGGTGGATAAAGAACCTCGACTAACATCCAAACAAGTTCAAGCTGCCCTGCAGTCCGAGGGTACAACAGTGTCAACCCGTACTATCCGTCGGTGTCTGAATGAAAAGGGACTGTATAGTAGGAGACCCAGGAAGACCCCACTTCTTACCCCGAGACATAAAAAAGCCAGGCTGGAGTTTGCCAAAACTTACCTGAGAAAGCCTAAAACGTTTTGGAAGAATGTTCTCTCTTTTTGGGCAAAGGCATCAACATACAGTTTACAGGAGAAAAAAAGAGGCATTCAAAGAAAAGAACACGGTCCCTACAGTCAATCATGGCGGAGGTTCCCTGATGTTTTGGGGTTGCTTTGCTGCGTCTGGCACTGGACTGCTTGACCGTGTGCATGGCATTATGAAGTCTGAAGACTACCAACAAATTTTGCAGCATAATGTAGGGCCCAGTGTGAGTAAGCTGGGTCTCCCTCAGAGGTCATGGGTCTTCCATCAGGACATTGACCCAAAACACACTTCACAAAGCACTAGAAAATGGTTTGAGAGAAAGCACTGGAGACTTCTAAGGTGGCCAGCAATGAGTCCAGACCTGAATCCCATAGAACAGCTGTGGAGAGATATAAAAATGGCAGTTTGGAGAAGGCAAATATCAGGGACCTGGAGCAGTTTGCCAAAGAAGAATGGTCTAAAATTCCAGCAGAGCATTGTAAGAAACTCATTGATGGTTACCGGAAGCGGTTGATCGCAGTTATTTTGGCTAAAGATTGTGCAACCAAGTATTAGGCTGAGGGTGCCAATACTTTTGTCCACCCCCTTTTTTATGTTTGGTGTGGAATTATATCCAATTTGGCTTTAGGACAATTCTTTTTGTGTGTTTTTCATTGAAGACAAATTAAATGAAGATAATAATAACAAAGAATTTGTGATTGCAATCATTTTCAGGAAGAAACTGAGTATTATCTGATAGAATTGCAGGGGTGTCAATACTTTTGGCCAACACTGTACATTGCAGGAGTGAAAGTGCCCGGCTTGCAGGCTCGGGCTTTCTGTGTCCGCACCCGTGAAAAACATGGACTCGGACACAGAAATGGCATCTGCAGGTCACCTCCGATGCGATCCTTTTAATGTCCATGGGGTCCTGCAAAAGTAGAATCCCACGGACAGGAAAAAACCACGATGTGAAAGTAGCCTTACTGGTCTTCTTTTTGTAGTTTTGATAAAAGCACAATTTGATCAGCAGGAGATTATAACTATTGGATGTGATACTGGTCACTACTCATAGACAAACCATGAGTCCTGGAAGTCAAAGATTCTAGGGTCAGATACCAAGAGAGCTTGCCATCAACTAAAGCAGGGGTCTCAAACACGCGGCCCGAGGGCCGCATGCGGCCCCTGGGGCTTCACTGTGCGGCCCGCAGCACCTTGGACAATTTAATGATGCATCACCCCAGTGCAGTGGTCCACTGCAGTCCCTGCTGTGTTATGACTTCCGGCCGCGGCACTAACAAGCTCTGCAACTCAGCAAGTTCAATGCAAGCTGCCAGCCAATGAGAGGCCCACAGCTGACAGCAGCATATGACGTCACCTGCGGGCCTCTGGCTGGCAGATTGCATTGATCTTGCTGAGCAACAGAGCTTGTCTAAGCGATGGCTGGAGGTAGTCATATCACAGCAGAGGCCGGAAGTTGGCACAGCAGGGATCCCCTGCACTGGAGCGATACATCATTAAAGTGAGAAAAGTGTTGAGTGTGAGTGTGTGTGAGGATGTGTGTATAAGAAAGTGTGTGTAAGTGAGTGTCAGTGTGTGTATGAGAGTGTGTGTGTGAGGATGTGTGTGTGTGTAAGTGTGTGAGTGTGAGTGTGTGGGTTTGTATGTGAGTATGAGTGTTTATGAGTGTGTATTTGTGAGCGTGTGTTTGTAAAAAGAAGGTAAACCAGGATGGGGGGCATCACTATAAAAGTAGATCAAGATGAGGGACATACCTAGAAAAGGGGATCAGGATGGGGGGCATCACTACAAAAGGGGACCAGGATGAGGGACATCACTATAAAATGGGACCAGGTTGTGGGATATCACTATAAAAGGAGTCCAGGATGGGTAACATCACTACTAAAGGGGATCAGGATGGGGGAGATCACTACTAAGGGAGATCGGGATGGGGGACATCAATAGCAAAGGGCATCAGGATGAGGGACATCACTATTAAAGGGGATCGGGATGGGGACATCACTAGAAAAGGGGATCAGGATGAGGGACATCACTACTAACGGGGATCAGGATGGGGGACATCACTAGAAAAGGGAACCAGGATGGGGGACATCACTAGAAAATGGGATCAGGATGAGTGACATCACTAGAAAAGGAGATAAGGATGGAGGACATCACTAGAAAAGGGGATCACAATGGGGACATCACTACAAAAGGGGATCAGGAAGGGGACATCAATATAAAAGGGGATCAGAATGGGGGACATCCCAGAATCTGGGACAGTACTTGATGAAGACCAGGGTGGGGACATTACTACATGAAGAGGACCAGGATGGGAGACATTACTACAATATTGGGACCAGACATTACTACAGGATTACTACAAGATGGGGACATTACTACAAGAAGGAGATCAGGATTTGTACTTTATTACATTGGGCAAAAAGTTCTGGTATTACTAAAAATATTGCTTAGTCCTACAAGGGATGCGGCCCCCGATATAAATTTTTTCCTATGTGCGGCCCACCAACCCAGCCGAGTTTGAGACCCCTGAACTAAAGGGAAAGACAAAGGTGTAATCAATCAGATCATGGTCTGGGGTCACCAGGATTACCATGAGGATAGCAAATCACAGCTAAGTGGAAAGGCAAATGGATGGTCATAGGATGTCCATGGTCTGGTAGCAAGAGATCAAAAGAAAGACCGCAGATAAATGAGGCCAACACACCGATAGCTCTAACACCTTTGCACTGGATTGGAGCTGTCGTTCACCAAAGTGACTGCTCAAAACAGCCTTGATTCCATAGGGCAGCAAAACTGTCACTGACTGCATCCAAAACATATTGTGCAGAGGAATTGTGACAGTAACCCCTCTATGTATATAGAGGAGTTGGTTTTGTTTACTTCCCCTTTTTACATCAATGAAATAGGAGCCTGATTTATAATAAATCATCTATTATTCACTTTAAAATGTTAGTGCCCTGAAAATACTGGCTTTTAATATCGGTTCTATTATAGATAAGGGCTTGAACATGAATCCAGAACTAATGATAAACCAAGATAGGCCAGGGCCACACTTGTGTCTGCAATCCAGTTACTGGATCCAGCTTTTTCATTTTGAGATGTTGATAAACGCATGCGTTAATGCACCCATAGACTCCAATGCAAAAAGAACGCATTGCAAAAGTGTGCAAAAGTGCAATCTGTTTAACGCATTATGTTTTTGAGAAATCCATTTTTTATAGGGCCTGCAACGTTTTTTGGTGCATTTTCAAAAACGCATGCGTTTTTTTTATATGGGACCCTATGGGCAATGCGTGGAAGAGCCACAAAGGCCACAAGGTGGTCCTCTTCGAGGATTTCTCTGCAGAAGTGACCAAGAAGCACAAAGCATTTGGCGAAGTGTGCAGCATCCTATTCAGATGCAACACCCAATTCCAGCTCCTTTATCCAACAACACTCAAAGAGACCCAGGCGGATCATTCAAATCCTGGAAGGACCCCAAGGAGGCACTGTGTTTACAACCAGCCCGCGGAGTGGATCCCCAAGGAACCGTGACGCAGAGCAGGAAGACAAGCGCCGGCCTGGGCAAACATCGAACACCCGGTGCGACGGTCCCCTACTTGAGAAGATAATGCGTCCCCCAAGCTGAGGAGACCGACACCCCACCAGTGCTGGATCGGATGACATGTACAATGGATCAGCAAGGCTAATGTGCTACGCGAAGATGCTCATCGCTGAACCTGATATCCTGAACGGTGAGTGTTAAATTTTTTTTTTTTTTTCATTTCATTTTTAATAGTTATTACTTTTTTTTCTTTTTTATTATTATTTTTAAATTTTTCATATTTATAGCCTATTATTTTTTCTGTTTTGTGCGCTGGCTATTCTTTGATGGTTTCTAAACACCTTGGCTGGCTACTGTGACCTGCCACAGCGCTCCGTACATATCAGTGGGTGTACCAACAGGAACGCGCCAGAAAAAGATCGAGTGCGGGGTGGGGGGATTACATAGTCGGAAACTTGGGGGCCTCCGAAAGGGGGGGCTGTAAACAAAAGGACATACCTTCAAATGAGATTTTTTTATTGATTTGTTCGTTTAACATAGCCGGCTAATGACTCACTTTCTTAGAAGGCGAATCGGCGGGAGCGAAAGGGTTGCTTTTACTTTTTCCATGCTGGAAAAAATGGAAGTCGCTACTAATGCGATGGTTGGGAGGGGGGAGGGAGGCAGGCAATGGGACAAAGGCTGTGCTGTTATAGCTCCAAAATACATTCAGGGATTTGCTTTGTATAATGTTATGAATGTGAATACTGCTCCACATCTGAAACCACCACCTAGGGTACATCCTATGCCGAAACATATTGATGATTGGGACCCGGAGTCACGACTTTTGCCACACGCTACATGTAATGATCTGACCGCAGGTTGGCCACTCAAAGAGAACCATGGTTAAAATAATATCATGGAACGTGAAGGGCCTGAGGTCACCTGAAAAGCAAGCCTTCGTACTTAATGGACCATCACAGGCGTCAATATCGCTGTCAATATCGCTGCTGCATGTGACGTTGCAGCGATATTGACCCGTGTGACAGGGCGCATCAACCAGCGATAAATCGGACTGGACCGAAAACCTGACGATGGTCGCCCAGTGTACACGCAGCCTCGCTGCGTGTGACACCGGAAGATGCGTTAAGCCAGCTCCCAGCGCCTCTCAGCAAGCGCTGGGAGCTGGTATCCAGGGTAAACTGCGGGTAACTAGCAGCGTGCGCTGCCTAGATACCCGATGTATACTTTGGTTACCCGCCTTCTCCAGTCACCGGCTGGTATCCAAGGTACACAGCGGGTAACTAGGGACCTTGGATACCAGCCGGTGTGCAGAGAAGGCGGGTAACCAAGTTATACATTGGGTATTTAGGCAGCGCGCGCTGCCTAGTTACCTGCACTTTACCATTAATACCAGCCTGCAGACATCGTGGAAACGATATTTAAATCATTTCCACAATGTCGCTGGTCCAATGATTGCTAGTGAGTCTGCCTGTGTGACAGCTCACCAGCGATCAGCCGTCAATGTCGCCAGCGATCAGATCGCAGGCAATATTGACGTGTGTGATGCCGGCTTAAGACACCTCAAGAGATTGAAGGGAGACATAATCCTGCTCCAGAAAACCCATTAGCCCCAGCAGGGCATGTTCCGCATGCATAGACTATGGGTAGGAGGGGTCTACGGCTCAGGAGCTCAGGGGAGGCGGGCAGGAGTGATAACCTTAACACACAAGTCATTTGTGCATAAAGTTTTGTCTTGTCGCCATGATGAGCAAGGACAACATGTAAATGACATTCTGGGAAAATGTTACGCTACTCTATACAGAGCTAGACCATCAGATAGACAGGCGCGTGAGAGATGGCTACAGTGACACTCCCAACAGTCACGGAGCAAGGTCTGGGTGATCTGAATGGTGAAATAACAAAGGAGGAGATAGCAAGGGTAATAGCCGACCTGAATATACATAAAGTATCGGGCCCAGATGGCTACAGGGCTGGTTTTTATAAGATCCTGAAAGATCAGATACCACCTACAGGGACTATATAACGGATTCCTATTAGGACGAATTCCAGATCACATGAACACCGCCTACATAAAGCTTCTCCCCATGGGCGACAAAGTGTCAGATGACCCAGCCAGCTTTAGACCAATCTCGCTAATAAATCAAGATCATAAGATCATGGCTAAAATTATGGCAGACCGGCTGGCTCTTCTACTTCCATACTTGGTAAACCGGGAGCAAGCGGGCTTTCTCAAGGGAGGTTTGGCGGTATGATGGTTTTAGAAGTGGTTAGGTTGAGGGGGGGCAAAACAGAGCAGGTCCCAGCCATGGTCATGTTGGACGCAGAGCAAGATTTTGACAGTGTCAGCTGGCCGTGGCTGGAAACCGTGCTTGACAAGATGGGACTGTGAGGGACGTTTAGGACATTCTTGCATTCTCTCTACAAAAACCAGAGGGCCAGAGTGAGCACAGCAGGCTTTCTGTCAGATGTGATACGACTGGGAAGGGGTACATGCCAAGGGTGCCCCCTGCCGCCATTGCTATTTGATTTGGTGATTGAACCATTATCATGTTACATAAATGAGGGCCAAAGCTTCCAGGGGATCCGCATAGGCAGCAAGGAAATTAAATCCAGTTTCTTTGCAGAAGATGTCATACTTTATATGGCGGAAGCGTGTAGGGATCTCCCCGGCCTCCTATCTCAGTTGGAGGCCTTCGGGGACTATCTGGATTCCGCCTGAACAAATCTTAGTGTGAGATACTCTCGCTAAAAGACTTAGAAGGAGTAGAAGGAGGGTGGAGAGAGACGGGAGATACTCAAGCGAGTTTCTGTGACATCCCTCTAGCAAATAGGAATGTAATACTAGAGACATATACAGATTAAATTATGCCCCGTTAGGCTGTGGTCACAGTTTTTTTAGTGCCTTTTAAAAACGCATGCTTTTTTACATACGTTTTTCATATCAGCATGAGTTTTGTAAGGTGTGTGATGGCTCCCTGCGTTTTTGGCTGCGTTTTTGAATCTGCACATAAAAATAGTGCTTGTAGTATTTTTTTGAGCGTTTTGAAAAACGCATGCGTTTTTGTAGAAAACGCATGCGTTTTTATAACATGGGTTCCTATGGGAAACGCATGCAAAAACGCATGTACAGTTAGTACCTTTTAGTGCCATTCAAAAACGCATGCGTTTCCCATAGGAGCCCATGTTAAAAAAAACGCATGCGTTTCCGGAAAAACGCATGCGTTTTTTTTAACATGGGCTCCTATGGGAAACGCATGCGTTTTTGAATGGCACTAAAAGGTACTAACTGTACATGCGTTTTTGCATGTGTTTCCCATAGGAACCCATGTTATAAAAACGCATGCGTTTTCTACAAAAACGCATGCGTTTTCTACAAAAACGCATGCGTTTTTGGATATGCTCCAAAAACGCATGGGACAGTCACACATGCTTTTTGGCTATTAGGGCATGCGTTTTTTAACATGGGGGCCTATGGGTGCGTTTTTTACATGCGTTTTTGAAAACGCAGGTCTCCAAAAACGCATGTGAAAAATGGTACTGTGACCCCAGCCTCAATCAACAAAATAGCAACAGAACTGGAGAGATGGAGAGATCTGCCACTATCCTTGTTGGGGAGGTGTCTCCTTATCAAGATGTGTAGTTTCTCTAGGCTCCTATATCCACTCCAGACCATCCCTCTTTTACTTCGCCACGTCGACGTCAATAGGATAAATAGAGCTTTTACGACCTTTCTTTGGAGGGGTAAAGAAACAAGAATTAGGGGACGCACACTGATGCTTACATGAGATGTAGGTGGACTATGGTTACCTTAATATATGGGGTTATAACATAGCATGTCTGACCAGATACATCTTATACTGGCTGAAACACACTAGCAAACACTCAAACTATACACTCGAGTCAGAGTGCTGCATTCCATGGGACCCAGTAGCCATTTTACATTCAATGGGGACAACAGTGGACCCTTAGGTGAAAAATTTGATCATTTTCAAAGACACAATGGGGGACTGGAAGGCACTGAGAATCAAGCTCAAGCTCAGGTTATCTTGGAAGATATCCAAATATCTTAGTCCCCCGGACTTAAGCCAGGGCAAGGACAACGCACTCTTTAAAGTCTGGAGAGCTGAGGGCATTAAAACACTACAGGATCTGATGCAGACGGAGGAGAGGAGGTAGTTGATGGCGATAGAGATATTCAGGAGGTGGAGACTTAACCATTCCCATGCTCTACAGTTTGAACAATTGGGGCTATATTTGTTCCATCACTTATATGACTTAAGGAATGAATGCTCAAACATGGACTGGACACTCTACTAACTAGGGACATAGCGGACATTAGTGTATCCACCATATACGGCACCCTAAGGCGAGACCTAGTTCCCTTGGGGCCGTGCAGGATCTTCAAAAGATGGGAGGTAAGATTACAGGATGAGGAGATCGAGGGGAAGATACTGATGGGTTGTAGTGAAGTCCGTAAGAACATCGTGAATGCAAGGTGGAGGAACACCTATTTCAGAGTGATGCATGGGGCAATTCTGGGGTTCAATATACCACCCAACGTGACCCATCCAGATAGAAAACAGTCATGTCCAAAATGTGGGCACAAGGGGGTAGACATGCTCCATGGGATATGGGAAGGCAGGGTTATCCTTCAAGCCTGGAAGGTAGTGAGGAGCTGGACACAACACATACTACAGCATCGTGTCCCACTAAATTGCCTATTGTGGATATTCCATGGCCTGGGTGTCCTAGGTCTAGACAAGGTGCAGAGAAAATTACTACACACAATCATGATGCTATACAACTGACTGATACTACGACACTGGTTGACAGCAGCGGCACCGACACTATCAGAACTATTGACTGATGTGAAGGGGGCAATTCTGGTTGAGAAGGTGGAAGCAGAAGGGGACAGGGACACCAGAACAACTAAATTCTTTGTGACATGGAGAGCTTTCATAATAGATCAACTTTCCAGGGCTGACATCCATCAATTAGTATATCCATGCCATAATACGGCATGGTATACGGCTAAGGGCCACACTTAACAGTGCACCCACGTTAGACGGATGACTTTACAGCAGAGCCCAGCCTGCTGCAATGCTGACCGCTAAAGTCGGGTGCTTCCTATGAAGGCTGGTCCATAGTAACCCGATGTTTACTATGGATACAGCTTCACGGGAAGCCCCAGGCACTGCGCTTATCCAGGAAGCACC
>JARQOC010000006.1:176476405-176671703 GCA_033576535.1 Allobates femoralis | reverse complement strand
CACCCGACATTAGCGGTCAGCATTACAGCAGGCTGGGCTCTGCTGTAACGTCATCCATCTAACATGGGTGCACTGCTAAGTGTGCCCCTATCCTAACTCAGAAGACTTACATGGCACACTTGACCCACTGAAGGTCACGGACACTATGAGAAACAACCATAACGCATGACCGGTATCGTGGCAGTGGACACTGGGTGGTGTGGCGGAGCTAGTTATTAGGAACGGTTATTAGCATTTATACAGAGTGGGAGCTTAGGGGTTGGCAGGGAGTGGGTATTTTTTTTCATTTTCTTCTTCTTCTTTTTTTTTTTTTTTCCTTCTTTTACTCTTTTTTTTATTTTATTTAATTTTTTTTTTGGGGGGGGGTTAAAGTTTTGCTATACTAAGCTTACATACTTACAGATTACACGTGTATCGCCACATGGAATGTAAACAGGTCTGAGGGTACCTTTACACGTCGCAACATTGCATGCAAATTCACTTGCAACTTACTGGTTACAGTGAAATCATGGACACATTGTTCTATTTTGTGGCCGTGACAAATGTAACAATGTGTTTATGATTTCACTTCAACCAGTAAGTTGCCAGTGAAATTGCATGCTATGTTGCGACGTGTAAAGGTACCCTGAGATGCACATCTTCATGAATGGACAATTTATACTTTACAGGCTTTACTTGTGGGAAATATTATGTTATACAACTGTATGTTATTTGTGAAACTTAATAAAAAAGGATTTATAAAAAAAAAAATACATAAAAACAATGTATCCCCATTTAATGGTGGGTTTACACGTCGCGATATCGTTCCGATATTGGATCCAACGGCGCGGGAGCGTGCTTTTTCTGGGCAGAATTCCAAGATCGCATAGGAGATGTTACACAGCGCGATATCGGCATACAACGTCTCTACGATGTCTACGCCCCCTGTACGTCTGACTCAGGAACGACCATTTAACATGGAGAGGATAGGGGAAGTTTAACTCCACATCGTAGTTGGGCGTTTACACAGCACGATCATTATCCCTCCATATCCTCTTAATATCGTTCGTGTCGTATGGACATTTTGATCCCCACGATATCGGTCACACGTCCACGTGACGTTTGGTCGAATTGGACGCGATACGTGTAACCCACCATACAAATGAAAGTCAGAATAAATAAACGAAAGAAAATAATACGCTCCCAACTGATGCCGAAATCGTCAGGTAGTGACCGGGCTTGCATCAGTCCATTCCATAGAGAGTCTTCTCATATCCCTCAGGAACTGAAACTGCTCACTTCCTCTCCACACCAGAATATATAGAAAAGATGCTTTAGCTCCCTCTTCTGGCTTGGAGGCGCTAGTGTAGTGTTGTGGGTTGTGTGGGGAATTAACCCTTGGTGTTGTTACTGTGGCACATTAACCCTGGGGTGCCACATTCCCCCTTAGTAAAGAACAGTACTCTGGGACTGTAGAAAAACAAACAATTAGCATATCAAACAATTAGTATTTACAGAGTCTTAAAAAGTAAAAAGTACAAAAACCAATAAAAGCTCAAAAATAGCCCAAAGTTCAAAATAGCAGTCTTCCCGGGGGTTTAGTCTATTGCCTTCGGGCTGATAAATATATACAGTCATGGCCAAAAGTTTTGAGAATGACACCAAAATTATATTTTCACATGATCTGCTGCCCTCTGGTTTTTATTTGTGTTTGTCTGATGTTTAAATCACATACAGAAATATAATTGCAATCATATTATGAGTACCAAAAGGTTATATTGACAGTTAGAATGAGTTAATGCAGCAAGTCAATATTTGCAGTGTTGACCCTTCTTCTTCAGGACCTCTGCAATTCTCCCTGGCATGCTCTCAATCAACTTCTGGACCAAATCCTGACTGATAGCAGTTCATTCTTGCATAATCAATGCTTGTATTTTGCCAGAATTTGTTGGTTTTTGTTTGTCCACCCATCTCTTGATGATTGACCACAAGTTCTCAATGGGATTAAGATCTGGGGAGTTTCCAGGCCATGGACCCAAAATCTCTATGTTTTGTTCCCTGAGCCATTTAGTTATCACCTTTGCTTTATGGCAAGGTGCTCCATCATGCTGGAAAAGGCATTGTTGGGCGCTAAAGTGCTCTTGGACGGTTGGGAGAAGTTGCTCTTGGAGGACATTCTGGTACCATTCTTTATTCATGGCTGTGTTTTTAGGCAAGACTGTGAGTGAGCCGATTCCCTTGGCTGAGAAGAAACCCCACACATGAATGGTTTCAGGATGCTTTACAGTTGGCATGAGACAAGACTGTGGTAGCGCTCACCACTTCTTCTCCGAATAAGCTGTTTTCCAGATGTCCTAAACAATTGAAAAGGGGATTCATCAGAGAAAATGACTTTACCCCAGTCCTCAGCAGTCCACTCCCTGTACCTTTTGCAGAATATCAGTCAGACCCTGATGTTTTTTCTGGAGAGAAGTGGCTTCTTTGCTGCCCTCCTTGAAACCAGGCCTTGCTCAAAGAGTCTCCACCTCACAGTGCATGCAGAAGCACTCACACCAGCCTGCTGCCATTGCTGAGCAAGCTCGGCACTGCTGGTAGTCCAATCCCGCAGCTGAAATAGTTTTAAGATACGGTCCTGGCGCTTGCTGGTCTTTCTTGGGCGCCCTGGAGCCTTTTTGACAACAATGGAAGCTCTCCTCCTTGAAGTTCTTGATGATGCGATAGATTGTTGACTGAGGTGCAATCTTGTAGCTGCGATACTCTTCCCTGTTAGGCCATTTTTGTGCAGTGCAATGATGGCTGCATGTGTTTCTTTAGAGATAACCATGGTTAACTGAAGAGAAACAATGATACCAAACACCAGCCTCCTTTTAAAGTGTCCAGTGGTGTCATTCTTAATTAATCATGACTGATTGATCGCCAGCCCTGTCCTCACCAACACCCACACCTGTGTTAATGGAACAATCACTAAAATGATGTTAGCTGCTCCTTTTAAGGCAGGACTGCAATGATGTTGAAATGTGTTTTGGGGGTTTAAGTTCATTTTCTAGGCAAATATTGACTTAGCAAGTAATTGCTGTTAACCTGATCACTCTTTATGACATTCTGCAGTATATGCAAATTGCCATTAGAAAAACTGAAGCAGTAGACTTTGTTAAAATTAATATTTGTATATTCTCAAAACTTTTGGCCATGACTGTACAATAAAGTCTTTACCACAACCAGTCCTGTGGTAGGTATGGTCCGTAAATAAATAAAGAAGAAAAGTTCAAAGTTCAAGAATATGTAAGAAGTTCATACAGAATAGTCTCTGTAGGTACTGGGCTTTTTTAATGTTGCAAACTTTTAACATGCACGGGTGTCTCTGGATTGAGTGCAGTAGGCTCCTAAGCCTCGGGTCACCGCATAAGAAGCCAAGTTCTTACTCTCTGTGGCTGCCACCTAACACCATGCTACTTTTCACCCTTTTTATACATTTACACTCTACCAGGTTCTGTTAAACTTTACAACAACATATTACATTTCACATTTGATTGCATACCTTAAGCCGGTAACTGACCCTGGGTACTACACTCTGATCTGCGTAATGCTGGTGTACTGGGTGTATTTAGCTTGATGGTGTGGGTGAATGTGTACCTATTTGTAGTATCTGGTACTATTGCAGATGGAGATCTACAGTAGGACGGCAAGCTTACTGGGACCAGGAAATGGTTCTTCCTCTTCAGGCTTGACTTCCAGTTCATCATGTCTTGGGACTTCTGGTGTTACAGGTTCTGGTGTTGGTTCAACCATTGGAGGGAAAGCAATCATGGGGACTACAACTGTTCCGCAGTAATTTGGCCTTGTTTTGGGGAAATCTCCTAAAACGGTATGGAATACTTCTTCTTTCTTGACAGGTTGAACCTGTATGGGTAGGTTACTTCTGGTGTCTTCAGGGTTTCAGGACACGGTTTAAGATGGTCTCTTGACACAACTGCTGATGTTCTTCCTTTGTCTTTGCTGATTAGACACACTTTGATGTTATCTAAGTTTGATGGTAAGACTGTATATGGGGTGGTTTCCCACTGATTATCCAATTTGTTGGTGCGTCTCTTTCTCTTGAGAACTTGCTCACCAAGTTGCAATGGGGTGGCTAGAGCATGTTGGTTAAATGTTCTCTCTTGTCTTTCTCTAGCTTGCTGGAGACTTTTATCTACGCACTCTTGTACTTGGCAATACTGCTGTTGACATAGGGTATCCCAATTGAATTCTTCAACTTCTACATCTGGTTTTAGAATTCCCATATCTAAATCAATTGGCAGCTTACCGGGTCTTGCACGCATAAGGTAGGCTGAGGCGCAGTTTGTAGAACTCACCGGGACATGGTTGTACAGATCTACCAAATTGGGTAATTTCTCTGGCCATTGATTTCTCTCTGACAAACCCATGTGACCGCTAGCCGCATCCTGATTGGCTGAACTGCAAGGTCCTTTTCCCCATCTTCTCCCGGTGGTCTCGGAGGTCCTGTAACAGCCGGAGGTCTTCGGTACCGGTCCCGGTACATAAGGCACAGGAGTACAGGAGGTGAGTATTAATGTTTATTGTTTTTAACCCTTTAGATGAACTTTTAGGGTACTTTTGTAGTCAGGGGTGCATCAAGCCCCTCTGCCGCCTGAGCCGCCGGCACCGATTACGGGGGGGGGGGGGACAGGGTGCTACTGGAGCCCCGCACTGCCGCCCCCTCTGCCGGCCTGAGCCGCGGCACCGGCAGTCATTGCCGCCCGCGGCCGTGAGTACCGGGAACCGGGGGGGTGCTATTGACCCGCGGGTAGCGCTGCCGCCCCTTCTGTGCCTCTCTCCCCGGGTCGCCGCTTACCTCCGGTGCGCGGCCGGCGCCATGACAGGGGGAGGCTGTGTGCATGAGGCGCCGCCCCCTTCTGCACTGCCGCTCCCCCTGCCGGTACGCGCGTGATATTGCAGGTCACCTTTCCAATGGAACTGTCGGCCTGTTTGTAGTGTATCTGTATAGATACACTGCAAAAGTACAGGGACTCGCTACCCCCGAGTAATTCCAAAGGAAACTCGGTGAGTAGCGAGTCCCCTGAGTCCGCTACTATTCGGCGAGTCCCGAATATTAGCGAGTAATTTGCCCATCCCTACGCAGCATCTCCTTGCTGCAACATCCTGTGCCCTCTTAGTTAATGTCGACCCTCCTGTCTTCTGGTTCCGTCCGGATGTCTATTAAAGGTTCCGCTGTGTGACAGGGATTTCTTCCCCTCCTGATGACGTCAGAGCGTTTTGCAGCGTGGCGCCCAGGTGACACGCCCCGTTTTCTTCCCGCGCGTCGCACGCTCTGTAATGGCGGAAATTCAAAAATACAGTCCTTGTGGCGTAGTTTAAATTCTGTTTGCCGCGCGCTCTGTAATGGCGGCAGTTTCAAAACAGTTTCATTCACAAATCACACCACACAATGCCCAGTTTACAAGGCACGGTAGATCCTGTTCGTAGACGCCAAGTTGTGGAGCCCACTGGGACTGGGTATTCTGTACCGGACCGGGTATCGGGGGTTATCACGGCGGTCTTGGTCCGGACCGTGTCCCGAGCCCACAAGTAATGGGGGGTATTTACAGGGGAGAAAGTCATGACGCCACCCGTAGTGTGTGGTCAGGGTGACCACAGCTGCTGCAGAACCTCCGGGGATGATGTTTGTCAGCCGGTGATGTAACGGCTCTCCATGGGCAGAGCCTGGTTCCACGAGGCAGTGGTGATAATAGTCTATGGATGATGCAAAGTAGGGGTAGTGGTAGTGTTATGGCAATAAATAGTTAATGATTTATATTATTTATTAGAAGACATTCAGAATTCTCTTAGAAAGGGCTAGAGGCCTACCTCGCAGAAAATATAATTAAATGTTTTCCAGAATAAAATGTATATTCAGCATAAAATGACGTAATTATCTAGTCACACCCCTCTGCACATCCCTTTAAGGATAAGTAATAAAACTGTTAGTTTTTCCTTTAATAAAGGTCTTTGTCATTAAGCCTCTACATTGACAACGTATCAGCGTGGATTCTTTCGTGACGTGCACACACGTAGACAAAGCATCCAATTTGGCGGCAGACAATTAAGACGACGGCCTCACCCGAAAGGTGTGGGGGCATCCATTACAGTTGGCGCCCAACTCTTTCTCTTAGAAAGGGCTAGAGGCCTGTTTGTAGGAAAAGAGCCTTGGCTTTGCTCTTTTCCCTAATGTTTTGATTTAGAGGTAGCCATATAGAAGTTATAGAAGTTCTTATCAACATGTTCTGAACGTCCTGTACGACTTCAAGGCTAGTTAAACTAACTACCACGCAGAAAATATAATTAAATGTTGTCCAGAATAAAAATACTTATTCAACAAAATTCTCATTACAATTCTCTACTAATTATATTGATAGCTATAAACTATGACTGTTTTATGCTTAACCAAAAACCCATTTAAATTCTGTTATAAATGTCTCCATTGGCGCTATATTTATAAACTATGACTGTTTTATGCTTAACCAAAAACCCATTTAAATTCTGTTATAAATGTCTCCATTGGCGCTATATTTATAAACTATAACTGTATGATGCTTAACCAAAAACTCCATATATTTCTCCATATATGTCTCCATAGCATGTGGAAATGAGAAGATATCAGAGTAACGAGTAAAGATATATACATTATTCTTGTATAATCATAACTGGATATATAAACTGGTAAAATGGCTGCCACAGGAAGTTCTGATGGGAATACTTCCTCTGAGTCTTACATTCCTAAGATGGGGGAACACTCTGAGCTGAGGTTTTCTATCTGAATCTGAAAACAAGTCAATCCCCCACCCGGAGCCAGCGCCATAACAATAAAAACTATTTTAGAAAACAATGGGATTAGAATCTGAAGATTTAACACACATATACTAAGTATTATCATCTGTTCTCTATGCCTCTTCCAAAAACATTGTTCCTCCGTAAAATTTAGACAGAAACATACAAAAATTATCCCGAATAATTATCATAGTGTAAAAAAATATTAACACAACACAAACAAGAAGACAGGGTGTCAGTATGACTCAATAAAATAGAATAATCCCTGAATAAAAATCAGTAAAACCTAATTTTGTATAACATCAAGCAGGAATGTACAAAAACTGTCCAAAATAACCATTATTGCGTCCAACAATAGGCAATATTACTAGCTTCCAACTAAATACACAGTAAACAATTATGATGCTTGATGTTCACAGCCAAAAATGAAAAGAAATTCCAAAAATTCCTGCCTACTCATGCAGAATGTTAAAGAGATGATTCCTCATTACTGCATGTAAAAATTAAAGACACAACGCAGACTTTCCCCCCTCCCCTATAGTAACTGATGGGAGGTACAATTCCAAACTTCTAACGGGGGGGGGGGGGGAAACATACACACATTATAAGATAGCATTCTTCTCTAGGGAATTGTTTGGCAACATGTATAACTACATATCAAAACACAACTTCAAAACATATTATTATTATTATTATTTTTATTTATATAGCGCCATTGGTTCCATGGCGCTTTACATGAAGAACATGCAGTCAATCCTGACATTACATCTCACATCTCAGCATACATACAGTCATACACAGGGGCACCGATTACAGCTTCATCCAACACTTATGTGCACCGCTCACAGCCTTCTAATTGTTTGTTTGCATTTTTAACATACTTTAACATACTTTCTCCCTTCTCTTTCACGGACCATATTAATGTGTTCTTCCTTGAAAAGACACAACGTCTTTAATCACTATATACCGGTGTGTCTATCTCAGCATGGGACACCAGTCTTCCCTCCTTCTTGGAGAGGACGCCTGTCTTCATACCTGTACTGACAGCCTGCGTTCCCGTATTTAAAGAGAATGTGTCTTTACAAATAATCACACAACCACAGTCTTGATCGAGTAGCAATGTAATAATCAAGTCACCTATAATAATAATAATCAAGTCAAAATGACTTCAGTCTGTGATTCCCAATCACAGTGCAAACATTACAATTATCATTAACAAGCAGTAGCTGCCGGCCCAATCCCCCCCTGCTGCTTTGTGATTAAAATTGTCACACAAACATTCCTGCATACCATTGACTATGCTTAACCTCCGCTCTATTATAAACAATCTTTCCAAAGGAAAAACAAAAGCAATGATTCTAGCACAATGTAAATTTATATATTACAATTAGGAGTTCTGTTTGTAAACCTGTGGATCTGGACTTTGACTGATTAACACCCATATTATAGCTTAAACCCAAGTTTCTGTACTTCTATCTTGGCTATGGCTGTCCACCCCTCAAGACTACCACTGTCAGCAGGGTTGTATAAATGGGGAGTCAACTGGGATACCTTCAGTGAGCCGGGCATTAAAGTTTCTTCTGAACACTCTAAACCTTTTAATAACCAAAATATTTCTACACAGGGGATAATAAAAACTCTAAAAAGTATATGTTTTGAAATGACTATAGCTTACTTAGTATGCAGAACAATAACCATTGTGTTTACCCTAAGGTGCCCCTGGACACACCACCTGTGGAACAGTTAAACCTAAATCTAATAGCCACTTCTGCAGAACACCTTGTAACCCCATTTGAAATATATCTAAACCTCTCTCATTTAAGTGTACTCCATCCGCACGGTATAGTTCCGGAGCAAAACCTTCCAAGTCTGTGTGGCAGTGTGAAAAACCATCCACCATTGACATAAACCGCTCAACCGCTTTGTTGAAGCGTTTCCGCTCAGATTCTAGAAAACCTGAACCACTACAAAACCAATGTAGGCGGGGAATGATTTCTGAAAAAACTATAGCAGTCTCAGGGAACATAGAATGGACAATTTTTGAAGCTAATACGAATTCTTGAGTGTTTTATTTCAGATGTACTGTAGGAAAGATGATCTTACGCTGGACACGGTAGGATCCTCGCATGACGCAATCAGAGCAATTGATTCTGAGTTTTTGCACTTTTTCATGAGCAGGTGGAGCTTCTTCTAGGTAAAATTCTTACAAAAACGGTAAGCATACAAAATGCAGAATTGGTATATCACGGTGAGGTAGACACCATGTTGCCAGTCTAGGATGGTATAATCATGCTGACGGTCACTACAGGTGACCCCTAGAGGTAGAGGGCAAGGTACAATTTGAAGTTCAAATAAAGTTAGTCTAGGTAATGGTGGGAGATTATCCATCCCAGCCTTGTTACGTCTGGCTGCCTAAGCACCCCTTCGGTATCAGACTGCCCGGACAGAAGTAAATAAATACTAAAAGAACAAAAAGGGAGTTGTACTGAAGGATGGGAAAAAGGACAGGCCATGATGACGTCTCTCTTCAACAAAAGTTAGAATAGTCTTTGCTTGGCCCCACATACACCTCGAACGGTCACGAGTGTAGTCAGATGAATACTGCCTGGTTCGCTCTGGTTACAGGTAAGCTGTGTGTACAATCCTGCATTATTCCTACACACAACACAACTCAGAAAGGTAAGAGTTTGAAGCAGCAGCTGCTCCACAAGCCGTAAAGAATTGCAAATAGGGTGCGGACAAGGAGAGAAAAGTTATAAACATGTCCTAGTGTGTGTGGATCTCTCTCTCCTATATAGAATACCATAAGATGTCCAATATATTGGTTACAAATGTTCTGAAGCAGAGCAAGTAGGTAAATGAGTAAATATACATGTAAAAAAGAATATGGTAGTTGTATAGTAAATAGTTGGAAGTTTTCCCAGATATCCAGTTACCTTTTGACCTGTTTTTCAGAAAAGCAGAAGAGACCACTGATGATAAGTATACAGTAATTATATTGTCTAATGTTATACTACATGTTATATTTGTTTGACTTTACATCGTATCATATTGTTTATTTGTGCTCTGACAAACCTGCTGAGACCTGTTTCAATTGCAGACTACCGTATATACTCGCGTATAAGCCGAGTTTTTCAGCCCAAAATTTGGGCTGAAAAGTCCCCCCTCGGCTTATACACGAGTATATACCGCCCGCCCGCGCATCAGTATACAGGCCCCCCTATCAAGATCCAGGGCCCCCCCTTGCTCGGCAAACCTGTAAAGTAAAATCCTTATACTTATCACTGTCTCTCG
This sequence comes from Allobates femoralis, assembly GCA_033576535.1. Taxonomy (NCBI): domain Eukaryota; kingdom Metazoa; phylum Chordata; class Amphibia; order Anura; family Aromobatidae; genus Allobates; species Allobates femoralis. Next base: position 176,661,605 of record JARQOC010000006.1, on the reverse strand, counting down.
CCGCTGTCCCACCGCTGCCGACACCGCGATCCTCCATCTTCATTCAGCGTCTTCCGGCTTCCTGTAGTTGCAGGCAATGACGTCATTGTCAGCGCCGACCACAGGAAGCCGGAAGACGCTGAATGAAGATGGAGGATCGCGGTTCCGGCAGCGGCGGGATGGCGGCGAGAGGACAGTGATAAGTATAAGGATTTTACTTTACAGGTTTGCCGAGCAAGGGGGGGGGGCCCTGGATCTTGATGGGGGGGCCTGTGTACCCCTGGGGCTGCTGCTGTATATACCCCTGGGGCTGCTGCTGTATATACCCCTGGGGCTGGTGCTGTATATACCACTGGGAAGGCTGCTGTAACACTTCTGGGGTCTGTATGTACCACTGGGGAGGCTGCTGTATACCCCACTGCTGGGGGCTGTATACTACCACTGGGGAGGCCTGTATACCACTGGGGGGGCCTGTATACCACACTGCTGGGGGCTGTATACCTGTGCTGGGGTCCACCCTTGGCTTATACACAAGTCAATAGGTTTTCCCAGATTTTGGGGGCAAAAGTAGGGGGGTCGGCTTAAACACGGGTCGGCTTATACACGAGTATATACGGTATTGACAGTGTATCTACTGACCCTCATATATATGTTGACTGAGCAATTACGGTATATGTTTATGGAAGGTAATGGACTAAACAACACTTTATAAACAAACTGAAAAATGTATATAAGATCAGGGATAGGTTAGGGACAGATAGGGTGAGTCGACGTGGAGCGGGGGCACCAGAAGCGTTTCAAGAGGATGTCGACCTCCGCTAGTTAGGTAGGTTTCCAGCTTTAAGGACATTACTAGGGTACTATTAGGAGTGGGTATATCATTTATACATTGTGTAAATCTTATGTTTTTGTTTCCATGAACTATCTTGGGTGACAATTTATTTTGATCAATAGAAAATTATTTTTGATTGTATATAAGATCCTCATATAATAAGATCCTTATATAGAAGTTATTTGACATTAAGCATAAGTGTATGATTTAGAATTGATGATTTGTTTTTCACGAATCCAAAGAATGTAATGTTTCTGTATATATATAGTATATCTCTTCCTCTTCTCTTAGGGATGATTGTTTTTCATCTATTGGTAAGTCAACAACTGACACCATATTCTTTTTATATCTCTTTCTTGAAAGATGGTGTGTATACGTAATATTAGATGATAAGATGCTCAAGGGGGGGGTGATCTATATTCTTAAGGTTATAAGTAAAATTTTGTGATTTGTTTTTGTGTTGCAGGGTATTACTATGTCATAGATAGTTATGAAAATGGTACAAATTTTTATGAGATTATGGTTGAAAATGTTGTTCAGGTAATAGATTCCCCGAGATAGGTTTTTCTCATGTTTTGACACTTATAAAGGGCTTGTCTAACATATATTTTTGAGCTTTCTCTCCCCGTTTAACATGCAGCTACTGTGGACCGAAGTCGCTTTCCACAGCCTGGAGATGCAGTGATGGTCAGAAGAAACGTCAGAAATTCTGCGGATGACTGAGACAGCTGTAGAAGCTCAAATGGCAGCCCAACTAGATCCAAGATCTACACTACAAGGCAGACGAGCCCAGGAGAACTACTGAAGGTCTCTTACTACAGACGCTGGCCTATATGTGATGGATATAAACATCCCAAGGGACACTGACCGCTTAGGACACCGTTATTTTTTGAATATCAAGGACTGACTTATTTTAGATAAGACTGAAGCAACATTGACTTGGTACGAGGCCATGTCCTCCTGAATTAGACCGTAGTGAGGACCGACTTATGGAGAATAATAACAGTTGAGTGATAATTATGACCGGTATTTGATTGCGGCATTCGTATAGTTTCCCTGTTTGTGAGTGTTTGTGTCCATCCGATGGTGTAATGGGCAGACCTTTGTGGGGAATCCGGTGAAGTGGTGTAGGAAGTCCGGCTCCGTCAACTAGTGGAGGAGAATGTACCCACCTGAGTAGGTCTGTGTGCATGCACTTTGGTTGGAGCATTCATTCATTGCCACGGGAGAAGGGAACTGTGGGAGCAGCATTCATTTTTATTATATTTAGAACCTATTTTAGTAAATATAATCTCCATATTTTTGTATGTATAACTTTTACTATGTATTTCAGTAGTATTAAATAGAGAGGTGAGATATCATCTTAGATAACAGTTTAGGGTGCGGCAAGACCAATTACAAAGGCGTTATGATTGTCATTACGGTTAAACGTTATGGTTGTCTCCATATTGGTGAAGACTCCTTTCCCACTTTTATTTACCTCTCCCCCTCTGTCACCTAGGGCAAGGATTTTGGGTAAGATTTTGAATGTCTCCAAACGGGGGAATGTTATGGCAATAAATAGTTAATGATTTATATTATTTATTAGAAGACATTCAGAATTCTCTTAGAAAGGGCTAGAGGCCTGTTTGTAGGAAAAGAGCCTTGGCCTTGCTCTTTTCCCTAATGTTTTGATTTAGAGGTAGCCATATAGAAGTTATAGAAGTTCTTATCAACATGTTCTGAACGTCCTGTACGACTTCAAGGCTAGTTAAACTAACTACCACGCAGAAAATATAATTAAATGTTTTCCAGAATGTATATTCAGCATAAAATGACGCAATTATCTAGTCACACCCCTCTGCACATCCCTTTAAGGATAAGTAATAAAACTGCTAGTTTTTCCTTTAATAAAGGTCGTTGTCATTAAGCCTCTACATTGACAACGTGTCAGCGTGGATTCTTTCGTGACGTGCACACACGTAGACAAAGCATCCAATTTGGCGGCAGACAATTAAGACGACGGCCTCACCCGAAAGGTGTGGGGGCATCCATTACAGTAGAAATGATATCAGTTTGTGAGGGAAAGTAGAGCTTGAGCGCAAGGATTACACAGACTCACGGTTTTGTAGTTTGTAGTTTTGTAGTTTCCCAAGTCTTTACTGCAGGTGTTATTCAGCAGAGTACTGTCCATGGAGTCCGTACCGGGGTCGGGTTGCTCCCACCCTGGCCGGGTCCTTTGCTTCCCACTCCTGTGCTGTGTGTGTGGCCCTGCTGCCGCTTTAGCTAGGCTGCCGGCCCTGTCTCCTCTCACGGGTACCCACTTGCTAGGCAACATGAGTCTTATCTTTGTGTTTCTGACCCCTCCATGTTGCTTTGCTGTGGTACAGTGAAGATATATAACCTCCACTAATCCGGTGTCCGGTCTTTGCCCTCCTCCGGGGCGAGTTATAGGGTAACTCAGTCTCCCAGATGTGTTCCTCTGTGTCTCTTAACTCCTTTCCTCAGACTCTGGCTAGGCCTGGAATTGGGCAGCGGACCGTGGGGTGAGCCTAATGCAGCTCCTTTACACCCAGGTCCTTGTTCCTCAATCCTCTCAGGAACTGAACTGCTCACTTCCTCTCCACACCAGAATATATAGGCAAGCTGCTTTAGCTCCCCTTTCTGGCCTGGATGCGCTAGTGTAGTGTTGTGGGTTGTGTGGGGAATTAACCCTTGGTGTTGTTACTGTGGGACATTAACCCTGGGGTGACTTCCCGACCCATGACGTCTCCATAACGGACCCATAGTTTACCCCCAGGGAGGGTAGCTTAGCCCCCCGTGGCTATGATCGATCTGATTGGCAGTTGAAAATGAAACCGCCAATCAGATCGATTGTAATAGTTCACCAATGAAACTTGGTGAACTATTACAATCCATCCATGGCTGGTGCTGCAGGAGCACCAGCCATTGGCAGGAGCAGGGTGGCCTCCGTGTCAGCCCCCACAGATCTGATTGGAGCTAGCGTCCATCTGACGCTAGGTCTCCAATCAGGTATGGATGGACGGTGTGACCGGCAGCTGCCCTCCCCCTCCTCAGCCCCGTCCAACTCCAGTCCTGAAAACCCTCCCTGTCCCTTCCCTCCGCCCCCCACCTCTGATCTCGGTCTCCCCCCTCTCCTTCCGCCCCCATCTCCATTCCGCATGTCCCCCTCTCACCTGCCCTGTGCCTGCCATCCCCGTTGACTAGGCAGCTGGGGGCTGGAATCCTCAGCATGGAGAAGCCCAAACGTTCTGGGCCCCCCATGCTGCGAATTGCAGCCCGCAGCCGCCCCAGAAAATGGCGCATTCGATGAAGCACTATTTTCTGGCACTGTACCCAGACTCTTCCAGTTGCCCCGGTGCCAGTGGTAAACTGGGTAATAAAGGGATTGGTGCCAGCTTTTTTATTGGCAGCTGGCACTAAGCCCAAGATTCATAATGTTGGGCCAATGTTAGACCTAGCCATTAGCAATCTCTAGTATATAGTCAAAAAAAATACACCACACAGAGAAAAATCTTTTTATTGAAAAAAAACACAAACAAAATTCGGACTCCATCTTTATTATAAAGATCCGACGTAGTCCACAACGAAGGTCCTACGATGCTCGATCGCCTCCGACGTAGTCCACAACGAAGGTCCCACGACGCTCGATCACCTCTGCTACATCCAGAGATTGCAGCAAGGGATCAAGTGTCCTCTTCCTACAGTCTCTGGGGTCAGAGTTATGGTGCACTGTATGGCAATGATCTGTCATACAGTGCACCATGACTATGATCCCAGAGACTACAACAAGAGGACACTTGATCCCTTGTAAGATAAGATAAGATAAGATAAGATAAGATAAACTTTATTGATCCCGGAGGAAATTACAGTATTACATCATTGTTGCATCCATCCATCCACCCATGCATGCCTGCACCCATCCACACATCCATGCACACATCCATGCATGCATGCACACATCCACGCATGTACGCACAGATCCACGCATGCACACATGCATGCACACATCATGCACGCACACATCCATCCATGCACACACACATCCTAATAAGAAAAAACAGTCACCGCACCAGGTGATCTCACGGGCTCTATTTATAGTCTTTTGAGGCCGTCCCTGGACGCACGTCCAGTCTAGAGAGTCCTATTATCTAGATAATGTCACATACCAGCAGGAAGGACAGCGCCACAGGCATGTGTAGTGATGAAAACAAACTTCTTTATTCCATGGTCGTGCAGCAACATTTCGAGGATCCACACGTGGTCTTTATCAAGCTTAATAAAGACCACGTGTGAATGGTCGAAACGTTGCTGCACGACCATGGAATAAAGAAGTTTGTTTTCATCACTACCCATGCCTGTGGCGCTGTCCTTCCTGCTGGTATGCACACACACATCCATCCATGCACGCACACATCCATCCATGCACGCATCCATCCATGCACGCATCCATCCACCCACGCACACATCCATGCACACACACATCCACGCACGCATCGACACATCCACGCACACATCCATCCATGCACACATCCATCCATGCAATATCCATCCATGCAATATCCATGCATGCACACATACATCCATGCATGCATGCATGCATCCATGCAACATCTATGCATGCACGCACACATACATCCATACAACAAATCCATGCATGCATGCACACATCCATGCATGCACACGCACATCCATGCAACATCCATGCATGCACACACACATCCATGCAACATCCATGCATGCACACACACATCCATGCACACACACATCCATCCATGCACACATAAATACATACATACACACACATAGTCCATCGTCGGGAGAGGAGGGGCCAAGGAGAGGAGGAGGGGCTCCATGGCACCAGACAGCGGGGATGGCAGGCATAGCGCAGGTGAGAGGGGGACACGGGGAATGGAGGTGGGGGGCAGAAGGGGAGGGGAGAGCGCGGGATCAGAGGTGGGGAGGGAAGGAACAGAGAGGGTTTTCAGGACTGGAGTTGGAGGGGGCTGAAGAGGGGGAGGGTGGCCGCCTGTCACACCGCCCCTCCATACCTGATTGGAGAGCTAGTGTCACATGGACATTAGCTCCAATCAGATCTGCTTTCCAAAAACCAGGCAGCACTCCTCATACCTGATTGGAGCTATGTGTCCACATGGGAACATTTACTCCATTCAGGTCTTTGCATTTCCAAAACTCGGGTACTCGAAATTCATCCAATGACAGCTTAATGTGCTTGTGTTGCACATTCAACCATCTAGGTTTGTTCAAACCAATCAGTCTTGGGGGGAATATTACGGAGTCAGTCTCCGAATGCTGTGCTCCTGCAGAGATCTGATTGAAATTTTCACCAAGTTCATTGGGAAATTACATGATTGATTGCAGTTCATTTCATGCAAATAGATTGTCAACCCGGGGGGGCTAAGCCACCCCCCCTGGGTAAACTATGGATCCCTATGTTCCTGCAGCACCTGTGATATTTCATCCACACTGATTCTGCAGGAACAGAATCTCGCCATGACGTTATGGAGACGTAATGGGTCGGGAAGTCACCGACTTCCATGACATCTCCATAACGTCATGGGTCGGGAAGAGGTTAAACAATCATGCGCCCATTTCAGCCTTTTCCTCAGCCCACAGACCTCTTTTTCGGGTCCAGCAGACAATTACTTGCATTTCCCATTAACTTACATTGGACTCTGAATATTTCACTATTCCCTACAACACACACATATATTCACACACACACATGCATATACATTTACACATGCATCACACCACACACATATACATATACTTGTATACACACAGATATATACACACACACACACACACACACACATGTATGTATATATGTATATATATATACATATATATATATATATATATATATACACACACACAACACATAGATACCCGTATATACTCGTGTATAAGCCGACCCGTGTATAAGCCGACCCCCTACTTTTGCCCCCAAAACCTGGGAAAACCCATTGACTCGTGTATAAGCCGAGGGTGGACCCCAGCACAGGTATACAGCCCCCAGCAGTGTGGTATACAGGCCCTCCAGTGGTGGTATACAGCAGCCTCCCCAGTGGTAGTATACAGCAGCCTCCCCAGTGGTAGTATACAGGCCCCAGCAGTATATACAGCAGCCCCAGTGGTATACAGCAGCCTCCCCAGTGGTATATACAGGCCCCAGCAGTATATACAGCAGCCTCCCCAGTGCTATATACAGGCCCCAGCAGTATATACAGCAGCCCCAGTGGTATACAGCAGCCTCCCCATTAGTGGTATATACAGGCCCCCCATCAGAGGTTACAGCCCCCCAGTGATATATACAGGCCCCAGCAGTATATACAGCAGCCCCAGAGGTATACAGCAGCCTCCCCATTAGTGGTATATACAGGCCCCCATCAGAGGTTACAGCCCCCCCAGTGATATATACAGGCCCCATCAGTATATACAGCAGCCCCAGAGGTATACATCAGCCTCCCCATTAGTGGTATATACAGGCCCCCATCAGAGGTTACAGCCCCCCCAGTGATATATACAGGCCCCAGCAGTATATACAGCAGCCCCAGAGGTATACAGCAGCCTCCCCATTAGTGGTATATACAGGCCCCCATCAGAGGTTACAGCCCCCCAGTGATATATACAGGCCCCAGCAGTATATACAGCAGCCCCAGAGGTATACAGCAGCCTCCCCATTAGTGGTATATACAGGCCCCCATCAGAGGTTACAGCCCCCCCAGTGATATATACAGGCCCCATCAGTATATACAGCAGCCCCAGAGGTATACAGCAGCCTCCCCATTAGTGGTATATACAGGCCCCCATCAGAGGTTACAGCCCCCCCAGTGATATATACAGGCCCCAGCAGTATATACAGCAGCCCCAGAGGTATACAGCAGCCTCCCCATTAGTGGTATATACAGGCCCCCGGTTGTATATACAGGCCCCCAGTTGTATATACAGGCCCCCCGCAGTATCTACAGGCCCCCCCTGTTTCCCCCCCCTGTGGTACACAGGCCCCTGATTGCAGCCGCACACCTGTAAAAGAATCGCTTTCATACTTACCCTCCTCGCTGCGATCGCGCGTCCTCGTCTCCTTCCCGCTTCTACCCGGCATCATGTGACCGCGCACAATGACGTCATTGTGGATGCGCCGGCCGCCGGGTAGAAGCGGGAAGGGGACCGGAGGAGCGCGGGTAACAGCGAGGAGGGTAAGTATGAAAGCGATTCTTTTACAGGTGTGCGGCTGCAACCGGGGGCCTTTGTACCACTAGGGGGGGAAACGGAGGGGCCTGTATATAGTGCGGGGGGCCTGTATATACTACGGGGAGGGTGTGGGGGGCCTGTATATACTATGGGGAGGGAGCGGGGGGCCAGTATATACTACGGGGAGGGAGCGGGGGACCTGTATATACTACGGGGAGGGAGCGGGGGGCCTGTATATACTACGGGGAGGGAGCGGGGGGCCTGTATATACTACGGGGAGGGAGCGGGGGGCCTGTATATAATACTGGGTGAGGGCAATGTAATATGCACAGCTCCCCCTGCCGCTGATGGACAGGGGGATGCAGTGCATATTGCATTGCACTAATGAGCGGCCCCACGTGACCGGGCGCTCATATTACAGCCTCCCCCTGCCTGATACAGCCCCCGGACAATACGCTCCCCACACCCAGCCGTATAGTGACTCGTGTATAAGCCGAGGGGGGGACTTTTCAGCACAATTTTTGTGCTGAAAAACTTGGCTTATACACGAGTATATACGGTAGATATATGTACACATGCACAACACACATTTCTACACACACATATATACACTCCTACACATATTCACACACATATATTCATACACTCGCCCCCATACACACCACACAGACATGCATGTGTACATACAAGCACCACACCCATGCAAAACACATATATACACATCATACCCATTTATACACACACCACACGTATACACTCATACATATGTACACAAACACCACACACATACATAAATATACACAAGCACCACATCATTAGATATATACACACTTACCATACCACACATTTCTACACACACGCAACACACCATATATACACACATAAATACACTCATATACATACAAGCACCACCCCCCCCACACACACACACACACACATATATATATATATACAGTATCTACTATATAATTGCCGTAGGCACGTTTATGTCGGCCCCCGGCACGCCGTGGCTATGTCACACTGTGACGTCACCACGTCGTGCGAGGCATTGCCCGCGCAGCGGGCATTGCGAGCCGTCGCAATGCCCGCGTAGCGGGCATTGCGCCCCCTAGCGGGTGGGCAGGGGGGCCTAGCGCATCGTGCCACTCGGCATGAGGGGCCCATTGCCTCCACCCCCTGGGGGGCCCCGTGCTGACACCAGCCGCCCGCCATGCGCCCAGAGAGGAGGGAGGACGGAACTTCCTGTCCGGCAGCTCTGCCCGCCCCTCCTCTCCTCCTACAGCACACGCACGGGCCGCGGCGCGGTGAGTCTGCACTCCCCCCGGCCCTCACATCTGTCTGACAGCACCCCCCCCCCGGTCCTCACATGGGGGTCCTGGGTGCTGATCTTGCCCCAGGGCCCGGAGCATGCCAGCTACGCCTCTGCGCTCCAGCCTCTGCTCTCTTTTCCAGCCTCCGCTCTCCCCTCCAGCCTGTGCTCTCCCCCTCCAGCCTCCGCTCTCCCCTCCAGCCTCCGCTCTCCCCTCCAGCCTCTGCCCTCCAGCCTCTGCCCTCCAGCCTCCGCTCTCCCCTCCAGCCTCTCCCCTCCAGCCTCCGCTCTCCCCTCCAGCCTCTCCCCTCCAGCCTCTGCTCTCCCCTCCAGCCTCTGCCCTCCAGCCTCTGCTCTCCCCTCCAGCCTCTGCTCTCCCCTCCAGCCTCCGCTCTCCCCTCTGCCCTCCAGCCTCCGCTCTCCCCTCCAGCCTCTCCCCTCCAGCCTCCACTCTCCCCTCCAGCCTCCCCTCTTCCCTCCAGCCTTCGCTCTCCCCTCCAGCCTCCGCTCTCCCCTCCAGCCTCTGCCCTCCAGCCTCCGCTCTCCCCTCCAGCCTCCGCTCTGCCCTCCAGCCTCCGCTCTCCCCTCCAGCCTCCGCTCTCCCCTCCAGCCTCCGTTCTCCTCTCCAGCCTCCCTTATGCCCTCCAGCCTCTGCCATCCAGCCTCCGCTCTCCCCTCCAGCCTCTCCCCTCCAGCCTATCCCCTCCAGCCTCCGCTCTCCCCTCCAGCCTCCGCTCTGCCCTCCAGCCTCCGCTCTCCCCTCCAGCCTCCGCTCTCCCCTCCAACCTCCGCTCCTCCCCTCCAGCCTCTGCTCTCCCTCCAGCCTCCGCTCTCCCCTCCAGCCTCCGCTCTGCCCTCCAGCCTCCGCTCTGCCCTCCAGCCTCCGCTCTCCCCTCCAGCCTCCGCTCTCCCCTCCAGCCTCTGCTCTCCCCTCCAGCCTCCTCTCTGCCCTCCAGCCTCTGCCCTCCAGCCTCCGCTCTGCCCTCCAGCTTCCGCTCTCCCCTCCAGCCTCCGCTCTGCCCTCCAGCCTCCGCTCTCCCCTCCAGCCTCCGCTCTCCCCTCCAGCCTCCGCTCTCCCCTCCAGCCTCTGCTCTCCCCTCCAGCCTCCGCTCTCCTTTCCAGCCTCCGCTCTCCCCTCCAGCCTCCGCTCTCCCCTCCAGCCTCTGCCCTCCAGCCTCTGCCCTCCAGCCTCCGCTCTCCCCTCCAGCCTCTCCCCTCCAGCCTCCGCTCTCCCCTCCAGCCTCTCCCCTCCAGCCTCTGCTCTCCCCTCCAGCCTCTGCCCTCCAGCCTCTGCTCTCCCCTCCAGCCTCTGCTCTCCCCTCCAGCCTCCGCTCTCCCCTCTGCCCTCCAGCCTCCGCTCTCCCCTCCAGCCTCTCCCCTCCAGCCTCCACTCTCTCCCTCCAGCCTCCCCTCTTCCCTCCAGCCTTCGCTCTCCCCTCCAGCCTCCGCTCTCCCCTCCAGCCTCTGCCCTCCAGCCTCCGCTCTCCCCTCCAGCCTCCGCTCTGCCCTCCAGCCTCTGCTCTCCCCTCCAGCCTCCGCTCTCCCCTCCAGCCTCTGTTCTCCTCTCCAGCCTCCCTTATGCCCTCCAGCCTCTGCCATCCAGCCTCCGCTCTCCCCTCCAGCCTCTCCCCTCCAGCCTATCCCCTCCAGCCTCCGCTCTCCCCTCCAGCCTCCGCTCTGCCCTCCAGCCTCCGCTCTCCCCTCCAGCCTCCGCTCTCCCCTCCAACCTCCGCTCTCCCCTCCAGCCTCTGCCTCCCCTCCAGCCTCCGCTCTCCCCTCCAGCCTCCGCTCTGCCCTCCAGCCTCCGCTCTGCCCTCCAGCCTCCGCTCTGCCCTCCAGCCTCCGCTCTCCCCTCCAGCCTCCGCTCTCCCCTCCAGCCTCTTCTCTCCCCTCCAGCCTCCTCTCTGCCCTCCAGCCTCTGCCCTCCAGCCTCCCGCTCTGCCCTCCAGCTTCCGCTCTCCCCTCCAGCCTCCCGCTCATCCCCTCCAGCCTCCGCTCTCCCCTCCACCTCTGCTCTGCCCTCCAGCCTCCGCCTCTCCCCTCCAGCCTCCGCTCTGCCCTCCAGCCTCTGCCCTCCAGCCTCCGCTCTGCCCTCCAGCCTCCGCTCTCCCCTCCAGCCTCCGCTCTCCCCTACAGCCTCCCTCTCTCTCTCCAGCCTCGGCTCTCCCCTCCAGCCTCCGCTCTCTCCCTCCAGCCTCTGCCCTCCAGCTCTCCGCTCTCCCCTCCAGCCTCCGCTCTGCCCTCCAGCCTCCGCTCTCCCCTCCAGCCTCCGCTCTCCCCTCCAGCCTCCGTTCTCCTCCAGCCTCCCTTATGCCCTCCAGCCTCTGCCATCCAGCCTCCGCTCTCCCCTCCAGCCTCTCCCCTCCAGCCTATCCCCTCCAGCCTCCGCTCTCCCCCCTCCAGCCTCCGCTCTGCCCTCCAGCCTCCGCTCTCCCCTCCAGCCTCCGCTCTCCCCTCCAGCCTCCGCTCTGCCCTCCAGCCTCCGCTTTCTCACGCTCTCCCTCAGCCTCGCTCTCCCCTCCAGCCTCTGCTCTCCCTCCAGCCTCCGCTCTCCTTCCAGCCTCCGCTCTCCCCTCCAGCTCTCCGCTCTCCCCTCCAGCTCCGCTCTCCCTCCAGCCTCTGCTCTCCCCTCCAGCCTCTGCCCTAAAGCCTCTGCCCTCCAGCCTCTCCCCTCCAGCCTTTCCCCTCCAGCCTCTCCTTTCCAGCCTCCAGCCAATCCCCTCCCAGCCTCCAGCCAATCCCCTCCAGCCTCCGCTCTCTCCCTCCAGCCTCTGCTCTCCCTTCCAGCCTCCGCTCTCCCCTCCAGCCTCTGCCCTCCCCTCCAGCCTCCGCACTCCCTTCCAGCCTCCGCTCTCCCCTCCAGCCTCCGCTCTGCCCTCCAGCCTATGCTTTCCCTCCAGACTCCGCTCTCCCCTCCAGACTCCGCTCTCCCCTCCCGACTCCGCTCTCCCCTCAGACTCCGCTCTCCCTCCAGCCTCTCCCTCCAGCCTCTGCCCTCCACCTCTGCCCTCCAGCCTCCGCTCTCCCCCTCCAGCTTTTCCCTTCCAGCCTCCGCTCTCCCCTCCAGCCTCTGCCCTCCAGCCTCTCCCCTCCAGCCTCCGCTCTCCCCTCCAGCCTCTCCCTCCAGCCTATCCCCTCCAGCCTCCGCTCTCCCCTCCAGCCTCCGCTCTGCCCTCCAGCCTCCGCTCTCCCCTCCAGCCTCCGCTCTCCCCTCCAGCCTCCGCTCTCCCCTCCAGCCTCCGCTCTGCCCTCCAGCCTCCGCTCTCCCCTCCAGCCTCCGCTCTCCCCTCCAGCCTCCGCTCTCCCCTCCAGCCTCTGCTCTCCCCTCCAGCCTCCGCTCTCCTTTCCAGCCTCCGCTCTCCCCTCCAGCCTCCGCTCTCCCCTCCAGCCTCCGCTCTCCCCTCCAGCCTCTGCTCTCCCCTCCAGCCTCTGCCCTAAAGCCTCTGCCCTCCAGCCTCTCCCCTCCAGCCTTTCCCCTCCAGCCTCTCCTTTCCAGCCTCCAGCCAATCCCCTCCAGCCTCCAGCCAATCCCCTCCAGCCTCCGCTCTCCCCTCCAGCCTCTGCTCTCCCTTCCAGCCTCCGCTCTCCCCTCCAGCCTCTGCCCTCCCCTCCAGCCTCCGCACTCCCTTCCAGCCTCCGCTCTCCCCTCCAGCCTCCGCTCTGCCCTCCAGCCTATGCTTTCCCTCCAGACTCCGCTCTCCCCTCCAGACTCTCCGCTCTCCCCTCCAGACTCCGCTCTCCCCTCCAGACTCCGCTCTCCCCTCCAGACTCCGCTCTCCCCTCCAGCCTCTCCCCTCCAGCCTCTGCCCTCCAGCCTCTGCCCTCCAGCCTCCGCTCTCCCCTCCAGCTTTTCCCTTCCAGCCTCCGCTCTCCCCTCCAGCCTCTGCCCTCCAGCCTCTCCCCTCCAGCCTCTGCCCTCCAACCTCCGCTCTCCCCTCCAGCCTCTCCCCTCCAGCCTCTGCCCTCCAGCCTCTCCCCTCCAGCCTCTCCCTCCAGCCTCTGCTCTGCCCTCCAGCCTCCGCTCTCCTTTCCAGCCTCCGCTCTCCCCTCCAGCCTCCACTCTCCCTTCCAGCCTCCACTCTCCCTTCCAGCCTCCGCTCTGCCCTCCAGCCTCCGCTCTGCCCTCCAGCCTCCGCTTTCCCCTCCAGCCTCCGCTCTCCCCTCCAGCCTCCGCTCTCCCCTCCAGCCTCCAGCCTCTGCCCTCCAGCATCCGCTCTCCCCTCCAGCCTCCCCTCTCCCCTCCAGCCTCTGCCCTCCAGCCTCTCCCCTCCAGCCTCTCCCCTCCAGCCTCTGCCCTCCAGCCTCCACTCTCCCCTTTAGCCTCTCCCCTCCAGCCTCCGCTCTCCCCTCCAGCCTCTGCCCTCCAGCCTCTGCCCTCCAGCCTCCGCTCTCCCCTCCAGCCTCTCCCCTCCAGCCTCTCCCCTCCAGCCTCCGCTCTCCTTCCAGCCTCTGCCCTCCAGCCTCCGCTCTCCCCTCCAGCCTCTGCCCTCCAGCTTTCACTCTCCCCTCCAGCCTTTCCCCTCCAGCCTCCGCTCTCCCCTCCAGCCTCTGCCCTCCAGCCTCTGCCCTCCAGCCTCCGCTCTCCCCTCCAGCCTCTGCCCTTCAGCCTCCGCTCTCCCCTCCAGCCTCCGCCTTCCCCTCGAGCCTCCGCTCTCCCCTCCAGCCTCCGCTCTCCCCTGTAGCCTCTGTTCTCCCCTCCAGCCTCTGCCCTCCAGCCTCCGCTCTCCCCTCCTGCCTCTGCCCTCCAGCCTTCGCTCTCCCCTCCAGCCTTTCCCCTCCAGCCTCTGCCCTCCAGCCTCCAGCCTCTGCCCTCCAGCCTCCAGCCTCTGCCCTCCAGCCTCCGCTCTCCCCTCCAGCCTCCGCTCTCCTCTCCAGCCTCCGCTCTGCCCTTCAGCCTCCGTTCTCCCCTCCAGCCTCTGCCCTAAAGCCTCTGCCCTCCAGCCTCTCCCCTCCAGCCTTTCCCCTCCAGCCTCTCCTTTCCAGCCTCCAGCCAATCCCCTCCAGCCTCCAGCCAATCCCCTCCAGCCTCCGCTCTCCCCTCCAGCCTCTGCTCTCCCTTCCAGCCTCCGCTCTCCCCTCCAGCCTCTGCCCTCCCCTCCAGCCTCTGCCCTCCAGCCTCTGCTCTGCCCTCTAGCCTCTGCCCTCCCCTCCAGCCTCCGCTCTCCCCTCCAGCCTCCGCTCTCCTCACCCCTCCATATGCAATGTACAGTATCTACTATATAATTGCCGTAGGCACTTCCGTGTCGGTCCCTGAAAAGACCGTGGCTATGTCACTCTGTGACGTCAGCACGGCGAAGCATTGGCCGCGTAGCGGCCAATGCGAGTCGCTGGCCTGCGCGAGCAATGGCCGCGAGGCCATTGCTCGCGCAGGCTGAGTACGAGCAATGGCCGCGAAGCGGCCATTGCGAGTCGCTGGCCGAAAATTGAACCAGAGGCTCGGCCTCAAAGTTAACGATTTACCGGTCAGGTAGCGCGAGCAATGGCCGCGAGGCCATTGCGAGTCGCTGCCTGAGCCGCGCTTCTAATTGGTCGGCGCCAGCGAGTCGTTACACTTGTGGCGCGCTTGCGGTAATCCTCATACAAAGTATAGTATTCTAGACACCCGATGCATTTGCATCGGGCTCACAGCTAGTATATATATATATACTGTGATAAGGCGATCACGGAGCGGGCTGGGGTTCACTCGCTTAGCAGCACAAAATCATGAACACAGCAACAGTCTCTTCTATGAAATAGGTCCTGCTGGTTTATTCAGGACAGCATAAACCGCTAGGAGCAAATTAAACATGAGCCTTTCTTCGGATTTCCAACAGCATACAGTCCGTTACCTCACACACGGCCTGTAGTCAGTCCACACTGGCCTCCAGAGCCTGAGCTCTCCATGCCTCAGTGTCTTTCAGTCTCTCTCATGTCAAACAAAGACTCCTTTAAGACATCCTGAGACACACCCACATCTCCAGCAAGTTGCAAGCTTAACTCTTGCTATGCTGTTAAGCACACTTTGGCTTCCAGGCACTGGCAAGACATTCACAAAAACAGTGCAGCAGACTTCTGCCTGTGTGGTGTATACCATCCATGCAGACCATGGGTGGCCACCATACCACAATACATACACACACACACGCACGCACCACACACATATACATACACACATACCACACTACACATATACTCATGTACTACAGCACACACATATATATATACATGCACAACACACACACATCTAATATATAAAGCTGAATGTCTGTATGTGTGTGTGTGTGTATGTCCGGGATTGGCATCTACACCATCGCAACTACAGCCACAAAATTTTGCACAGTCACACGTCTGGACCCCGAGAGCGTCATAGGCTATGTTGTGAGGCGAAATTTTAACCCTGCGCCTTCCAGTTCACCAAACAATTTTGCCCCTATCTACATAATGGGGAAAAAGTGATAGTTACCAGTTGACAGTTGTGAATGAGAGGGGCTTAATGACAGTGCCAAAGACTAACAGCTTATACCAGCATATAGTCACTAAGGTGGGGCCTCAACATGGGATATTCACCACGCACGGGGACATGTATACACACCAAATGCACACAAAGAGTAACAGCAAGTGTATACTCGCTTAGGTGCAGCCCCAACATTGGATACTCACCACGCACCCGAACACACGCACACACTCACACCACAAAGAGACACACACAACACAGAGACACCCCCCCCACACGGGGACATACACACACCCTATAACGACACATGCTCTCACCCCACAGGGACACACAAACACCACAAAGAGACACACACACACCACACAGACACCCCCCTACAGGGACACACATACACACTCTATAGGGACACATGCACTCACCCCACAGGGACGCACACACATACAAACACCACAAAGAGACACACACAACACAGAGACACACACACCACACAGACCCCCCCCACAGGGACACACACACATACACATGCTATAGGGACACATGCACTCACCCCACAGGGACACACACACACCACAAAGAGACACACACAACACAGAGACACACACACACCACACAGACCCCCCCACAAGGACACACACACATACACACCCTATATAGACACATGCACTCACCCCACAGGGACACACACACACACCCCAGGGACACACACCCCACACAGACAGACACAGATGTGCACAAATCGCCTCACACAACTCGCCTCATACATGTGCTATCTTTAATTTCCAAAAATAAACATCTGATTAAAAATGGTAGCAGGAGAAAGGTAAAAGGAAAATTCAGCTCACTCAGTTAAAATAGTAGTACTCCAGTACAAGGAAATGGTGCACAGATACAGTCCTGGTCTCTGGACCGGCAATCACCAATAAATAATGTAGAAAAATCCAGCACTCATAAACTTGCAATTATGAGGATTTATTCAAACATGAACGCCATCCATCTAATACAGGCAGTATGTGCTAACACCGATGTGTTTCGACAGAGAATTGTCTTAGTCGTGGTTCAAAGATGTCTGGAGGGAAAACCCATATATACCTCCTTAATCCTAGCACACTTGTGACATAATTAATCATTGACACCTGATTGAAGATAACACAGCAGAGCAACAAATATATACAAAAAACTTACTTTTACAATAAATCAATAAAAATATTAAAATAGAATAAACTGTGATTCAAAAGCAAATCATAAGTAAAATAAAGAACAACTGGTCAAGGGATAATAGTAACAGATCAGGAATGAAAGTAAAGGAGAGACACATATATTGTACTAGTATTGTAAAATCAGATCTTGTCTTTTGTTTAAGCCCAATGGCACTCTAGTCCACAACCTGAATATCCAGTAAGATTCGCGGTTTAAAAGTCTGCGTTTTCTGTCTCCGTTTCTGGGACACTGAAGCCATCAAGCCATCCCTTGACCCCATTTCCACATCCAGCTACCGGCCCATATCTCTGCTCCTGTTCGCTTCCAAACTTCTCGAAAAGCATGTCCACACTGTACTCTCATCCCACCTCTCATCCAATTCTCTCTTTGACAACCTTCAATCCGGCTTCCACCCTCACCACTCTACTGAAACTGCCCTGACCAAAATTACTAACGACTTACGGCCAAAGCTAACAGACAGTTCTCCGTCATCCTCCTTTTAGACCTGTCCTCTGCATCTGACTCAGTCAACCACTGCCTCTTATTGCAGATCCTCTCTTCCATTGGTATCACTGACCTTGCCCTCTCCTGGATCTCCTCCTACCTTTCCAACCACACATTTAGTGTCTCCCACTCCCACAAGACCTCCTCGCCCCATCCCCTCTCTGGTGGGGTCCCTCAAGGCTCTGCCCTCGGGACCCTCCTTTTTTCAATCTATACTCTTGGTCTTGGACAACTCATAAAGTCCCATGGCTTCCAGTATCACCTGTACGCTGATGACACCCAGATCTACCTTTCTGGCTCAGATGTCATCTCTCTACTGTCCAGAATCCCGGAGTGTCTATCAGCCATAACCTCCTTCTTCTCCATCCGCTTCCTAAAACTCAATGTAGACAAAACCGAACTCATCATCTTTCCTCAATCTCACACACCTTCCTTACCAGATTTATCTATCACAATAAATTACATCACACTTTGCCCTGTACCTGAAGTTTGCTGCCTTGGAGTAACACTTGACTCTTCTTTGTCCTTCAAACATCCAAGCCCTTGCCACCTCCTGCCGCCTTCAACTCAAAAATATTTCCAGAATCCGTCCTTTCCTCAACCTCCAATCTGCTAAACTACTAATGCATGCCCTCATCATCTCCCGCCTCGACTACTGCAACCTCCTACTCTGTGGCCTTCCTGCTAACCCTCTTGCACCACTTCAATCTGTCCTTAACTCTGCTACCCGACTAATCCACCTCTCTCCTCGCTATTCCTCCACTTCTCCCCTCTGCAAATTCCTCCACTGGCTCCCAATTCACCAGCGTATCCAATTCAAACTACTAACATTGACTTACAAAGCCATCCACAATCTGTCCCCCCATATATCTCTGAACTAATCTCCCGATATCATGCAACTTGTAATCTTCGATCCTCCCATATCCTCATTCTTTCCTCCACACTTGTACGTTCCTCATCTCACCGCCTGCAAGACTTTGACCGAGCATCCCCATCCTCTGGAACTCTGCACCCCATCACGTCCGACTGTTTCTTGCACTCAGAACCTTCAAGTTGAACCTGAAACAGCCTACAACCTGCAATGACCACAATGCCGCCTCAACACCACTGGACCCGGAACTCCACCACCACCGGACCTGGCATTCCAGCACCACCCGAGCAGACCCAACCTACTGTCTCCCTCCTCATTTCCCTGTAGAATGTAAGCCCGCAAGGGCAGGGTCCTCTCTCCCCTCTGTATCAGTCTGTCACTTTGTTCATTGTATTTTTAACTTGTCTGTATGTAACCCTTTCTCATGTACAGCACCATGGAATGAATGGTGCTCTATAAATAAATAATAATAATAATTTCATAATAATAATAATTACTAAAAACATAGGATCTCCTAGACTATGGAATAAAAACAAGTAATTACATACTAGTGAAATTAAAAACAATAGCCTACAAGGAGTGCAAAAAGTCACAATAAATTTTCTTAATTATTCAGGTTTTAGATTAATCTTAATAATAGCTGGCACATTATACTCTGAAAAATAGTAAGTGGTATAAGCATATATCATTACAAAAATACCGGCATGTCAAGCTTGTCATTAAGGCCCATTGCTTTGGTCTCCATAATACAGCGAGACTCATTCATCAGCAATTCCTTGCCCCGATAGCTACCTCTCAAAAGTGGTTTTTGTTCCTGTAGTCCGCAAAAGCGAAACATCCCTGGTTCTGAATTATGTTCTGATCCAATGTGCTGTATCAAATGGGGTGAGCCTGTTCCTGTTATTATGGACCTACAATGTTCTCAAAATCTTGTGCACATATGTCTAATGGTTTTTGTAATGTAGAAAAAACCCACAGAGGAAGAAAATTGCATGTTACAATTTTTGTTTTGCAGGTAATAAAATCTCCTACTGTGTGGGTAACAAGTCCCAATATAATGAATTTAGAAGTAATTAACTAACTGCAAAATGAACATGAATTTCAATAAAAATTTCCATTTGGGATGGCTTTTTCAGCCAATATTTACCCTCAGAGGAAACCTCATTTCTAGATTTGACTAATGAATCTTTCAGACTCCTGCCACGCCGATAAGAGACCAAAGGGTCTAAAACCCCCGTCACTCTAAGCGAGATCGCTAGCGAGATCGCTGCTAAGTCACAAGTTTGGTGACGCAACAGCGACCTCGCCAGCGATCTCGCTATGTTTGACACTTAGCAGCAACCAGGCCCCTGCTGTGAGATCGCTGGTCGTGTCAGAGTCGCCTGGACCATTTTTTGAACGTTGGGGTCCCGCTGGGCAGCATGCATCGGCGTGTTTGACAGGGACAATGACCAACCACCTCAATACTACAGGTCTGAGAAACAGGGTCCCAACGACCTCCGTATCCTTCTGGATCGTTGTTGCATCGCTGGTGAGATCTGACTGTTTGACATGACATCTCACCAGCAATCCCGACAGCGATGCACCAGCAATCCCTACCAGGTTGTATCGCTGTCGGGATCACTGGTGCGTTGCCGAGTGTGACGGTGCCCTAAGAATGCCACATCATTCAGATCATTATCTCTTTAACCCTGACCCTCTTCCCACTGAAAATAATAAAGTTGAATCCAAAATGGCCGACTTCAAAATGGCCACCATGGTCACCACCTATCTGGAAAAGTTTTCCCCCTCCCATATACTAATGTGCCACAAACAGGAAGTTGATATCAGCAACCATTCACATTTTATTTATGTGTATCCATATAAATGGCCCACCCTGTAAAATATATGTATATATATATATATATATATATATATATATATATATAGATTAGTATATTGGTGCAGCACAGCTCCCCTAGGTGCTCAGCAGTCACAGCTCCTCTCCTCCTTGCTGTATAAGTATACAAAATAAAGGACTGCAGCACTCTTCTTTGTGAAACAACCGCCTTTATTCGGCCATCAGGTGGGTGGTGACAACGTTTCGGGATCCTGTCCCTAGGCTAGAGAAAGGGACAGGATCCCGAAACGTTGTCACCACCCACCTGATGGCCGAATAAAGGCGGTTGTTTCACAAAGAAGAGTGCTGCAGTCCTTTATTTTGTATATATATATATATATATATATATGTATATATACACATACTAGCTGTACTACCCGGCTTCGCCCTGGTTAATAAATAACTGATGTTAGCTATAACAAAATAGAATTTGAATATGTCATATTAATGACCTGTAGGAAGATAGAAGCTGAGCTGTGATTGGTTGCTATAGGCAGCCTGATAAATCTCCAGCCAACAGTAAACCCTCCCGCTGGCCGGGCAGTATATGTTACCTCACACATACACATAATAGACAGCTCATGTGACTGACATCTGCCTTAATTCCCTATATGGCACATGTGTTGCACATTGGATGTTTTTAATCAGATGTTTATTTTTGGAAATGAAAGATAGCACACGTATGAGGCGAGTTGTGTGAGGTGATTTGTGCACATCTGTGTATGTCTGTGTGGTGTGTGTGTGTCCCTGTGGGGTGAGTGCATGTGTCCCTATAGGGTGTGCATGTGTGTCTGTGGGGGGAAGATCTGTGTGGTGTGTGTGTGTCTCTGTGTTGTGTGTGTCTCTTTGTGGTGTGTGTGTGTCCCTGTGGGGTGAGTGCATGTGTCACTATAGGGTGTGTGTGTGTGTGTGCCCGTGGGGTGTGTGTGTGTCTCTGTATTGTGTGTGTCTCTTTGTGGTGTGTGTGTGTGTGTGTTCAGGTGCGTGGTGAGTATCCAATGTTGGGGCCGCACCTTAGCAACTATACACTTGCTGTTACTCTTTGTGTGCGTGTGGTGTGTATACATGTCCCTGTGCGTGGTGAATATCCCATGTTGGGGCCCACCTTAATGACTATATGCTGGTATATGCTGTTAGTTTTTGGCGCTGTCATTAATCCCCTCTCATTCACAACTGTCAACTGGTAGCTGTCACTTTTTCCCCATTATGTAGGTAGGGGCAAAATTGTTTGGTGAACTGGAACGCGCAGGGTTAAAATTTCGCTTCACAACATAGCCTATGACGCTCTCGGGGTCCAGTCGTGTGACTGTGCAAAATTTTGTGGCTGTGGTTGCGACGGTGTAGATCCCAATCCCAGACATACACACACACACACATACACACATTCAGCTTTATATATTAGATATATAATATACACCATGTTCCAAATTATTATGCAAATTGGTTTTAAGTGTCATAGGGTTTTTTCAATGAAACACATTGATGGTATTGTGTCTCAGGGTTCTTTGGATCACTGAAATCAATCTCAGATACCTGTGATAATTAGTTTGGCAGGTGAGCCCAATAAAAGGAAAACTGGGTGTTCCCCAATATTACACAGGCCTCAGTTTTCAAGTAACATGGGAAAGAAAAAGGATGTCTCTGCTGCCGAAAATCAACAAATAGTGCAATGCCTTGTACAAGGGAAGAAAAACATTAGATATTGCACGAAAACGTAAGCGTGATCATCGTACTGTGAAGAGATTTGTGGCTGATTCTGAGCACAGACGTGTTCGTGCAGATAAAGGCAGAATGAGGAAGGTTTCTGCTAGGCAAGTTCATCAGATTAAGAGAGCAGCTGCTTAAAAGGCCTTACAAACCAGCAAACAGATATTTGAAGCTGCTGGTGCCTCTGGAGTCCCTCAAACCTCAAGGTGTAGGATCCTTATTCTTATTTCTTCATCTGTTATTTGATATGCGGCGCAGTACGGTGACTCAGTGGTTAAACTTAGCAGTGGTCAGTCTTGCGGCACTGTGGTCCTGGGCTCAGATCCAAGGAAAACATCTGCAAGCAGTTTGTATGTTCTTCCTGTGTCTGCATGGGTTTCCACAAGGTAGTCCAGTTTCTTCCCACATTTCAAAGACATACCGATAGGATATTTAGATTGTGAACCTCAATGGGGACAGTATTTTTGATGTATGTAAAGTGCTATGCAATTAATAGCACTATAAAAATGAATAGATATTATAATTACCGTATATACTCGTGTATAAGCCGAGTTTTTCAGCCCAAAATTTGGGCTGAAAAGTCTCCCCCTCGGCTTATACACGGGTCTATACGGGGGCCCATGGTGTGGTGGCTGTGGTGGGGGCTGTGGAGGCTGCAGGAGGCAGGGGGAGCTGCTGTATGAGCGGCCCCGTCACGTGGGGCCGCTCATTATATATGCACTGCTTCCCCCTGTCAATCAGTGGCAGGGGGAAGCAGTGCATATATGCCCCCCAAAAGCTGGCACTGTCCCCCCTTGTAAGGCCCCCCCCCCGCTGCTTATACATTACCATCCCGGTGTTCTGATCGGCGCAGCTCCTCGGTGCTCCTTCTTCATCCTCCCGTCCTCGCTGGCTGCATCCGGGATCTCCGGCCGTCGAAGCGATATGACGTCATCGCGCGACGGCCGGAGATCTCGGATTCAGTGAGGACGGGAGGATGAAGAAGCAGCACCGAGGAGCGGCGCCGATCAGAACACCGGGATGGTAATGTATAAGCAGTGGGGGGGGGCCTTACAAGGGGGGACAGTGCCAGCATTTTGGGGCTGTTGGTACCCCCAGGGGGCTGCTGGGTACCCCCTGGGGGCTGTTGGTCCCCTAGGGGGCTGCTGGGTACCCCCTGGGGGCTGCTGGTACCCCCAGGGGGCTGTTGGTACCCCCAGGGGGCTGCTGGGTACCCCCTGGGGGCTGCTGGGTACCCCCAGGGGGCTGTTGGTACCCCCAGGGGGCTGCTGGGTACCCCATGGGGGCTGTTGGTACCCCCAGGGGGCTGCTGGGTACCCCCTGGGGGCTGCTGGGTACCCCGAGGGGGCTGTTGGTACCCCCAGGGGGCTGCTGGGTACCCCCTGGGGGCTGTTGGGTACCCCCTGGGGGCTGTTGGTACCCCCAGGGGGCTGTTGGTACCCCCTGGGGGCTGCTGGGTACCCCCAGGGGGCTGTTGGTACCCCCAGGGGGCTGCTGGGTACCCCCTGAGGGCTGCTGGGTACCCTCAGGGGGCCGCTGGGTACCCCCTGGGGGCCACTGTATAACCCCTGGTGGCCGCTGTATAACCCCTGGGGGCTGCTGTATAACCCCTGGGGGCTGCTGTATATACTGCTGAGGCCTGTATACCACTGGGGCTGCTGTATATACCACTGGGGCTGCTGTATATACCACTGGGGCTGCTGTATATACTGGTGGGGTCTGTATATACCACTGGGGAGGCTGCTGTATACCACTGGGGTTGCTGTATATACTACTGGAGCCTGTATATGCCACTGGGGAGGCTGCTGTATACTACCATTGGGGGGCCTGTATACCACACTGCTGGGGGCTGTACACCTGTGCTGGGGTCCACCCTCGGCTTATACACGAGTCAATAGGTTTTCCCAGCTTTTGGGGGCAAAAGTAGGGGGGTCGGCTTATACACGGGTCGGCTTATACACGAGTATATACGGTATATGCCTGAACTGGTCAACACTGGATGAGGAGAATGTCAGTGGGGGCAAACAAAAGGAACATAATATATGTGGAGGTATGTATGAAATGTGGAGGGACATATTTATTGTGGCATATTTATGGGTGACATATTACACCAGTGGGGGAATAAATATACACATAGATATATAGTTTGCATAACGGGAACATATGCAAACATAAATCTATATGCATACATATATATAATATTGGAACACTTCCCTTCTACAGAAGGTGTCCACAATAACAACATCACCCACATACACCCAGGAACCTCTTATTTCTGTAGCATGTCGGGTCACAGAAAATGCAGCACTCATCCATGGCTACCATCCTGAGCTACATTACATTTCCCAATGAGACATAAAGTCTTCTGGTTTTGCTAAAATCATTTACTTATCATCCATAGGTCAACATAATTACCTTTCTCAGTTGGTTGAGTAACCAACCAGAGAAAATAATTTCATTATCTGGTTTTGGCCAATAAACATGATACATCATCAGATATACAGGTCCATGAGCAGTTGGGCAACAGTGACCACAATATGGAAAGTCTCAAATAATATTCAATAAAAAAAATTCAATCAATTAAAGGGAACCTGACCCATAAAAATCAGCCCCCAGCCTATTAATACCTTTCCTTGCTCCATCAGTATGGTATTCTAGCCATCCCTTTGTGTTAAAATTGGGTATTTATAAAGTTTCTAAAAGTGCTTTTATTACCTGATGAACTGTGGCTTCTCAGTTCTTGAGAAGTCACACAGGGCATTCCCTGTGGCTTCTCATTGCCGCCTGTACTTCAATTATTCACGCCCCGATGGGCATGCTAAGCCATAGTGATCCTTCTGGTCCTCCTACATGGGTGGTACAGTTGCTATGACGCGAATCGCGTCATATCCGGCGATCCTGACGTCAGTACACCCATTTGTGTGTAGAGGACCTTGCAATGCACATTGCGCATGCGCAAGGTTGTTTTACGGCAGCTTATCACACACGTTCACCTCCCCAAGTATGCTGCACAGCTCCTGGACTCTTGGTACGGTCCTTCACCATCTGCAGTAATGAATGTAGGAAAAAAGATTTGCAGTTATGAGCCAGTGCTCCTCATCCACTAATGTTCAAAGTCCTTATAGATTCTTTATCGTTTATTAGGTAAAATTGAGGATAAAAACAACGCGTTTGGCATTGGTTACAGAAAGAGCCTTCATCAGATTCAGATAAAAACTCTTTATATGAATCTGATGAAGGATTTGTGAATGTTTGTCAAGGAAAAGGGAAGTCTGAGAGGAAACATAATAGCTGTCAACAAATATCTTGAGAGCTGTCACACTGTAGAGGGATCAACTTTATTCACATATGCACAAGGAAACACTAGAAGAAATTAGATGAAACTGAATGGGAGGAGGCAGATTAGATATTAGAAACAATGTTTTGACAGTGTGGGTGATCAACAAGTGAAAAAGGCTGCCACAAGAGGTAAAAGTCTTCAAACAGAGGCTGGAAAGACATCTGGGAAGATTTAGTGAATCCTGCTTTGAGCAGAGGTTTGGGCCAAATGACCCAGGCGCTCCCTTCCAACTCAACCAATCTATGATTCTATGTTTGAAGATATAGCCACACAGGGGCCCAGAGATAAGGGGGCCTATTTCCATCTCCAACACTGAGGTGGAATTGTGTGGAAATTGGGCATTAAGATCAGCTATTAATCTGCACAGGGCCCATAAATTGTTCTTGTGGCGCCCCGCAACGAGTGCGTCACAGGAAGGTATTGCATCCCTGCCAGAAGATGTATTATCTTCCGTCTCGGTAATGACATGGTTAAAACTCAGAGCTTCATACTCTACATGCACCACTAGAATAGGGGGCCAATCAGGTCCTGGTGGGCGGAGTGTAGTAGTAGTGTGTAGGAGAGGAGTAGGAGTCGTGAGGAGAGAAATAACGTAGGAGCAGGGCTCTGTACAGTTCCGTGCAGCCCTGAAGGCCACTCACCGGCTACCGCCATTAACGGTGCCCTAGACCAGGAAACAGGCAGCTACTTAACGGGTCCAATTATACCCGTGCCCAGAAACACTCACCGGATCAATGGTTCTGAGGCGAGCAAGACGTTCACTGCAGCTCTGCAAACCAGGGTGAAGAACCGCTTCCATGAGGCATCTCACCACAGCCACTATTTAAGTTGTCTTGCCAGCAGGGACTCACCACTGGGACACAGGACCTTCACAGCTGTAGCATTCCGGCTAAGGATTCCAATAGAAGTCTCCCAAGTACCCTGACCTGGTATTCTAAGGCAGCACCGGCAACCTGTCTAGAGAAGTTAGGAAAAGGAGGAACACCACGAAGCTCTGAGTCAACACCATTCATTGCTGGGACCACTTGGTCCGTTACCCATTGACTGTATACAGTGTACCATCATACCGGTTACAGTAAAGACCCGTTATAGAGGACACTGGTGTCTGTGTTTCCTTCAGAACTGTTTAAATCTACACCAGTAATTACTGGAGCTGCCATACTCCATCTGGTGCAGCTCCTGGCCCCGCGGACTCCCGCTCAACCTGTGGGGAGCGTCCCATCTTGCTGCCGTACATCCCCCGGAGGCCCAAGCAGCGCCGGTGAAATCAAGGTGCCGTCACGACAACAAGAATTACCCCTATCCGTTCAACTCCCCTTATTTTGATCTGACCACCGGGCCCCACAGCCTCAGACGAGGAACCGTGACGGGAGAAGCAACGCCCTAGACATGAAGACC
This sequence comes from Allobates femoralis, assembly GCA_033576535.1. NCBI lineage: Eukaryota > Metazoa > Chordata > Amphibia > Anura > Aromobatidae > Allobates > Allobates femoralis. Next base: position 176,634,938 of record JARQOC010000006.1, on the reverse strand, counting down.
CGGCTACGGTGAGTCATTCTTGCACAGGAACACTTTTCTGCGTCCGCTAGTGAACTGACTTTATCAGGTATCATTCAACAATGGAAAAAGAAAAGGTCATCACACAATATATCTTAATTAACACAAGTATGGGTGCATGTGATTGACCGAATGCTGTGTCCCATCTTCTAAAGGCCCCGTCACACACGTCAATGTCGCCAGTGATCTGATCGCTGGCGACATTGACGGCTGATCGCTTTTGAGCTGTCACACAGGCAGACTCACCAGTGATCAGTACCAGCGAGAATGCTGGTATCCATGTAAACAAGCGGGTAACTAAGCGTCGCGCGGCGCTTAGTTACCCGCTGTTTACCATGGATACCAGCTCCCAGCGCTTGCTGAGAGGTGCTAGGAGCTGGCTGATCGCGTGTCTCCTGGCTGATCGCGCAATGCTGCGTGTTCCCCGGGCGACCATCGCAAAGTTTTCAGACCTGTCCGAAAACCTGGCGACCATCAACCAGCGATTTATCGCTGGTTGATTCACCATGTCACATGCGTCAATATCGCTGCAACGTCATGTGCAGCAGCAACATTGACAGCGATATTGACGCGTGTGACGGCCCCTTTAGATTCTCTTATAACAGGGTCAGTGCTACAAGATTGGAGGAGGATTGCTGACGTGGTTCTATAACTGTAAATAAAAAGACATGGACCACACACCTAACAAACATACATTGATCTATTGTGGTTAAGCATAAATTAACAAAATTGAACATGAGGTTTTTAGTTGAACATTCCGATCAGACTGTATGAAAGCCCTTGCCACAAGATACAGTAATCTGAACTAGGGATCACTATGCACAGGGGCAGGGGCGGGCTGGCCCGGGTTTCTGGGGGGCAACTGCCCTCCAGGCCGCCGGTTTAGTGGCAGTTCAGGGCCGCCCGGTACTGCTGGCAGCCGCCCTGAACAGTGAAATGATCTGAGAGCGGCCGGCTGTCAGCGCGGTGCGGCCGCAGTGGGACCGCTCCGGGCTTCAAATCGCAGCAAAGGCTGTGTCGTCATGGCAACCGGCGGGACGCCGGGCGCGGCGGGATCGAGTCACTGACTCCATGGGCGTACCCAGCGTGGGGCAGGTGCCCCCCCCAAGAGGCTGCTTTTCCCCCCCGCAGTTGCGCACCGGAACTGGCACCTACTGTGAGAGTGTGGCATGACAGTGTCAGCGGCAGCGGCACAGCCGCACAGCGCCGCCCGTGTGTGACATGGGGCGGCGGGGGAGGCAGGCCGGCAGCTGCAGCAGCCCCCAGCAGGCAGGGCGCCGGGTGGATCAGTGATCACATTGCCGGGTGCCCTCAGCATCAGCAGCCTCAGACAGTATCTGCCGACTGCAGATCAGCTCGGTAGGCACTGTCTGGCAGGCCTGCAGGGGGACTCAGAACAGTGATGTGAGTTGTGTGACATCACCACTGCACTGAGAGTGCCGAGTCCCATGTTGGAGTGGGGTCTATCTGGGGAGTGGGGACACTGCTGGCCTGGCCTGGTGGTGAGGGGGGAGGCTGGAGCAAAGAGCTCTCAAGGCGAGCTACAAGTGAAGACAGAGAGTGAGTGAAGAGTCGACAAGAAGACAATGGCCCCAAGGAAAGAAGGTGCAGTGTGCTGTGCAGAGTGACAGTGTGTGCAATGTGTGTATGTGTAATGTGTGTGTGCAATGTGTGTATGTGCAATGTGTGTGTGTATGTGCAATGTGTGTGTGCAATGTGTGTATGTGCAATGTGTGTGTGCAATGTGTGTATGTGCAATGTGTGTGTGTATGTGCAATGTGTGTGTGCAATGTGTGTATGTGCAATGTGTGTGTGTATGTGCAATGTGTGTGTGTGCAATGGTACAATGTGTGTATGTGCAATGGTACAATGTGTGTATGTGCATTGTGTGTGTGCAATGGTGCAATATGTGTATGTGCAATGTGTGTGTGCAATGTGTGTGTGCAATGTGTGTGTGTGTGCAATGGTGCAATATGTGTATGTGCAATGTGTGTGTGCAATGGTGCAATATGTGTATGTGCAATGTGTGTGTGCAATGTGTGTATGTGCAATGTGTGTGTGTGCAATGTGTGTGTGTGTGCAATGGTGCAATATGTGTATGTGCAATGGTGCAATGTGTGTAGGTGCAATGTGTGTGTGTGCAATGGTGCAATGTGTGTGTGTGCAATGTGTGTGTGCAATGTGTGTGTGTGCAATGTGTGTGTGCAATGGTGCAATGTGTGTGTGTGCAATGGTGCAATGTGTGCAATGGTGCAATGTGGATGTGTGCAATGTGTGTGTGCAATGTGTGTGTGTGCAATGTGTGTGTGCGCAATGTGTGTGTGTGCAATGCTACACAGTGCAAGCTGCAGTGCCGGCCCCGGGAGCAGAAGAGCCTGTGCAGCTGCCCTGTGGACTGTGGGGGGCTGGAAGCAGAGACAGAGCAGCCGGAGGATCACAGTGAGTGTAAAATAAATGTAATGTAAATAAAGATAAAGTTGGCTGCACTGTGCTTGTGATGGGGGCCTCCAGCCTCTGTCCTCCTGCCCTCACCCCTCCAGCCTCTGTCCTCCTGCCCTCACCCCCCAGCCTCCGTCCTCCTGCCCTCACCCCTCCAGCCTCCGTCCTCCTGCCCTCACCCCTCCAGCCCTGCCCTCACCCCTCCAGCCTCCGTCCTCCTGCCCTCACCCCTCCAGCCTCCGTCCTCCTGTCCTCACCCCTCCAGCCTCCGTCCTCCTGCCCTCACCCCTCCAGCCTCCGTCCTCCTGCCCTCACCCCTCCAGCCTCTGTCCTCCTGCGCTCACCCCTCCAGCCTCTGTCCTCCTGCGCTCACCCCTCCAGCCTCTGTCCTCCTGCGCTCACCCCTCCAGCCTCTGTCCTCCTGCGCTCACCCCTCCAGCCTCTGTCCTCCTGCGCTCACCCCTCCAGCCTCTGTCCTCCTGCGCTCACCCCTCCAGCCTCTGTCCTCCTGCGCTCACCCCTCCAGCCTCTGTCCTCCTGCCCTCACCCCAACAGCCTTCGTCATCCTGCGCTCACCCCTCCAGCCTCCGTCCTCCTGCGCTCACCCCCCAGCCTTCATCCTGGTCTAACCGCCTGCCCACCATATACTGTGCTGCTAACCACTGAGCCATCATATACAGTGCTAACCACTGAGCCACCATATACAGTGCTAACCACTGAGCCACCGTATACAGTGCTAACCACTGAGCCACCGTATACAGTGCTAACCACTGAGCCACCATATACAGTGCTAACCACTGAGTCACTATGCAGTGCTAACCACTGAGCCACCATATACAGTGCTAACCACTGAGCCACTATGCAGTGCTAACCACTGAGCCACTGTATACAGTGCTAACCACTGAGCCACCATATACAGTGCTAACCACTGAGTCACCGCATACAGTGCTAACCACTGAGCCACCGTACAGTGCTAACCACTGAGCCACCATATACAGTGCTAACCACTGAGCCACCATATACAGTGCTAACCACTGAGCCACCATATACAGTGCTAACCACTGAGCCACCATACAGTGCTAACCACTGAGCCACCGTATACAGTACTAACCACTGAGCCACCGTATACAGTGCTAACCACTGAGCCACCATACAGTGCTAACCACTGAGCCACCATACAGTGCTAACCACTGAGCCACCATATACAGTGCTAACCCCTGAGCCACCATATACAGTGCTAACCACTGAGCCACCATATACAGTGCTAACCACTGAGCCACCATATACAGTGCTAACCACTGAGCCACCATATACAGTGCTAACCACTGAGCCACCATATACTGTGCTAACCACTGAGCCACCGTACTGCGAGTGTATGCCCCTGCGAGTGTATGCCCCTGTGTGTGTATGCCTACCCCCTGAAAATAAGACAGGGTGCAACGTTCGGAGCAAATATATTAATATATTAAATATATTAATCTCGCCCGGCCCCTGACGGCAGCCCGCCCATGTCATATACAGCCCCTGCCCCATAGGGCTCCCCAGTGGCGCAATAAGTCTGATGGGCACAGGTGCGCATTGTAGGCCCCCCACCTTCCGCGTGCACGTTGGTCAGATGTATGGGCCCCGTGTAACATTCTAAATCCTATACTCACAAATTGACCCCTCTCCCCCTTCATTATGTATTAATGTCCCTTATCCTGCTGTATATGGTCCTCCTCCTGGAATATGGCCTTTATCGTGGTATATATGTCCCCCATCATGGTTTATATGGTCCTCCTCCTCAGCTACCATAGTCCTCCAATTATTATAATGCATCCCCACATTCCTCCATACATTACAATGTATTCCCATAGTCCTCTATGTATTATAATGCACCCCATAGTCCCCCATTCATAAGGTACCCCCATAGTCATCCAATTATCATAATGCAACCCCACTATCCTCTATATAGTATAATGTAGCCTCATATGCCTCCATACATTATAATGCACCTCCAATCCATACAGTATAATGCACTCCTATAGTTCTCCATATAGTAGAATTCACCCCCATAATTCTCCATATAGTATAATTCACCCATAGTCCTCTATACAGTATAATGCACCATCAATAGTCCTCCATGTAGTATAATGCACCCCCATAGTTCTCCATATAGCCCTCCATACAGTCTAATGCACCCTCACAGTCCTGTGTTTAGCATAGTACAGCCTTCCATATAGCACAGTACAGCCTCATAATTCTCCATACAGTATAATGCAGCCACAGTGAGCCACCCCCTTTTCCCCCCCATACTCCTCTGGCCAGCGTGTACTCCTTAAAAAAAATCTGTACTTACATCTCCTGGTTTCACCGCAGCTTCCCAAAATTGAAGATACAGGAGGAGGTGGTGACGCCGAGCGTTGCACAGTGGAACGCATAAAAGCAGGAAGTGACACCTAGTCCACACTAGGAGTAGGTTGTGCTTCCTGCTTTTTATGCGTTCCACTGTGCAATGCATGGCATCACCCCTGTGGTAAGAGGGAGCGCAGGGGGGCGGCAGTGGATAGCAGGAGGCTCAGTGAAACACACGGGACCCTTAGCGGCCCGTGTGCTGCTGCGCAGTGATGGTACAAGAAGCGGGCGCAACCTGAACGACCATGGCTTGCCCCCCCCCCCTAGTTTTGATCCTGGGTACACCCATGACTGACTCACTGACTGAGTCAGTGCTAGCGGGGCAGGCGGCCGTGACGTCTGTCGGCGTGGCCGCAGCCGCACTCACCTCTGAGCAGAGCTCTCAGCTCTCTGCAGGCAGCGCCACCGCGGGACCAGGCTTCCGGGCAGCAGCGGGTGCGTTGTCATGGCACCCGGCTGGCCTGCAGGACGCCGGGATTGGATGGCCACTGCGCCACGCAGCCAGGCAGCCAAGCAAAGACAGGGAGGGAGGCAGGGTTCAGAGCGGTGTGTAGTGTGCGTGCTACGTCAGCACGCACTTAGTGAACCTTGTGTGAACCCACCCACCCGGTCCCTCAGAGCGGAGCGCAGACAGACAGAACGCTGCGGAGGGGAACGCCAGTGTGAAGGCAGCCTAAATGTAAGACTGGGTTCACATTTGCAGATGCCTCCACACCGTTCTGCGGAGGACATCTGCAAGGAGCCGGCAGCCCTATCTTTTATAATGGGACGCACGGTGTCTGTCTGCAGATGTTTGCAGACAGCCGTGCGCTCCCATTGCCCGCCATGAGTGATCTGTGCGCATGCGTAGGCATGCGCACAGATCACACACTCCCGTCCGCACCGAAAACCCGACCTGTCGCGTTCCCGGTGCGGACGACAGTGTGTGATCTGTGCGCATGTCTCCGCATGCACACAGATCACTCATGACGGGCAATGGGAGCACACGGCGGTCTGCAAGCATCTGCAGGCACCATGCGTCATATTATAAATGATAAGGCTGCGGTCTTTGCTTTAATGTTAGTACTGGGCCTGGGGAGCAACTACAGGGAGGAGGGAGCGCAGCATCGGGATTGTGGAGCGAAAGACACAGGCGGGGAAACCTGTGGTAAGAAGAGGACTTCTCCACCGGCTTTCCTGCTTTGTGCTTCGCTCCCCGATCCCTAATGCCCCCTCCCCGCTCCTGCTCCTCACCCGCGGTAGCACCCCCCGCTCCTCACTTGGCCTCAGGCGGCAGAGGGGCTGGCGGCCCGTCATTATGGGCCTCTGCACTGTGCTTGCCACCCAGGCTGAAATCTGCCAGCCAGCCCCTGCACAGGGGTAAAATACTGGTTAAGGGACAGGAAACTTAAAGTTGTTTTAAATGGTACATTCATTAAATGGGATAAAGTGAGCAGTGGGGACTGCAAGGATCTGTGTTAAGACCAATTATTTTTAATCTCTTTATTATTGTCCCATTGGTTGAATTTGAGTGTAAAGTTCTTGTTGACACAAAACTACGTAGGATAATAAAAACTCAACTTGACAGTATAATATTAGAGAGACATCTGGATAAAGAGCAAACACATGGCAGATGAGTTCTAATATTACTAAATATAAAGTAATGCACCAAAGCCGGCGTGATCCTATTGCTTCATATAAATTAAATGGAAATGTATTAAGGAGTACAGAACAGAAGGTCTTGGAAAAACAAAGCACCATGCAGACAGGTCTTCTCCTAAAGGCCACTTTACACACACCAACTTATCTGTCCAACGTCTGAACAACTTGCTGGTTGCAGTGAAATCATGGACACATTGTTCCATTTTGTGGCTGTGTACAAATGGTACAATGTGTCCATGATTTCACTGCAACGAGAGATCTGTTCAGAAGTTGGTCAAATAAGTTGGTGTGTGTAAAGTGGCCATTAGACTTTGCTGGGAAAACTTGCTGGTGCATATTTAGTGCAGATTGTGTGAACAGACCCGGACACCAACATAGCTGCTGAATTTTTGACGCAAAAGACACTTCAGGCTCTGCTTTTCCTGGGGCATCTTTTTTTTGTTGTCCATCTGGATGCTTCTTGCGGTCAGTTTGCTAAAGTTTTTTTGTATCTACTAATAGCAACCGATGTCTGAAGTAATTTTAAAAAAAGTTGTTAAATGCTAAACATACACGAAGAAAGTTATTTTTACATTGCAATACATATGTTCATTCTTTTTGGTGTATTTTGTAGGCTGAAAATGGCATCATCTGCATGTATCTTTAGAGAGAAATACCCAAATTACAAATGTCTGCACCGCTGTTTTGAAAATACAGTTCTTAAAAATCTACACCTTTTTTTAAATACCGGTATATCATTTTGATTTTTGACGCTATAAATAAGTGCCACAGTATATAAACTATTTTATTATAGTTACTTAGCAAAGCAGAATAACGGCATTACAAGTACAATATTTAAGAATATCACAATAATATATTGAGCAACTGCATAACAGCTACATTGATATGACAATTATGTCAGATGGACAGTTGCATACAACAGGCTGGTTAAAATTGGGCAGTACGAGAAAAAGAAGCCCTTTAACTTGGAGGAGACCTGTTTATCATTACAGGCTTTATATTCTTTTTCTATATTGGGAAAAGAAATCTTTACTATCCAGTGCTTGAAAACCACTTTGAAGAATTGGAAAACAAGCCATAAATCACTTTTAGGAGAGCACAATCTTTACGAATGTCAACTTGATGCTGCACCATGACCTGACGCTCAATGGTTAATGTTCATAAACTGGTGTCAGATTATCAAGACAAAAGCTGAGGCACCATGGCAAAATAATGTTGGCTTACGTCAATCTCAGGCCAAACTTTCCTTAATAATGTGTTTCTCCATCCATAATCACTGGGCATCTCTCACTTTTGTAAGGACTACCTTGTGTGGTGTTTAAACCTGTTGCTAAGTGTCTTTCTGTATTTCTATAGATGTACCATCCAAGTGGGGTATTTCAGCTGAGGTTTGTTATACAGTCCCGTCTAGTGAAACAACCGGCATGTGCTTCTTTCTCCAGAGAATGAGGATTCCTGAAGGCAGCAGTACAAATAAATACATTGCTATTACTGTGAACAAGATGAGAAAAACAATGACCCATGGTTCCAAGACAGAAGACATCATCCTTCTTTGAAATTAGCCAAGACCCTGTGAAAAAGATGAGAACAATATTTAGGCTTTAGACTTTTTTTTAGGATTAGTAGTCATATAATATGTGGACATAATGACTTAAGATATGCAGATTCCTACTTATTTGTTCTATAGCACAATATAGTAGAATATTTTTTAATTATATACTAAAATTTGTGATAGACGCCGGAATCCCTTATGAAGAGACTGTCATATTCAAAACATTACCTGTTGGTACAGTGCTAATCTGTCAGTAATTCCATAAAAAATGTATATACCACTGTATAATAAAAGAGTAGGTGCAATCATTCTCCCTGCTCCTGGACTGACAACCTGCTCTGTACACACACTGCACACTAAGGCCCAGTTACACACACACAGATAATTGTGCAGATATTGGTTACAGATCTCTGGTTGCAGTGAAATCATGGACACATTGCTCCATTTGTACACGGCCATAAAATAGAACAATGTGTCCATGATTTCACTGCAACTAGAGATCTGTGACCAATATCTGCACAGATATCTGGGTGTGTGATGTGGCCCTAATCCTGTAGAGCTGCTGGCTGATAAGGTGCTGGGCAGGGACAACATTATACTCACTATGTAGTGAATGGGGACTGTAAGGCTATGTGCACATATTGCATTTTGCGACATTTTTAAGCCAGCAAAGTGAATGAGAATCCAGAATTCTCATGCACGCATTGAGTATTTTCTCTGTTTGGTGCTAAATTAAATCTGCAGCATGTCAATTCATTCAGCATTTTTGCTGCAAATTTTAACTATACTTATGAATAAGGAAAATCTGCATAAAAAATGAGCAACAAAAACATATGTAAAATGTGACAAAATGCACATTTTTGTGTGGCACCCCAGGGGTTAATGTGCCACAGTAACATCAACACGGGTTCCCTCTCCACACAACACTGGACACTACACTAGCACCTCTGGGCCAGAAGGGGGAGCTAAAGCAGCTCCCTTATATACTCTGGGTCAAAAGGAAGTAGTTAGTTCCGTACATAGCAGTACTGTGAAGAGTTCAGTTCCTGGGAGAACTGAGGAAGGGAGACTGTAGTGTAAAGAGGCTGCGTCAGGCTTCTATACAGTCTGCTCCTCGATTCTAGGCCTAGCCAGGGTCTGAGGGAAGGAGCACAAGAAACAGAGGAACACATCTGGCAGACTGAGTGACTTCACAACTCGCCCCTGAGGAGCGCACAGACCGGATACCGGATCCGAAACTGTGACTGACACAGCACAGTAATCACCGGAATAGTGGAGGTTGTAGATCGACACTGTACCTCTGCGAAGTAACATGGCGGGGTCAGAAGCACACGGGAGACTCAAGTTGCCTAGCAAAGGGGGTACCTGTGAGGAGAGATAGTGCCAGCAGCTCAGCTAAAGCAGCCGCAGGGCCACACACACAGCACAGCAGTGGGAAGCTGAGGACCCGGTCAGGGTGGGAGCTACCCGGCCCCAGTACAGACAATGGACAATACTCTGCTACTAACATCTGCAGTAAAGCCTTGGAAAACTTCAAAACCGTAAGTGTTTGTGATCCTTGTACTCAAGCCCTACTTTCCCTCACAAGCAGCCATCGCCTCCACTATCATCCTTACCCTGCAACATCTATAGCATCCACCATAGACTTTAACTACCACTGCCCCGGGGAACCAGGCTCTACCTGCTCAACATCATCCCGGAGGTTCTGCAGCAGCGGTGGTCACCCTGACCACAACTCGTGGGTGGCGTCACAACAAACTCCCCTGTAAATATCTCCCCATTTACTTGCGGAACCCGGGACACGATCCGGACCAGGACCTCCATGACATCCCCAGCCGTACCCCGGTCCGGCACCGAGTACCCCGTCCAAGTGGGCTCCACATTTGCAACTGCATTTTTCCTGCAATAAGATGCAGAAATGGTACAGACATTTCTGCAGCAAATATTTAATGTGTGCATGCCCTTATAGTCCTCTGTGCCACCCAGTGACTGGAAGTGAGCTACTGCAGGCAAAATTTGAAAAACAAGTGGAGAATGCAGTTTTTAGGAGCGCTGGAGCACAAAGGGGCAGGAAAGCTTTATTAACTAAGCTCTCTATACGCCACAACGCATTTCGATAGCCACTGCTATCTTCCTCAGGTGGTATCAGGTGGTTACCACCTGAGGAAGATAGCGGAGGCTATCCAAACGTGTTGTGGCATATAGAGAGCTTACTTAATAAAGGTTTGTGTCATCTAACTTCTATTCCTGCCCCTTTGTGCTCCAGCGCTCCTAAAAACTGCATTCTCCACTTGTTTTTTTACCTCCCACCATGCCTACTGAATAAACTGGTCACACCCATTTTAAGTATTCAAAGAGGGACTTTGCCCCCCCCCTGCACCCCATCGCCAGGGGGTCTTACCCCCAGACCCCCTCTTCTAATATAATCACCTACACGACCATGTGGGCTTAAAAATAAACACTCGTTTGGCTTTGAAAGAACCGGCGAGCCATGCCCACCAAAGGCAATCCACGCCTACCACACAAGCAGCTCACTCCCCACAACATCCTGCTGGCCGTTGTAAAAGAATGCCCTATTTATCTATGTAATTCCATCTAGTAAGCTCTATACTTTGCAGGGCTATGTACTATTAATATACTAAATTATGTGTCTACTTACAAGACTATCACGTATATGATGCTTTGTTGCTATAGGGCTTTTGTATATTTGTTAATATTTCTATACATACATAACCCAGTGCCTTTTGTGGTGTATATTTAAACACTCTCATGTGCGCATAGCATTTATTTACCCCTTTATGACACATTATGCACTGGGTATGTCCTTGGTTGCCTCCCTCCCTTTGAGGTGAGCTCATATCATTCCCTGCACATGTCATTGGATCTCATCAACCAACATGTGCAGCGAACAGATGCCACTGTTAACCCTTAGATCGTGCTGTCATAGACTGACGGCACAATCTAAGACACTGCAGCAATATTGCGCTGTTCCTCGCTGCCATCGGCAGCACCGTGATGCAATCACTGGGCATCTATGTGTTGCCATGACTGCGAAGTGTGTAGTGAAGCCCTCAGATGCTGTCATGACTCATTTACTGAGAATGTCTGCTGACTGCTGACATTCACAGAAGGTGATCATTTCTGCTGTTCAGAGCTGTGGATCATTACGGCTCTGTACAGCAGGATTGTTTGGACACTGAAGTGTTGAGGCGCGCTAAGGGGTAAAGTAGAGAAAGTGAAAAAAAGTTTTTAAATTATGAGAAAATTTAAAAAAAACCTTAAAGTTGAAATGATTTTGCCCCATTAGAAATAAAACTATTAGGAAAAAAGATACACATATTTGGTATCACCGCATTCAATATTGCCCAAGCTATTATAATATAAAATCAATTAATCTGCTGGATGAACTGAGTAACGGAAAAAAAAGTCAAAACACCAAAGTTACTTTTTTTTGCCACAACATTACAAAAATGGTATGATTAAAAATGTCAGTTTAAGGTGCAAAAAATAAGCCCTCACACAGCCCCAGATCCCAAAAAATGAGAATGCTACAGAACTCAGTTTGTCTATGTCTATGTATTTGTACTGACCTGAGGCAACATAGTTACATACCAGTTTTACCAAATAGTGAACATGGTGCATAAAATCCCAAAACCATTGTGGAATTTTAACTTTTTTTGCAATTTCAAGGTACGTTACATTTTTTTCCTTATTTTCAGTCCATATATGGTAAAATAAATGAAGTCATTCATATTTATATCTTGTGTAGCAAAAAACAAGCCCTCAAATGGCTGTATTGATGGGACTGCAAAAAACCTATGGCCCTGGTGAGAAGGGGAGGAAACAACGAAAGCTCAAAAAAGGGAAAAGTCAAGGATGTAAAGAGTTAAATTTACATGCATATTATAATAAGAAAAAAACTCACCAAAATATTGCCCGGTAAATATCCATTGCACCTAGCAGCAGGCTGATAGCTCCTCTGAGAGGCAACACAGGTGTCTGTATACCGGTGCTCAGTCACCTACAACCCACAGAAGGGGGCGATTGTAGCACCAGTGTCCGGCCATGCTGTCAGGGAGGTGACTGGTGGCCTTTATAGACACAAGGTTACCATAGGGCTCTGACATCATAGGTAGACCTCAACTATGAGAGACAAAATGAGAAAACAAATCCTGAAAATCACATTGTCTGATTTGGAAATATATATTTTTTTTAATTTTGGTGGAAAATAAGTATTTCGTCAATAACAAAAGTTTATCTCAATACTTTGTTTTATATCCTTTGTTGGCAAAGACAGAGGTCAAATGTTTTCTGTAAGTCTTCACAAGGTTGGCACACACTGTTGCTGGTATGTTGGCCCATTCCTCCATGCAGATCTCCTCTAGAGCAGTGATGTTTTGAGGCAGTCACTGGGCAACACGAACTTTCAACTCCCTCCAAAGGTTTTCTATAGGGTTGAGAACTGGAGACTGACTAGGCCATTTCAGGACCTTGAAATGCTTCTTACGAAGCCACTTCTTTGTTGCCCTCTTGGTGTGCTTGGGATTATTGTCATGCTGAAAGACCCAGCCATGTTTAATCTTCAATGACTTTGCTGATGAAAGGAGGTTTGCACTCAAAATCTCATGATACATGGCCCCATAATTCTTTCATGTACGTCCTGTTCCCTGATGTTGCCACCCCCATGCTTCACAGTAGGTATGGTGTTCTTTGAATGCAACTCAGCATATGTTATCATCCAAACACAACGAGTTGCGTTTCTACCAAACAGTTGTACTTTGGTTTCATCTGACCATATGAGCCAATACTCTTCTGGATCATTCAAATGCTCTCTAGCAAACTTCAGACTGGCCCGGACATGCAATGGCTTAAGCAGGGGGATATGTCTGGCACTGCAGGATCTGAGTCCCTGGTGGCATAGTGTGTTACTAATGGTTGCCTGTTTAATGTTGGTCCAAGCTCCCTGCAGGTCATTCTCTAGGTCCCCGTGTGGTTCATGGATTTTTGTTTACTGTGCTTGAGATCATTTTAACCCCACAGGGTGAGATCTTGCGTGGAGCCCCAGATCAAGGGAGATTATCTTGCATGTCTTCGATTTTCTAATTATTGCTCCCAGAGTTGATTTCTTCACACCAAGCTGCTTTCCTATTGCAGATTCAGTCTTCCCAATCTGGTGCATATAATTTTGTTTCTGGTGTTCTTCGACAGCTCTTTGGTCTTCACCATAGTGGAATTTGGAGTGTGCCTGTTTGAGGTTGCGGACAGGTGTCTTTTAAACTGATAACAAGTTTAAACAGGTGCCAGTACTACAGGTAATGAGTGGAGGACAGAGGAGCCTCTTAAAGAAGAAGTTGCAGGTCTGCGAGAGCCAGAAATCTTGCTTGTTTGTAGGTGACCAAATACTTATTTTCCACCAAAATTTGAAAAACAAATTTCTTTCCAAATCAGACAATGTGATTTTCAGGATTTGTTTTCTCATTTTGTCTCTCATAGTTGCGGTCTACCTGTGATGGTAAGTATAGGCCTCTCTCATCTTTTTGAGTGGGAGAACTTGCACAATTGGTGGCTGACTAAGGCTTGCTTCACATTAGCGTTCACCGCCGCTGCGTATTGTGGCGGGCAAACGCAAGCCGACCACAAGCACCGCCCATGCCCATGTTTAGCATGGGGACGCACTGTGTATGCGGTCGGGTGCGGATGGCCGTGCGTACCCATTGCCCTCCACATGTGATTTGTACCCATGCAGAGGCTTGCGTACAAATCATACATTCGCGTCCGCACCGAATCTGCAACATGTTGCGTACAAGTTGCAGATTCCGTGCGTCCGGGAATGTTTGTTTTTTACGCAAGCCTCTGCATGTGTACAAATCAAACATGGAGGGCAATGGGCATGCACGGTCATTCGCACCCGACCGCATACACTGTGCGTCCCCGTGTTAAGCATAGGGATGGGCGGTGCTTGCGGTTGGCTTGCTTTCGCCCACCGCAATATGCAGTGGCAGCGAACGCTAATGTGAAGCCGGCCTTAACACTTTTTTTTCCCGCTGTATGTGTTGAGTTACTCTTTGCTGTTTTCTCTATTTATTTACTTTTTTCACCTACTCATTAATAATGACCTGTTGTGTTTGGTTTAAATATATGCCTCATTATTCTTGCATTTTTGTGTTGCTATATTTTATTTATATTTACCAATAAAATGTATGTATTTTTATACATCTCCCTTTTTTTGTTGGGGTTTCTATTATCTCCAATGGGAATTTCTGTAGATCTTTTATGCATATTATTTTTCCATTGTGATTCATAGTACATTTTAGCATACATTATCCCTAAAGTTATTGGTATTTATGCAGCCCAACATAATTTGAACACTGTTTAACTGCATATTAACTCTTTTTGTGCAGGTAAATAATATTTTTGAAGGTGACAAGTTGCCTTTAACAAAGATTTTAAATAACTGCTTTTGTAGGTCATATTAGTTTCCTTAAGGTACCTTTACACGCGGCAACTTTTCTAGGAATTTCACTGGAAACTTACTAGTTGCAGTGAAATCATGGAGACATTGTTCCATTTGTACACAGCAACAAGATAGAACAATGTGTCCATGATTTCACTGCAACCAGTAAGTTGCCAGTGAAATTCCTAGAAAAGTTGCCCCTTAGGGTACCTTTACACGCGGCTACATTTCTAGGGTGGCTACAGGTAACTTACTGGTTGCAGTGAAATCATGGAGACAAGGTTCTATCTTGTTGCTGTGTACAAATGGAATAATCTTTCCATGATTTCACTGCAACCAGTAAGTTACCTGTAGCCACCCTAGAAATGTAGCCGCGTGTAAAGGTACCCTTAGGGTACCTTTACACGCCGCAACGTTTGGTGGAGATCGGAGGCAACCTAATGGGCGCGTGCACATTTTTCATGGTTACCTCTGAACGCCGAAGGCGCATTTACACGCCGCAATTTCGCCCTCAACCTAAGGCGATGTGTCGTCCCGGAACTTCCCACACCAACAGTGGGAAACATCCGGTTGACTCCTGAGGCCGCTTCACACGCTGCAATCCCCAAAGGAATGTGGGCGTACATGTTCTGCACCACAAGAACATAGGCGTGACAGACTTGTGTATTTCACGCCCCAAACATGCTGATTAGACAACGCAATAGCGTCATGATTGGCCAACCTACGCAGGAAGGCTGGCTAATACATGACGCCATTGCAATTGTGTAGTGTGAATGGACAGCTCTTCAAATATGTCACCCTGTCAAGGGACAGCCTATGGAAACACAGTAGCCACCACCAACCATCGCTGAGGGGGGAGGTCTCCAGCACGCTTTGGCACGCCTCCGGGAAATCAGTAGGCGACGCAGATTCCATCCCTATCGCCCCTTCACACGCCAAAAGCTGGGAATTTCCCCTTCATGGTTGCCTCTGGTTTTGGAGCAGTGCTCTGAAATCGCAACCGGGCGCAACTTTCAAAAACACCACCGGATTCCCCAAATACACACCGCAATTACGTAGCAATTTCACGGCGACGGTGACAGGGCTCCAGATTGCCTCTCAGTTTTCACAGCCCAGTTGCGGCATGTAAAGTTACCCTTACAGATTTTTAGCTTTTAATAAATACAACTGTCTTGTGTCATTGGCTCTACATTTTTTTAATAAATAAGGAGAATATAAAACAATTTTATTTAGGTTGTACACTCAATAGAATTACTGTAGTAATATACACTTTATAGTGGAGATTAAGGTTGTGTCTGTATATTTTGTCTCCTGCACATGTGGAAACACCAACTTAACTTCCAAATAATAAGCACCTTACAAGGTTTCATACTATCCTTAGTACAAATTACTGTATAGACAAATTAATCCCTCAAGTTAGAACTGTTCACTGACAAGGTCTAAACCTAAAAATTGTTTTTACAGTGGGTACAGAAAGTATTCAGACCCTTTAAATGTTTCACTCTTTGTTTCATTGCAGCCTTTTAGTAAATTCAAAAAGTTAATTTTTTTCTCATTAATTTACACTCTGCACCCTATCTTGACTGAAAAAACCCCTGAAATTTAGAAATTTTTACAAATTTATTATTAAATAAAAACTAAAATATCACATGGTTATAAGTATTGCTCAGTATTGAGTAGAAGCACCCGTTTGAGCTCGTAAAGCCATGCGTCTTCTTGGGAATGATACAACAAGTTTTTCACACCTGGATTTGAGGATTATTATTATTATTAGGTATTTATATAGCGCTAATAGGATACATGGCGCTGTACAAGTTAGAGGGTGGACAAAGATCCTCTGCCATTCTTCCTTGCATATTCTCTCCAGTTTTGTCAGGTTGGATGGTGAACGTTGGTAAACAGCCATTTTCAGGTCTCTCCAGAGATGCTCAATTGGGTTTAGGTCAGGGCTCTGGCTGGGCCACTCAAGAATGGTCACAAAGTTGTTCTGAAGCCACTCCTTTGTTATTTTAACTGTGTGCTAAGGTCATTGTCTTGTAGGAAGGTGAGCCTTCGGCCAAGTCTGAGCTCCTGAGCACTCTGGAAGAGGTTTTCATTCAGGATTTCCCTGTACTTAGCTGCATTCAAGTTTCCTTCAAATGTAACCAGTCTTCCTGTCCCTGCAACTGAAAAACACCTAACATGATGCTGCCACCACCATGATTCACTGTTGGGATTGTATTGGGCATGTAATGAGAAGTGCCTGGTTTTCTCCACACATACCACTTAAAATTAACACCAAAAAGTTATATCTTCATCTCATCAGACCAGAGAATTTTATTTCTCATAGTCTTGGAGTCCTCTTGTGTTTTTTTGCAAACCATGCAGGCTTTCTTATGTCTTGCACTGAGGAGAAGCTCTGGGAAAGGAAGGTGTGTCACAGTCCGCGCTGCCAGGAAATCCGCTCGTAAATGACGCTAGTAATCGGTGTTCAAATCAATCCTTTTTATTCATCCAACGCGTTTCAACGCCCTCCTGGCGTCTTCCTCAGGGATGTCTCCCCCCCACCAAGCAACTCATATTTATATACACAGCAATTGCCATAACGAGTGGGTGTTTCCCACCATGTGACGTAAAAAACGTCATCACCACTGGGAGGGTATTACATTTTGGCGCAAAAATATAAAAACAACTTTATAAACACATAAAAATACAGGTTAAAATGTCATTACATATATCAACAAGATTCAGTTCAATATCGACCTAAAAACTTTCCTAAAAAACAAAGCGGAAAAGCACCCAAATTCAATCCTGTATATGTGTACTATGCAAAAAATAAATGTTGGTAATGGTGGAGCATCAAATGTCACCTCTGAGTTTCGAACTTGTGTCTGCACAACAATCATTCTTATGCGTAGGTTCATTATGCACTGAGCCATCAGTGCTGACAACTATTTTGACTTCTGTATTTCTACAGCAGGTGACATATATCTCTTTTTATTTTGCAGGGGCTCAATCAACCTGAGATATCCGCCATCAAAGGATTCAATGTGGATATGGATTTTGCTCTTTTTCTCTTCCTCTAAAAACAAGTTTTATTTATTCAATTAAAAATTAAACGTTATTAAATTTTTATCAAAATTAGTAATACACTATAAAGAATTTTTAAGGTCGTAACCATTATTGGGTGAATAATAAACTACATATTTAAGAATATATATTAAAAGCAAATCCGGAATTAAATATTAATTTCAATATATAAAAATTAATTTTAATATATAAATGTATTTTTGTTTACACATAATTAAATATATTTCAATAAAAGATTTTTCTTCAAAAAGAATACCTAAAATCTAAGTATTTGTGTACAAAGCAAAATGGGAACCAAAGGATCGGGAGATGAAGGGAGACTTGTAAAAATGGGGGGTTCACTGTAAGATGTCTCACCTCAGACAAAAAGCTGGGCTATTATCCGGGTGACTAAGGTTACATTCGTATTAATGTCAGATTTATCAAGATTGCCAACTAAGTTGTGGCTCAGTGCAATGAAGTACTCAGTGATACATGTCAGTTTGTGGATCCACCAACAAAGACCATACAATTGGTCGTGGTTATATTAATGCTGTAATGTCATCCCCAAGTTTAACCACTAGATGGCAGCAACAGTGATGCTGTTGCCATAGCAATGTGAGCCAGCAGTGAGGAGTGTACCATTCTGTAAAGGCTCTAATTGTCCGCCAGCAGGGGCGCTCATTCGTAGTGTGTGAAGAAAGAAGTCGGGCGCTTTTCCTCCCACATGAAGGCTTATGACCCGGGTTTGCATCAGAAAAAACATCAGCAGGGGCGCTTATTCACAGTCTATGCAGCCTGGAATTATAACAACCGGCAGGGAAGAAGACTAGTGACTTGTGTAAGTGCTTGGTGTGATATTTACTTATATCTAACAAAGGGCTGTTTTCTACTAGTGAATAGTGTAAAATGATCCTTGTTTGTACTATTGCGCCTCTTGTCTCCCCCCCCCCTTCTTTTCTTGCACTGAGGAGAGGCATACGTTGGGCCACTCTGCCATAAAGGCCCGACTGGTGGGGGGCTGCAGTCATAGTTGACTTTGTGGAACTTTCTCCCATCTCCCTACTGCATCTGTGTAGCTCAACAACAGTGATTTTGAGGTTCTTCTTTACCTCTCTCACCAAGGCTCTTCTACCGCGATTGTTCAGTTTGGCTAGATGGCCAGGTCTAGGAAGACTTCTGGTGGTCCCAAACATCTGCCATTTAAGGATTATGGAGGCCACTGTGCTCTTAGGAAATCTTGGCCACATCTGTGCCTTGACACAATTCTGTCTCTGAGTTCCTTGGGCAGTTCCTTTGACCTCATGATTCCCATTTGGTCTGACATGCACTGTGAGCTGTGAGGTCTTAAATAGACAGGTATGTGCCTTTCCAAATCAAGTCCTATCAGTTTAATTTAACACAGATGGACTCCAATGAAGGATTAGAACCATCTCAAGGAGGATTACAGGAAAATGGACAGCATGTGACTTAAATATAAGTGTCTGAGCAAAGAGTCTGAATACTTGTGATATTTCAGTTTTTCTTTTTTAATAAATTTGCAAAGGTTTCTACATTTCTGTTTTTTTTCAGTCAAAATGGGGTGCAGAGTGTACATTAATGAGAAAAAAAATTAACTATTACTAGGGAAGAACAAAGCGTGGCTGCACAAGCCTTCACTCCATAGTCACAAGATTCACCTGGATCGATGGGTGACATAGGATGTATCATCGACATCAATCAAGGTAAGAGGACAACAAAACTGCCGATAGAGGAGGTGCAGACCTCAACCAGAGACTCCATTGGACTGACCTTGCTGATTCAAATACAGCACAGAGAACTTATGAAAGGTATTTCTGAAGCTTTATATTTGGAGTCAGGAGGTTTATATGTGTTGAACAAACTGGATCAACATTCAAACAATTGTTTCAGAACTTATGCAAATAGTAG
The DNA here is from genome assembly GCA_033576535.1 of Allobates femoralis. Lineage (NCBI taxonomy): Eukaryota > Metazoa > Chordata > Amphibia > Anura > Aromobatidae > Allobates > Allobates femoralis. Next base: position 176,615,463 of record JARQOC010000006.1, on the reverse strand, counting down.
CACAGTTCATGCCTTCCTAGCCTTCCACTGAGAGGGAAAGGCACAATGTATAACTTTTATATAAAATAAACCAACAATCATCTTCAGGAAACAAATATTAGTAATAGTGCTAATGGTGATTAAACTGGCAATAAATTGTGCACCGGCATCAGAACATTCAAGCAAATCATTAACACTGGAATAACAGTATTTTCTAAATACAAATCTTACTTACCTGTCCTTGCTCAAGTTCCACACTCTGTTTCTTCCTACCCTTCTGATTGGCTCCCTTTCTAACCCTATGGCTGACTATGTTGCACTGGATTACTATTGTAACCTGGCATGTACCTCTGGTGTCATCCTCAAAGATTATTGAAGTACTCAGATTGAGTATTCAGGTAGTAGTACATGTTGCTACCATGTGTTTTAAACAAGTCAAGCCATACTTCACACTTGCTTCTGCTCCAGCTAAGTCAATCATTGTTTAGTCATTTGTGCCTGAGTGACATATTACATCCAATTCCTACTATAAACTCAACTGTGCTGTTTCTGATGCTTATTTTTTAATCTATGAGTACACAGTGGCCAGAGGACTATGGAAGGAGGGATGGTGCATTATATGATATGGGTGTGTATTATACTATATAGAAGGATATAAGGCTGCATTATGCTATATGGAGGTTATGTGGCTGCATCATGCTATCTAGAGGGCTATGAGGCTGTATTATATTATATGGAGGACTATGAGGCTGCATTATGCTATTAAGTGGGCTATGAGGCTGCCTTATACTATATGGAGGGCAATACGTCTACATTATATTATATGGAGGACTATGAGACTGCATTATACTATATGGAGGGCTATGAAACTGCATTATACTATAAGGAGGGCTAAAAGGCTGCATTATACTATATGGAGGACTATGAGGCTGCATTATACTATGGCATATGTAGGGCTATAAGCTGCATTATACTATATGGAGGCATATGAGGCTGCATTATACTATATTAAGGGATATGAGGCTGCATTATACTATATGAAGGGTAATGGGGGTGCATTATTATAATTAAAAGACTATGGGGGCTACCTTATGCATGGAGGACTATGGGATGCATTATAATACATAGAGGACTATTGGGGTACATTATAATATATGGAAGAATATGGGGGTGCATTATAATAATTGGTGGACTATGGTGATGGGAGGATGAGGACCATATATACCAGGACGGGGGACATATATACCAGGATAAGGTTCAAATTCCAGGAGGAAGACCACATATACCATATACTGTATATAAGAATGGTGACCTAATAGTAGCAGGATGAGGGACATTAATATATAATGAAGAGAGAGAGGGGTCAACTTGTGAGCATTTATAGGCTTTAGAACATTTCACCATCTCATCAACGCATGCATGGGGATAGGGGGGATGGAAGGCCCAAATTATGCACATTGGACTTTAGCCACGCCACTGGTGCTAACCAGTGGCAACAAGGTGCTTAACTGCCTACTCAACTCTGTTATCCCTGCACTCCTGCAACGAGGTGTCTGCCTGCCTTCTCAAGCTTGTTGTTGTGTGTGCTGTCCACAAATTTGGCTGTGTAGCATCTAATACTTTTAGTTCCACTCTAAGGGTACCTTTACACACGGCTACATTTGTAGCTTGTCACCAGGTAACTTACTGGTTGCAGTGAAATCATGGATACATGGTTCTATCTTGTTGCTGTGTACAAAAGGAATCATGTATCCATGATTTCACTGCAACCAGTAAGTTACCTGGTGACAAGCTACAAATGTAGCCGTGTGTAAAGGTACCCTTAATGTCCTGTATTGTCTGGTTTTCCTGTTCTTGCTAGTCGCTCTTAACTACTGCTCATCAAATCCACCTCACCAGGGGAGCTCATCACAGCAAAATTATAAATACCTAAAATAGTCTGATTTTAATGAATATGTTTGTGTCTCAGTAAGTGCCTTTTCATCTAGTTTGGCCCTTGTGGATATATGTTGAAAAGATTACACTAATGAAAACTATCTAGAGAATTTAACCTCTTAAAAATAATATTTGGAATTTAAAAAATAAATCCAATACTAAATATTAAATGGACACATCAGTACATAAACTAACATTTTAATGAGTTCACAGCTTATTATGAGACACTATGTGGTGACTATAATGTTGCATTCACAATTCTGTATGGCAGAATGTGTGATTCATGGACTGGCTCCAATTCTCCTCACCCAATCTCAGAATATACAGTATAAGGCTAGGGTCACACATGCCATACGTTTTTTTAGGTGTTCTTTGGCCACCTGCGTTTTTGCCTGCGTTTTTGCTATTAGGTGTGGGGGCCCCCTTAAAAAGCCCTTAAAAACGCATGCCTTTTGTTAAAAAAACGCATGCAAAAATGCATGTCCATTTTGACACTTTAAAAAATGCATGCGTTTCCCATAGGGCCCCATGTTATAAAAATGCATGCATTCTTGAAAAAGCACCAAAAAATACTGCTTGCTGCGTTTTTGAGTGCGTTTTTGAAAAAATACTGCATCATGCATCATGCAGTATTTTTCGGTGCTGAGCCAAAAAACGCACCCAAATACGCATGGTACCTTCAGACATGTGTTTTTGCTATTGGGGCTTGCGTTTTTTTGCATGGGGGCCTATGGGTGTGTTTTTGCATGCGTTTTTAGAAATCACAGACCTCCAAAAACGCTAGTAAAATCTTCATGTGTGACCCTAGCCTAAGGCTGCTTTCATGCTGGCATATTTTCTAATTTGTGTCCATCTGTTTTGAAATGAATGGCCACAGATACATTATAGCCTCCGATGTTATCCTATGGGCACGGATTGATCCTAAAGTGGCCATCCATGTGTCTCCATTTTGTCCCGGATCCGTTGGTCTCCACAATTTTCATGTACCCAAAAATGGAAACTGCTCTGTTTTGGGCTTCCTCAAAAACTGTGGACACTAACGGGCAGACATGGATCCTTATCTATCCATGTGAAAATAGCATGGAGCTCTATGGAGGACAAATCCATATGGATCAGTGAAAAAAACGGATCCATGAAAAACATTTTACAGGACAGGACCTTACCTTATTTTTTTTTTATTTAGGTAAAACATTTCCCCGTCTGTTTTTAACATTTTTTTTTTTATCTCAAAGAAAGAATTATTTGCAATTCTGTGCTGTAATGTCTGTATACTCTTTTCCGTCCTGCCATGCCCAAGATCAAACCATACTCCGTGTATGGCCAGAAACAGTCATCACACAGTACATAGCAGGGACACATGCGATTATCTCAGCACAGGAACATATTATATAACACATCCAATTGTGGAAAATATTATTGCAATATTTATTGATTAAAATTAACTTTAAAATTAACTTTGTTCATGGGAAAACACCTTTAAGGGTATGTGCACATCAGTCGTTTCTGCATCTTTGCAGAACGACCAGGAACCGGTGTAAAATGGCAGAACTGAGTTTTCTGAACTCGCTAGTGTCCCTGGTTTTGTTAGTGTTTTGCTAACGATTTGCGATCGGGTTCTTAGCGTTTGGACAGTGTGTTCTTGGCGATTTCCCCGGCGTTTTTCCTAGCGATTTCCAGACTGGTCTTTGTTGCACTTGTTCAGCTGGACCCGCTGGAAAAAACGCTGAAAAGAAGTCGCTTGCTCTATCTTTGACAACCGGTGGAAAACCGGTGAATAAACTGAAAACGACCAGGCAAAAATCGTTCTAATGGAGACAGCGTTTTCTAAACTCCATTGACTAGCATGTTAATCCAGCCGGTGGCTAGGATTAACATAAATTAACATAAAACTCAGCGGAAACCGCCGACGGAAAACTTCCAAAAACAGCCCGCAAAACGACTGATGTGCACATACCCTTAGTCTCTGCTGCTCCTTTCCTGCTGACAGATAGGAAAACTAGGACAGTCTGCTTTTTCATGCAGCCTGTACTGGACAATTCCTGGGTAGAGCTATATAAATGGAGTGTTATGAAGGCTGACATGTTCCGCAGGATATGATTTGTGCTAGCATCTACACTTTGTCATAGTCTTCAAAACAATATTACATCCCCATGGGTCTGCTTAAGCCATTAATCCAGCTTTGCTTCTGCTGGAAGGCTGCAGCAAGGAGGAACTGAATCATCTCTTAACCGTTTGTCCTCTGGGTGATTTTCCTTTTTTTCTCGTTTCTTCCTCCCCTTCTTTTTAACAAGAGCCATAACTTTTTTCATTTTCTGTCAATATAGTGTCGAGCCCCAGGCCCTGGCAGTTCATCAAAAGTTGTTAAAGAAACAGGTAGCTCTACGGGTGGCTGCAAGTGGATGCCAGGTGGTATGGTGGTACCCATGGTATGCCTTAGTTGATGAATAGTGATGGGCGAATCCTAAATTACTCGGAATCGCTTGACTCTAGCGAGTCCGAGCACAGGACTCGCTACTCGTTGCGAGTCTAGCGAGTCCAATGTTAATGAATGGGGAAGCGAGTAATAGCGAGTAGTGTGAGATTTACAAATCGCAGATGTGTCTCGGAAGCTTCAGCCTGAAGCAATCCTAGTTTTGTCATTTATTTGCATTGGACTCGTTTACTTTGTAAGTAATCGCTGGGAAACTCTCACAGATAAGAGTCCTGTCTGCTCAGTGTGCTGGCTGCCAGCTCCAGGGTCCTAGAGCTCGCCTGCTGCCTGATGTAGCAGAGCTGAGATTGTTCTCAGTCTGCTCATTCCCTGTGTACAGACATGAATGTCTGTGCACAGAGATGATGTAGCAGAGCTGAGATTGTTCTCAGTCTGCTCATTCCCTGTGCATAGACATCTATATCTATGCACAGGGGATGTAGCAGAGAGGACATCGCGTTTTGGACTGCGTCGGACGGAAGAGGATTTTTTTAATTAAAGATGGAGTCCCTAATGGCTTTTTTTTTTATTTCTAATAAAAAATTTTCTTTGTGTTGTGTTTTTTTTAAAACAATTTAATAGAAATTCATGGCGGTCATGTCTAATATTGGCGTGACCGCCATAAATTTCGGGCTTAGGGCCAGCTGATAATACAAAGCTGGCTCTAACCTCTTTATTACCCAGCGTGCCACCGCTACCAGGGCCGCTGGAAGAGCGGGGTTCAGCGCCAGAGGATGGCGCTTCAATGAACGCGCCATCTTCTGGGGCGGCTGCGGGCTGCAATTTGCAGCGGGGGGTGCCCAGAAAGCTTGGGCATCCCTGCGCTGCGGATTCCAGCCCCCAGCTGCTTAGCTGTACCTGGCTAGACATAGAAATTGCGCGGAGCCCCACGCATTTTTTTAAAATTATTTCATGAAATTCTGAGATTCTGAATCTGACTCTGACTCTGAGACTCTGAAATTCATGAAATAATAAAAAAAAAATGCGTGGGGCTCCGCGCAATTTCTATGTCTAGCCAGGTACAGCTAAGCAGCTGGGGGCTGGAATCCGCAGCGCAGGGATGCCCAAGCTTTCTGGGCACCCCCCGCTGCAAATTTCAGCCCGCAGCCGCCCCAGAAGATGGCGCGTTCATTGAAGCACCATCCTCTGGCGCTGAACCCCGCTCTTCCAGCGGCCCTGGTGGCGGTAGCACGCTGGGTAATAAAGGGGTTAATACCAGCTTTGTTATACAAGCTAGTATTAAGCCCGAGATTCTTAATGTCAGGCCACGTTTGACCCAGCCACTAAGAATCTCCAATAAAGGGTTAAAAAAACACAACACAGAGAAAAACTTTTATTTGAAATAAAAAAAAAAGCCATTAGGGACTCCATCTTTAATTAAAAAAATACTCTTCTGTCCGACGCAGTCCAAAACGCAATGTCCTCTCTGCTACATTCCCTGTGCATAGATATAGATGTCTATGCACAGGGATGAGCAGACTGAGAACAATCTCAGCTCTGCTACATCATCTCTGTGAGCAGGCGGGCTCTAGGACCCTGGAGCTGCACAGAGAAGACAGCTGGACTCGGCTCGCAAAGAAACAGCAGTTACTTTGCGAGTTTCCCTGCTATCACTGGCACAGTAGCCGAGTCTAATGCAAACAATGGCAATCCTAGTTTTGTCAGCGTTTCTGACAAAACTAGGATTGATATTGATTTGCATTGGACTCGTGCGAGTAATCACTGGGAAACTCGCAGAGTACCGAGTCCTGCGAGTCCCTTACTACTTGCCGAGTAACGAGTCCTAGCGAGTAGATTCGCCCATCCCTATTGATGAACCCATGTCCTTTCTTCCCCGCCTAGGATTAGTCTATACCCAATGGCTCCTTGCAGGTAGATTTGGGGCTCCCTCCCTCATGGTGAAGAAGCAGGCAGACCGCTCCATCTGTCAGAGTGCCGCAGCTGGTGAACAGACCGCAGCAGCCGCTTGACGATTTCAGAGGTGGACTCTGGCTGTTTCCTCGGGTCTCGTGTTCCCGTGGTGGACTGGGGAATTCCCTGGAGTATGGTCACTCCATGCTGGGGTTCCTCCTTTTCCTCTCGGGCCCAGACTCATGCATCAGGCACCCTCTCTCAGAATCCCCTCAGGATCCTCTCTCATCTTCCCTCCGGATCAGCGTAGAGCTGTCCGGTTAAACCTTCCGCCTCGCTCCACACTCCTTCTCTACTCCTCTCCAACTCCCTTCTCCTCACTCTCTCTTTTCTACTCCCCCTAGAGGTGAATATATCTCCCTCCTAGGAGTAATCTCCCATCACTACTCTAATGTGGGAGTGTAGGAATGGGTCCCACCCACCAGCCTAGTATCCACCTGCAGCTGGGAAAAATTACACTACTTTTATGAGTGCAATACCTCGTGACGCCTGACCATGTGGGGCGCCACATACCCCCCTGATGAAACATACTCGTCCTCGAGTATAGGTACCTGTTAACTGGGGAGTGAAAAGCATTTTTATATTTTCAACAATATCAACGGGTAAACTATATACAATCAAGTATACTTTAGCTTCTTCCTATTTCTAGGAGGCACATTTTCTTAAACGTTACACATTTGCAGCAGTTATTATAGACCCACGGTCCTTGGGTCACCTTTTGGCTAAGATGTTACTCTCTAGTTGTTACTATCTGCATAAAAACATAATACTTTTGAGTCTATATCGGCCCAACGGGGAACGGTACTAACTGAGCTGGTATCACCGCCCGACCGCTGCATATATATCACACATTATAAACTAAGGGGCAAAGTTCCAAAAAAAAGACTGTGTCTTCATGGTTCAAAACACACAGGGGCACTGCTCATTATTCAGGGATGCAAAAAGGGGAAAAATACATGGGAAAGATGGCTGAAAAAAGGGGCTGTATACAGTTCAAGTCTCTGCAATGGGAGTCTATTTTTGGTGTGATATGCGAATAGCGAACCAGCCTAAGGGGCTTGGATGCCTTTCAAAGGAGACCTGCTCACCTCGGTACAGATCACGATCCGGATGTCCACGCCGCAGATATGATTCAACGTCCCGTCTGGCGAAGAAAATGTCTTCCTGTAGTCCGGATTCACGTAGGAATCCTCATCCTTCATCGCAGTAAACGGAAATAACAGTTCCTTGGCGGCGCAACTGCAATGGAAGTGGGGGCTGTGCTCTAGCTTCATTTCGAAGTCACCAGGTTGCCTGTTCTTTCTTGAACCATTCTTCTTTTCTGTCTAGATAGTTGGTCTCGCTGGTTCAGAGATGACTGGTATTCTGGTGGTGGTGAGTTGCCGGTTGGGACTCTGGGCGACGCTCTGGTCTTTGCTGTGCTCACAATGAGGGGGGTATCTTGCCGCTGCCACTGCCATGCAGACCACCATGCAGCCTCTGGGGTACTTCCTCCTGAAGCTCCTTCTACATCCTCCGGTTCCTCAAAGTCTGTCTCGCCATCCACCTCTTCAGCCTCCATGATCACGTCAGGGTCTGCTGGGGACTGCTGTGCTGGCTCTATCCGGAGACAGATGCGGATATGGGACGGTGGTTCTACAGGGGTTACAGTCTGGGTCCCTGCGTCCCGGGTCTGGACGGGTGGTGGGACGGGTGGTAAGGAGGCTTGATACTCCACGACTGCTTGTACTGCTACCGCTGCCTCTCACGCTTCTTGGCCTTCTCTCATAGTCATCAGTTCACAGGCCCTCTCTGCATTCCACTGTCGGCACATCCACTCCAGGGCTTCCTCCATGTTCTGGCGGATCCGTCCAAAATTGTCTCTCCAGGAGTCAGCATCCCCCTCTAGTGATAAGAGGGACGCCGCTGCCGGGTCTCCTTGTGCGGCTCTGGCCTGTTCTTCAAACTCGCGCATGATGTCTCTCCAACGGGGTGCCGCCATGCTGCCGGGTATAAAGGATCCTTGCTCATTCTGTCCTTCTCTTCCGGTTTGCCTCTTTATCGGCAACCTCTCCTGGAGCACTTCCTGTGGGCCGCCCCCCTGATTGCTTGATGGCAATCGGGGCGGCCACACTTTTTGGCGCCTCCGTCTTGGCCCTCCTTCTTCTAGGGGCTGAGGCACACCCCTGGGCCTACACATGGTGTTTAGTACATGGCTACGGCGCCATCTTGGGTCCCCCTGCAGTGATGGTGGGAACCCATGTTTGGCGCCAAGCAAAGGCGGGAAAAGTTCATTTCAAAGGTCCAAGGCACACAGTGTCCGGTAATACCGGGCACGAGATCCTGTTCGTGAGCACCAGAAATGTATGTTGAGCCCCAGGCCCTGGGGTACTCGGGTATCACGCTCGGAGGAGTTTTCACGGGGATGTCATGGGTGGCAGCACCTGAGCCCCGTGGCCTGGGTGACACTTCAATAGAGGGGTTATGTACAGGGGATAAGAGTTATTGTCACGTGACGACACCTGTAGTACTTGGTGAGGGATCACCAGCGTCGCCACAGTCCTCCGGAGGGCAATGGTTTCACGGCAAGGATGGCAAAGCTCCCTACAGGTAGAGCTGGTCCTCCGGGGCAGCATCCCTGTAAGCAAACAGGTTGAATTCTGCAGCACAAAGACACGGAGGCAGTCACTCTCCCGGGTACTTTACTGTAAACAGTCATCAGCATACAAGTCCACAGTTCAGCAAAAGTTGTTAAAGAAACAGGTAGCTCTATGGGTTGCTTTAAGTGGATGCCAGGTGGTATGGTGGTACCCGTGGTATGCCTTAGTTGACGAACCCGTGTCCTTTCTTCCCCGCCTAGGATGAGTCTATACCCAATGGCTCCTTGTAGGTAGTTTTGGGGCTCCCCTCCCTTGTGGTGAAGAAGCAGGCAGACCACTCAGTCTGGCAGTGAACAGACCGCAACAGCCGGTTGACGACTTCAGTGGTGGACTCTGGCCATTTCCTCGGGTTCGGCGTTTCCATGGTGGACTGGGGAATTCCCTAGAGTATGGTCGCTCCACGCTGGGGTTCCCCCTTTCTCTCTCGGGCCCAGACTCATGCGTCAGTTACCCTCTCTCAGGATCCTCTCTCATCTTCCCTCCGGATCACATAGAGCTGTCCGGTTAAACCTTCCGCCTCGCTCCACACTCCTCCTCGACTTCTCTCCAACTCCCTTCTCCTCACTCTCTCTTATCTCTACTATCCCTAGAGGAGAATATATCTTCCTCCCAGGAGTAACCTCCCACCACTACTCTAATGTGGGAGTGCAGGAATGGGTCCCACCCACAAGCCTAGTATCCACCTGCAGCAGAGGAAAATTACACTACTTTTACGAGTGCAATACCTCACTGTGATGCCTGACCATGTGGGGCACCACATTAGCCATATGAGTTGTTTTTTTTTTTGCAGGACAAGTTCTACTATTTAATAACACTACTGGTAAAAAGAAAAACAATTCCAAGTGTGATGACATTCCAAAAAAAGTGAAAATCCACCATTATTTATTTTATTTTACTATGCTCACTATATAGTAAAACTGAGATGGCATTATGCTGATTCCCCAGGGTAGTCTGAGTTCTTAAATGGCAAACATATATACCATATTTTTTCGGATTTCTGGGCACCCCCCGCTGCAAATTGCAGCCCGCAGCCGCCCCAGAAGATGGCGCGTTCATTGAAGCGCCATCCTCTGGCGCTGAACCCCGCTCTTCCAGCGGCCCTGGTGGCGGTGGCACGCTGGGTAATAAAAAGGTTAGGGCCAGCTTTGTATTATCAGCTGGCCCTAAGCCCGAAAATTCACGCCAATATTAGACATGACCGAGATGAATTTCTATTAAATTGTTTTAAAAAAAACACAACACAGAGAAACATTTTTATTAGAAATAAAAAAAAAGCCATTAGGGACTCCATCTTTAATTAAAAAAATTCTCTTCCGTCCGACGCAGTCCAAAACGCGATGTCCTCTCTGCTCATCCCTGTGCATAGATATAGATGTCTATGCACAGGGAATGAGCAGATTGAGAACAATCTCAGCTCTGCTACATCAGGCAGCAGGCGGGCTCTAGGACCCTGGAGCTGCGGCAGCCAGCACACAGAGCAGACAGGACTCTTATCTGTGCGAGTTTCCCAGAGATTACTTGCAAAGTAAACGAGTCCAATGCAAATCAATGGCAAAACTAGGATTGCTTCAGGCTGAAGCTTCCGAGACACATCTGTGATTTGTAAATCGCACACTACTCGCTATTACTCGCTTCCCCATTCATTAACATTGGACTCGCTAGACTCGCAACGAGTAGCGAGTTCTAGGGTCGGACTCGCTAGAGTCAAGCGATTCCGAGTAATTTAGGATTCGCCCATCACTAATTGTATATTTTGATAGATTCGGCATTTCTGAATACGGCAATACCAAATATGTATATTTTTATACAGGCATTCATAGGAAAGGATGATTTGTGCTATACAGTACGCTTCTAATGCACTGCTCAGTACAGCACAAGTGATTGGACAGTCTCAGCTTCAAGTCCCTTAAGGTGACTAGTAAAAGCAATAGAAGTAAAAAAAAATATTTTTCAAAATATGAAAACAATAAAAAAAAACACAAAAGTTCAAATCACCTTCCTTTTACACAATTAAATATAAAACAATAAAAATTGTAATTTTTTTTTTAACTTTTTATTGTTTTTACTAGTCACCTTAAGGGACATGAAGCTGAGACTGTCCAATTGATGAGCATTGCATTAAAACCACACTGAACAGCAGAAATTATCGTCTCCTATGAATGCAACAATTTTTGTAGAACATTTGTAGAAGAAAGAAGGCAGAAGAAAGAAGAGAGAAAAAAGAAGACCAGGATCCTGGAGAGCTGTAAAGGGGAGTAATAAAGATCGAGTCTCTAAGGCTAGGGCCACACTGAACAGTGCACCCACGTTAACCGGATGCCGTTACAGCAGCGCCCAGCCTGCTGTAGCACACACCGTTAACGTCGGGTGCTTCCTGTGAATACTGCTTCATAGTAACCCGAACTTTACTATGGATACAGCCACACAGGAAGCCCCAGGCAGTATGCTTTTGCAGGACACACAGGAAAACATTGTCAGCAACGTTTTCCTGTTCGTCCTGCAAAAGCGCACTGCCTGGGGCTTCCTGTGTGGCTGTATCCATAGTAAACATCGGGTTACTATGGAGCAGCATTCACAGGAAGCACCTGACGTTAACAGTGTGCATTACAGCAGGCTGGGCTCTGCTGTAACGACATTCGGTTAACGTGGGTGCACTGTACAGTGTGGCCCTAGCCTAAGGGTGACTGTGTCTTCAGTTCTAATAAATACTTTTTCTCTGTGTGGAGTCTATCTTTTAACCATTTATTGGAGATTCTTAATGGCCAGGTCAAGCTTGGCCTGACATTAAGAATCTCGGGCTTAATACTAGCTTGCATTACAAAGCTGGTATTAACCCCTTTATTAGCCAGAGTGCCACTGCCACCAGGGCCGCTGGAAGAGCCTGGTAAGGCGCCTGGAAAAGGTGCTTATTATTAATGCGCCATTTTCAGGGGCAACTGTGGGCTGTTGTTCTTTAGATTGGGGTGGCCCTATAACCATGGGCCCTCACCCCGCTGGGAATACCAGCCCTCAGCTGCCTAGTTTTACCTTTGATGGCAATGAAAAATAGGGCGAAGCCCATGCATTTTTTTTGTCACCGAAGGGAAAATTAGGCAGCTGAGGGTGGCAGCTTACAGCTGTCTGCTTTCATCAGGCTAGGCTTAAAATTGCTGCAAAGCCCCACAAATTTTTTTTTTTATATTTATTTATTTCACACCTATAATGCCAGGTTGGTTGCCCTACACTAATGTGTATGGCAACCAAGCAGAATCATTGTCCAGGTTGAGGAAAAGCACTCTGACTACAACAGCCAATCACAGAAGCTCTCAAACAATGTGAGCTTCTCTGATTGGCTATTTGTCTGACAGTGCAGTGAATATGTAATTATCTTAATAGGCGGTCCCAGAAGCAGCAGTGGGAGACAGGTGAACCCGATCTACCTATTCTATCCTATATATCCTGTCTAGGGATGGGCGAGTCTACTCGCTAGGACTCGTTACTCTGCGAGTAGTAAGGGACTCGCAGGACTCGGTACTCTGCGAGTTTACCAGCGATTACTCGCACAGTAACGAGTCCAATGCAAATCAATGGCAATCCTAGTTTTGTCAGAGACTCTGACAAAACTAGGATTGCCATTGACTTGCATTGGACTCGTTACTGTGCAAGTAATCGCAGGAAAACTCGCACAGTAACGAGTCCAGCTGTCTGCTCTGTGCCGGGCTCGGGTCCTGCGGGCTGCCGCAGCTCCAGGGTCCTAGAGCCCGCCTGCTCTCCCTGTGTACAGACATGAATGTCTGTGCACAGAGATGATGTAGCAGAGCTGAGATTGTTCTCAGTCTGCTCACTCCCTGTGCATAGACATCTATATCTATGCACAGAGATGTAGCAGAGAGGACATCGCGTTTTGGACTACGTCGGACGGAAGAGGATTTTTTTAAATAAAGATGGAGTCCCTAATGGCTTTTTTTTTATTTCTAATAAAAATTTTTCTCTGTGTTGTGTTTTTTTTAAAACAATTTAATAGAAATTCATGGCGGTCATGTCTAATATTGGCGTGACCGCCATAAATTTCGGGCTTAGGGTCAGCTGATAATACAAAGCTGGCCCTAACCTCCTTATTACCCAGTGAGCCACCGCCACCAGGGCCACTGGAAGAGCGGGGTTCAGCGCCAGAGGATGGCGCTTTAATGAATGCGCCATCTTCTGGGGCGGCTGCGGGCTGCAATTTGCAGCGGGGGGTGCCCAGAAAGCTTGGGCCTCCCTGCGCTGCGGATCAGCATAGCGGCGCTCAAGCAAGCGTCTTCGGGCGCTTGCCTCTGACGTCAGCGCCGCTATGCTGATTGGCCCACACTATGACCTGGGCGGAGCTAGGCCTGAACTCCGGAAGAGCAGGGACCATGGAGCCTAGGACCGGCACCGGAACATGGCGGACGGCAGCGGATCATCTCGGGGACCGGACCGGAGCACAGAGGACGGCACAGGACCATCAGGGACCCCACACCGGACCCGGTAAGAAGCGGTGCTATGTGTGTGTGTGGTGTGTGTGGTGTGTGTGGTGTGTATGGTGTGTATATATGTGTATGCATGTGTCTGTATGTGTGTATGTATGCATGTAAACCTTCCCCCCCGTGTTTCCCCGATAGTAAGACCCCCCCTCCCCCTACCCGGCCTTATAATCGGGGGAGGCCTTACATTAGCAGGCCCCCCCTTTACCCCTAGGCGGCCTTACAATCGGGGGGCCTTACTTTCGGGGAAACACGGTATGTAATGGATATGTATTAATGAGAGAACGGGAGTTGAAACAGGCAAGAGTATATCATTTGTTACTTTTTTTTATTTATAGTAATAAAAGGCATTTGGTAAGAATATTGACACTGACAATGGACAATGCTAGAAGCACACAGCAATACAAAAACAATGAAGTAGTTTGATTTTTGTGGTAAAGACAGAATTACAAATGTTAACAAAAACGGATACAGGACAGGTACATAAGGTTATATGCACGTAAAAATGGGGGTAGCGCAGTACCCTCAACACTCAGACTGCTGTTACAGGTATAAAAGAACCAATAAACAATACAGAAATTATAGTTGATAGGGCATAAAGAGTCCACTCCCATAGAGGATTGTAACTGCCTGCTTATAATGAAACATAGTAAAGCTTCTACATGCTCCTTATGGTGGGTTTACACACACCAATTTATCTGTTCAATATCTGAACAGATCTCTGGTTGCAGTGAAATCATGGACACATTGTATCATTTGTACACAGCCACAAAATGGAACTACGTGTCCATGATTTCACTGCAACCAGAGATCTGTTCAGATATTGAACAGATAAATTGGTGTGTGTAAACCCACCATCAGGGACATCACTGAATCTCAGGGAGCCCTACATCATACTACACATTGCACATACCCATTAAAGTGCTGGTGCTGTTTAGCAAAGGGAGTACCCCTGAGTGTTCGAGAAAGATCCGCCCAACAGCTGTTTCATGGACCCGAAGGTCCACTTCCTCAGGGGACAAGGTAAAGAAAAAAGAGGGTGCCAGGTCTCCCAGTCCAAGTTGTGTCTAATGTAATGGATATGTGACCAAGAGGATAGAGTGCTGTGTCAGATGACATCTCCTCTACAATAATTTAACCTCAACCTAAATTAGATGATTTAGGATGAGTTAGACTACAAAGTGAAGGCAAAGTTGCCAAAAAGTACTTAATGCCTATGAGAACTCCTTCATGCCTCTTAGTAAGGTGGTGACCTGATGAAGCTTCTTGAAGGATGCCACGGCTGTGTAAAGCTTTCATTAATAAAAGGTAGATACTGTTAGGTGGATACTGTGAGGAATCTAAGGTTTAAGGCTAGGATCACACTTGGGAGCATGCATCCAGTAACTGGATGCATTACTGGATCCAGTTTTTCCCCTTGTCTGTTTGGAGGCATTTTTACCGGATCAGGTACCTGATCAGGTACCTGATGGTACCTATATGTACCATCAGGTACTGGATCAGGTTCCCATAGGATCCTGTGGCTAGGGTCACATTTGCGATGTGCCCCTAGCCTGCCGGATTCCGGTATTATCTTAGAACTTTTTCCAGCGCCGCATAGCGTTACCGCTATGCGGTGCTGGAAAACGCTGCCCTTAGTTACCCGATGTGTACCTTCACAACCTGTCATACAGGAAGCGGCTCGGAGTGCGATTTACAGCGCCGCACAGGAAACGTTGCAGACACGGTTTCCTGTGCGGCGCTGTAAATCGCACTCCGAGCCGCTGCCTGTATGACAGGTCGTGAAGGTACACATCGGGTAACTAAGGGCAGCGTTTTCCAGCACCGCATAGCGGTAACGCTATGCGGTGCTGGAAAGATTTCTAAGTTGAAACCGGAATCTGGCAGGCTAGTGGTACAACGCTAATGTGACCCTAGCCTATGGGTAGGGTCACATTGAAAACATAAATTGCATTCACCGCATCCGGATTCGGATGCGGTGAACGCAATGCCGAGCACACACATTTTTTTACAAAAATGTGTGCTGAATACCGCACTGCGGTCACCGGATGGCTCAGGATGTGTAATCCTGAGCCATCCGGTAACTGCAGAGTTTGCGTTTCCCGGCTCAGCAAACCTAGTAAAGAGTTAAATAGCTGACCTAAATGACTGTTAGAGGTCTGTAGGGGGGCTTAGACCCCCTACAGACCGGCCGCCCACTTCTATAGTGTTCTTCAACAATTTCTTACTGTGCACGGGCGAGGAGCCCGTGCATGTCAGCCAAAGTTGCCCCTACCCCCCCGTATCACTATAGAGGGGTGCATACACCCCTCTATTACAATTATGCTTTAATTATGTGATGTACACCAATAAGTGTCACAATCGTCATGTAAGAATATATTTACATGTTCCGGAGGCAGAGTGAAGGGAATTCCATGGGCGGGGCTGTGTGCAGTAGCCTCCGCCCGCTCCTTCTTGATGGCCGCCCCCTCTGGCCGTAATCCAGTCTTGTGAGGGCGGGCACGTCGTTAAAGGGGCGTGGCTAACCGCGGCACATATTTAGCCCCGCCCCTTTCATGACGCGGCCGCCCTCTAATCACTGGATGAGGCACAGAGGGGGCGGCCATAAGGAATGAGGGGGCGGAGGCTGCAGCAAACAGCCCCGCCCAGGGATTTCACACTACACTGCCGACGATAACATGTAAGTATGAGCTTACATGTGTTCTGTATTCAAACTTTAGGGCCACATGCAGGAATCGCTATACAAGAGGGGTGCAGGCACCCCTGTATAGTGATACGGGGGGCGGGAGGTTTGGAGACATGCACGGGGCTCGGATGAGCCCGTGCCATAGGAAATTGTAGTAGAAGCCCACCGGAGTGGGCGGCTGGTCTGTAGGGGGGTCTTAGCCCCCCTACAGACCTCAAACAGTCCTTTACTTACTAAATTTAACTCTTGAATAGGCAGAGGACAGTTTGCTGATCCCGGCAATAGCCGGGATCCGCAAACTATGCAGTTACCGGATGGCTCAGGATTACACATCCTGAGCCATCCGGTTACCGCAGTGCGGTTCCCAGAAACGCTGCGAAAACTGCTGCCTGCATGATTTTAAACGCAGGCAGCAGTGCCGGATACGGCCACCGGATGGCTTGTGAAGCCATCCGGTGTTTTGCATTGGCTCCTATGAGGAGCGTTTCCTGGTCCGGTTTGGAGCTTTTTGAAAGCTCCAAACCGGATCAGGATTTATAAAATAAAACGCAGATGTGACCCTAGCCTATGTTAAAAAACTGATCAGGTTTTGCTAAAAGACCAAAAATTGTTGCAGACCCTATTAAAACTTGACTTCTCAAAAACTGGATCCAGTAGACAGATTGCACTTTGGCAAACAAGTGTTAACATTGGAGTCTATGGGTCAGGTACCTGATCAGGTTTTCAGGATGAAAAACTGGATCCAGTAACTGGATTGCAAACGCAAGTGTGACCCTAGCCTAACACATATTCCAGTTTGTTTCACACAATTTTCCTTACTCGTTGTTTACATGAGTATTCATTTGTATGTTTGCCACCTTCAGTCTGGGCCTTCATTGCGCATTTTCGAAATAGAACAAAGGAAAGCATTGTATGAGCAGGTGTGTCCAAACTTTTTCCCTGGCACTAGACGTTTAGCATTGACTATCAATTAAAAAAACATTAATATTACTTTAAAGTAACTGGTTTTGACACGTTTAAGACACATTCTCTGTAAGGCTGGTTTCACATTGCTTTTTTTTTCTGTTCATGGGGATCCTACTTTTTGCAGGATTCCACGGACAGGAAAAGGATCGCACCGGAGATGACCTCCGGATGCCATTTCTGTGTCCAAGTCCGTGATTTTCACAGATCCAGACACAGATAGCCCGAGCCAGCAAAGTGCAGGCAAGCCAGGCACTTTCACTCCCGCAATGTACATATATACATTGCGGGAGTGAACTTAAGTGTTAAAAGTGAACTTAAGTGTTAAAAATAAAAAATATATATGATCACCTCTCCAACGTGTCCCCCAAAATGCTACATCTAGCTCCCGGGGCTTAAGGCCGTGGCAACCCGATCAGCTGAGCGGTTTAAATCCCACACCCGCCAAAATTGATCAGGAGGCGGGAGATTTAAACACTGATGCGGTCATGTGACAACCCGATCAGCTGATGTGCTCATGTGACCACATCAGCTGATCGAGTTGCCACGGAAACGACAGGTCCTTAAGCCTTGGGAGCTAGACGGCGTGGGACACACGCCGGAGAGGTGAGGATTTTTTTTTTGTACTTTTAACCCTTGCTTTACTTCATTTCACTTCTGCAATGTATGTATATACATTGCAGAAGTGAAATTAAAGGGGAACAGAGCAGTTTTAGTGTAGTGAGCATGCTCAGTACACTAAAATCGTGTCCGAGAAACAATCCTGTGCTTTCTCGGACCAGTGCTCCATAGGCCCCCATGTTAATGGCCTCAGATCATGTCTGATCCAATTCTGTCTGATTTGGTCTGCTGTGCCCAAAATCGGAGCAGTCTCTGATTTTGGGTACAGCAAAAAATCGGACAGAATCGGATCCGACACAAATCGGATGGCAATAAGGCCAACTCCAATGAGATCCGTTGCCCATAGGGACACATAGGGGCCAAATCGGATCTGTGGCTATCCGTTTTACAACGGACAGCCACGGATCCAAGAAAATCGCAATGTGAAGGCAGCCTAAATAAAAAGTTATTTAGAAGATTCTTTTGGCAAACAGCCTGCATTTTAATGAGGTCATAAAAAGGTATTCTGACCACCCAGGCCCTAAAGCCTAGAGGAATGAAAAGGTCCCTTTAGCCCATATAAGAAGACCAATAGAATTAAAGGAGAGTAATAGTTGTAGGATCTGTTGGCGACTCTGCACTGTG
Source organism: Allobates femoralis (assembly GCA_033576535.1). Classification (NCBI taxonomy): domain Eukaryota; kingdom Metazoa; phylum Chordata; class Amphibia; order Anura; family Aromobatidae; genus Allobates; species Allobates femoralis. The sequence continues at coordinate 176,597,151 of JARQOC010000006.1, read as the reverse complement.
GTCCACAAGCCTCAAGAAGATACTTTTAACATACTTTTGCCTGAGAGTATTCATCAAGATACATGGACCTGAATGGTGAGAACTCTGACCATTAAAAGAGGTTTTATCAAAAGCTGTACAGTTATTAGCTAAAAGTATTGAAACAAAAGTTTAGGTTTTCACAAAGTATTCTTGTGTTAACCATTTTTACCTCCAAGGAAAAGTATGTAGTTATCATTGCTTTGCATCAAAAGGGCTGGACATTGTTCTTGCATGATTACCTCTAACCATTTATTGCATCATCAAGAACTTCAAAGAAATAGGTTGAATTACTGTGGAAAAGGCTTCAAGGCACCCAAAAAAAGAAAAAAAGTCTTGCAAGTGCCATGACTATTCCTCAAAAGAATTTTGCTACAGGATTGGTTAATCCCCAATGCAGAGCATGCTCAGGAATGGAAGCAGTCAGACGCCAGTGGATCAGCAAGTGTGGTGCCCCTGAGGGTCCAGTTACCACAGAAATACTGCACCTCAGCCAGGGTGTGGTACCCCAGTCTCGGGTAAGGAAGGGGTACCCACACACCAGCATCCAACACCACACCACTCCAGACCAGGGGATCTGGGTGGACCCTTTTTAGGGAGGGCCCCATCTAAGGTTGGAAGGGGAGGCTAGGTAGAAGGTGAGAGTGGAGGAAGTAGAAATGGGAAGGACACCCGGAAGTAGAGAAAACATGAGTTAGTCAGTCAAGGTACCATTACACGCCGCCACTGTGCCTAGCGACAGGTATCCACCGCACGTGCACGCGCACGTTTTTACCGATACCGATCGCTGATGCCGCATATACACGCCGCCATTGCGTTGTCAACTGAAGGTATCTTTGTTCTCCGGAAGTTCCGACAGATCCTGCGGCTTACTTCCTGTTGAATACCTTCGCTGCTTCACACGCCGCTACCACAAAGGAATATGGGTGTACATCTTTGGCGCTGCAAGTACATAGGCGTGACAGAGTTGTGTATTCCGTGACGCTAATACGTTGATTGGACAACGCAATAGCGTCATGATTGGCCAGCCTGCACAGGAAGGCTGGCTATTACATGACGCCATTGCAACTGTGTAGTTTGAATGGACAGCTCTTTAAATATGGCAGCCTGAGAAGGAACAGCCAATCGTAACACAGTAGCCCCCACCAATGATCGCTGATGGGGCGTGGTATCCATGATGCTGTGGCACTCCCCTGTGAAATCACTAGGCGACGCAACGTCCATGCCTGTGCCCCGTTTAGACGCCACTACCATGGCAATTGTGCCTTTGTGTTGCCTTCGGTTTTGGAGCACGGCTCAGCAACAGGTATCTGAGTCAACTGCAAGACACCGGGAGGAATTTCCCTATTTACACGCCGTCATTTCGTAGCAATTTCATGGCAACAGGCACATATATCCCCAATGCCAGGCAGGTGCTACCTTGCAGTGGTGGCGTGTAAAGGGGCCCTCAAGAAGTTAATGAGAGATGTCCTGGGGACTGGAGTCGGGAAGAGCTCGTTCCAGGATAAGAGAAATGAGAGGAGAGACGTAGGAGTCGGTGAGAGGCTCAAGAGACAGAGATGGAGTCCTAGGGGAACAGGAAGTGGAGAATCCACCCGTGGCACCCAAATCCACACCAACCGGAGTTGGGTGGAGGGGTTGGGTTGCAGAGGAGACAAGCCTCAGACTAGCGGAGATACTGTAAGACTCAACTAGCACAGCAGAGGGTGCGGTGTCTTCATGTGCAGCATCCAAATCCACATACACTTGCTAAAAAGGCAGCCGTATAGGGTCAGGGGGGCAAGAGAGGATGTCGCCTGGCAAGACCTGAGGCCGCAGGCTTGGGACACTGTGTGTGAGGCACCGGACAGAAGGGCGAGAGCCAGCCCAGTGAGATGGCCCGGGAAAGATTACAGACTCGGAGGACACAGTACGCGGCTGTTTTTTGTAACCTGGAGAACTGTGAGTAAAGTGTGTAGACTGCACCCAGCTGTGTCCTCAGATTTATTTACTGCATTACCTGTCCTGTGCTACAACTGATACCATGATCTAATTGACTTAAGAACTGCCCCGCTCTTCCCATGGAGAGCTGTAACATCTTTGCTGCCCCAGTGGATCTGAACCGCAGGGTCGGCCATTCAATTGCCGAATATCACAGGTGGCGTCACAACTCAATCCCTTAAAAAATATCCCTCATTTTATGACACAGCCAGGGCCACGGAGCCGAGTGACGACCCCATGACTTCCCCAAAGAACTATCCGGCCCAGTTCTGAGTACCCCACGGCCCTGGCAGGGCGTGTCACAAGCACCATGAGTCAAAAGCTTTTAGAGACTCGCCTCCTGGCCTGGTATCAAAGAAAAGCATTAAAATATAGACACTTTTCCTAATGAAAAACAGACTGACATTCTAAAAGATAAACAGGGATTAAACTGCAGAGGACTGGGACAAATTTATTATTTCTGATAAAGCCAGGCCCCTTCAAACTATTTGGGACATCTGGAGGAGAGATGGTAGGGAGGAGAAAAAGTGAAGACTACTATTTGTCTGTCTTGTGTTATGCCAACAATAAAGCATCCTGAGACCATTCATGTGTTGTGTTGTTTTTTATTTATATAGTGGGCTCATTCACAATTATACCTAACAACACTGCCATAAATAAAAAATTGTATAAAAACATCACCCAACAGCAACTTCACCCAAGGGTGCAGACTTAATGTGGTAATGAACAATGTTTTTTTTCCACCATAAAGTAGCATAATATCTAAAGGCAAAATTAATAACTAAGTAGCTCAGTGACGAAACCTTTGGGTCCATGACCTGGAAACTCCCCAAGTCTCAATCCCTTTGAGAATCTGTGGCCAATATTAGGGGGGGCAAACAAAAACACAGAAACTGTGATAAATTGTAAGTACTTGTGCACAAATGGGTAGACATCAGTCAGGATTAAGACCAGAAGCTGATATCAAGATGCCAGGGTGGATTGAACAAGGCGAAAAAATTTGAGTCAACACTTTAAATGTTTAGTCTTTCCATAAACTTGATATATTTGTCTATAAAAGTTCAAAAACTTATTATATGCTTATAATTGTGCTTCAGTAACCATCAAAAGATCTACAGAACACTGCAGCAGTAAACTATGCAAAACAAAATTGGTGTCAATCTCAAAAGTATGACCATGACTGTATTTGGCTGAACAACATGTTTAACTTTGTTTGAGGACACATCGTTCATATGATAGCTAAACATTTTAGATTGGAAAAAATTTCCTGCTTTATGTTTCCTCTCAATGTAAATTTTAAAATTCCTATAATTATTTGTATAAGAGATTAAAAAGGATTTAGATTGCCAAATTCTTACAAAACAGTTAAGGGGTTATCATGACGGAGAGGAAATAAAAGTTAAATATGTGCAGTTCTGGGAAAACAACAAAAGATATCTCATTCCCTGATGATTGAGCACTGACAGGCAGGCAGTTTTCATGGTCTATTATTCTTAACATATTTGTCTAATGAAGCTAATCAGTTATCTGGGCAGTCACGTCTCACTTCTGGCACCTTTGGTCATGTGTCTGAGCTGTTACGTATGTGAGGTCTATAGCATGTGACTTCTAAGGTCACTAACTGGTTGCAAGGGTCACAGGCTAAGTGATGTAAATAAAAAAAATGAGCACCTCAGACATGATATTGGTAATGTAAATAGTGACCTGTTATTTTGCCGACTTGAATCATATTTGGCAATTGATCAAAGAGGACAAGTGAGAAAAACAGTTGTTTGTTGACTCCTCCCAATGCTGGAGTTACCATAACCTTTTTATTGCAGTGTCAATGATAGCACTTCCTGTCTGACAATGTTATGAAAAGTTACTGTAAAACAATATGATCTCTGAGGCATGTAAACTGCACTAAATTAAATTGGATTACAATTTTGTTGATCAATCTTTGGTTACATATGTGGGGATGTTGGAAAATACTGTATGGAATATGACCCCCCTATAGAATTGGTACTTGAAGGACTTTTCCACCCCAAGGTAAACTTTGGGTAAGCAGTACAGGTTGCAGAGTACTGTGCAGTATACAAATGATATACTTTTGGTGATGTGATGACCGCGCAAACCAGATAGCAAAGCTAAATCTTTACAGTGGGTATATTGTACACTGTTAGTATTTTTAAGCTGCATTGTTTGCTGAAAATTTGGCCGAAATGTAAAAACACCTTTGATTAGATTTTCTCCAAATTCCGTTTATCACTTGTCCACACGTGATAAATGTCTGATAGTCTAGGTCAGGGGTGAGGAACTCCAGGCCTCAAGGGCCACCAAGAGGTCATGTTTTCAGGATTACCTTAGTATTGCGCGGGGGTTGGAATCATCAACAGTGCAGGTGATTCAGTTATCACATGTGCAATGCTAGAGAAATCCTGAAAATACGACCTGTTGGCCACCATTGAGACATGGAGTTCTTCACCCTTGGTCTAAGTTTTCATCCAAGAGGTTGTCCTGAATCTTGTAGATGGTCACATACATTTTGATCAAATTGTGCACTTGTTGTCTTCTCAATATTATAAATAGAGTACATATAACAGTTATACAGTACAAAATTCACATATTCAATGTTCACACACACCATAGTGTGCTAAAAGAGCAGTTGTACATGTCTGTTCATTTGCACGTGCAATGCTGTCACAGAAACCAGCACCTGCACATTAGTTCACCTCGTGAAAAGGAGCTTAGCAATTTTTTGCAGCCTATCACACTATGAAGAAATGAAGCATTTCATGGTGCTAATTCATATCTGATCCATAGATATGCAAGGGCCTAAAGTTAGAGATGCTCTTCAAAGTGTGTAAACCTCAGGAAAGATTTTTTTTTTAATTATCTTTCTTAATGCAATATATACTATTCCTTATTGTTCATTTGCTTACAAAATACAAAGTTAAGCAACTCTCTAAATAGTCTTCATTTAGAAGCTTCTAGAAGGGCAAATAAAAAACTAAATACAAGGAGTAAAGCTCATGATGTCCAAATACGTTTTGGACAGAAACTGTGCTGATATATTGTGTGATATTGAAAACAGAAAACAAAATCACTTTTTTTCTGTCAAAGGTATCTATAGCCTTTAAAAGTAATCTGTCAGCAGGTTTTTGCTATTTATTCTGATAGCAGCATCTTGTAGGTGCAGAGACTCTGATTTCAAGGATTTGTCACTTGTTGTGCAGCTTTCTGTAGTTTCAATAGGATCAGTGTTCTATCAGTCGGAGATTATTACTGCAGGATTAGGTGTGCCAGGAAGTCCCGGTAATTTGTGAAACCCCATCACCACCAATGGCAATTTGCTGATATTGTACAGAGTACACTGGAAGCTGCCAGTCAGAGGTGTGGATGGGGTTATACAGGGCCCAGCAAATCATTGCACTGCTACATCTACAAAAGAGTAACACGATTCTAGCAAAACTGCCCCAAGCAGTCCAGTAAGAGACACATTGCTGGACTCTTTTCCCTTACAACATAGTGATATCATAATACATAGCAAAAAACTACTGACATCTTATGTCACGCTCTGACTGTAGGGAAGCAGGGAATCAGGGCAATTTAACTGACCCTGACTCTAGGGGTCCTTAGTCTTTCATTGTCCCCATGAATACCTATGATGGTGGGGATGTCTGGGTCTCCTACATTGCTACACTCCTAGATATGACTCACCTAGATGTCCCCCATACCCTCAAAGGGAGTGGAGAGGCAACAGAGCAAGTGAACACATACTCAACACAGGCAAGGAAATAAATATAAAAAGGTTCCAAATCTTCTCCAGTTGAAAACATGACTGCTGCAATAGAAACAAACACCTCAGCCTTCCAGAGATGAGCTCCTTCAATGTGGTCAGTGTAGTGAATCTATATCTGGCATGGAGTGATTCCAGGGCTGGGTAATTATAGTGAAAGAGAACAATGATAAGAAGCTCCCCCTAAAGTAGAATCAGGGCAAGACACACTCATGACATATTATCCTTAAAAAAGTAATTTTTTTTAAATAAGCAGTCTCTGAGTATATGAGGTAGAAAACTATCTTTGGCTATCAATGACTTGTATATGGCATTTTCCCAGTCTTTCCCTCTGCAACCTATAGCTTTTTATTTGTAAGTGACTCCAAGCTGGTGAGAGGAAAATAGCTGGTATGATATATCACATACAAAGATCGGCACATAGAGATGGATTCCTGCTTCTAATTATTTAGTTATCAAAAAAACAGAAGCAGTAAAGCTAAGGACGACATTATACAGCAGTAGTTAGCAGAGTAAATGGGAATCCAGCTCTTGGGTGATGAAAAAGACTTACTGCAAAGTTTGCCACAATATTTTGGTGTCTCTAAAGGCCCCGTTACGGCTCAACATCATTCTCAACATCGTTTTAAAGTGACGTGTACCACGATGTTGAAACGACATCGTTAGTGTGTCGTTGCGTGTAACCAAACAATTCATCTACGATAACTAGTCAAGTTGGAGTTGACAGGTTTATGAACATGTTCAAAAACCTGACGATTTCAACTCAACCAATCTGCTGCATCGTACTGTGTGACACTGCGATAACTATGTCACAAACGACTTTGCCTATTCACAGCAATGAGCAGGGATCGTTCACGGGGTTTATGAACGATCCCTGCTCACAACATCGTGGGTGAGTTGTGCACGATATCTAGACGTGTGACATCTTACCAATGATGTTGAAATGATGTCAGAAACGACCACTCGCCCACGAGATCATTGCTGACATCATTTCAACGTTGAAGCGTGTGACGGTACCTTAACTGCTTGTGTTCTCAATCTGCTCCTCACTACCTCTTCTTCACCTCTTAATAGAGTATAGTTAAAGATTTACCTTGACACTTCACTGTGCTGGAAGTCTGTCTTTTCTTGAGTCAGACATTGTTAAGAATTTTTACTTTTTAAATATATTACAAAGTTATATTCTCCTTTACAATTGATTTATGCAAAGTTTGTAGAAACTACGATTCCCATTTAAAGAGGTTGGCTAATCATTCATCATAAGGAGCACACATTGTTCCTGCCATTTGATTTTCTGCTCACTGTTGAGTGCAGTGAACTCCTGCAGATTGACATTTTAGACAAGAGGCATGCACAAGGCACTTGTCTGATCTGTGTTGTGTCCCACGCTGCTAGTACAAGCAGCTTTGCCACTGCAGCACCAGAAGAGGGCAGGAATTATGAAATTGATCAGTTTCAGCAATTTATTCAGTTTCAGTGCAGCACTAACAGACTCTTAGGCTGCTTATACATTGTGATTTTCTGCCATCCGTGGCTGTCTGTTGTAAATCGGAAAGCCACGGATCAGATTTGGCCCCCATGTATCCCTATGGGTGTCGGATCTAATCGAATTTGGCCTTATTGCCATCCTATTGTCAGACCTGATTCTATCCGATTTTTTGCAGTATCCAAAATCGGAGACTGCTCCGATTTTTGGCACAGTGGACCAAATTGGACTGAATCGGGGCTGACATGATCCGCGGCAAACAACATGACGCCTATGGAGCATGCGTCCAAAAAAATAGCTGATCGTTTCTCGGACCCGATTTTAGTGTACTGAGCATGCTCAGTACACTAAAACTGCTCTTTACCATCTAATTTCACTTCCGCAATGTATATAAATACATTGCGGAAGTGAAATTACGTAAAGCAGGGGTTAAAAATTTAAAAAAAATCTCCTCACCTCTCCAGTGTGTCCTGCGATGCCTCCATCTAGCTCCTGACTGCTTAAGGACCTGGCGGGATGGAGCAACCTAATCAGCTGATTGGTCACATGACTGGCATCAGCTGAGCAGTTTAAATCTCCTGCCCGACAAAATCAATCGGCAGGCAGGAGATTTAAATCGCTCAGCTGATGTGGTCATGTGACCTGCCCGCCGATCGGTTTTGGCAGGTGCGGGGTTTAAACCGCTCAGCTGATGCTGGTCATGTGACTGATCAGCTGATCGGATTGCTGCGCCTCGCCATGTCCTTAAGCTGTTGGGAGCTAGATGGAGGCATCATGGGACATGCCGGAGAGGTGAAGAGATTTTTTTTATTTTTAACCATTGCTTTACGTAATTTCACTTCCACAATGTATGTATATACATTGCGGAAGTGAAAGTGCCCTTTCTGTATGAAAATCACGGACCCGGACACATAAATGGCACTTGGAGGCACACATGCGATCCTGTTCTTTTCTGTCCGTGGGGTCCTGCAAAAAGTAGGATCCCCACGGACAGGAAAAAAATCGCAATGTGAAAGCAGCTTTAAGCAAAGATCATACAAGTGCTACACTTGTTGCCTAAGGCTAGGGTCAGACCTGAATCAGCCCTCATGTTGACGATTCCGTTTAAAACTTAGTTTTTCTCAGCCTGAGCATGGACCGTTAACGGCATGTAACACTAGCCGCCGGCTCCACACACAAGTCCAGGATATGCGCTATTGTAGAGCGCACAGGAAACGTGGTTTGCAGGTCTCCAAACCTAAAAGAAGCTGCAGGTGCACGCAGGGAGACCACAGCTGCCCGTGCCCATAATCTGCGTTCAGGGAAGAGCAGCTTTTCCCTGCATTCACCCGCTGAGGTTTTATCTGACTCCGCAGCAATATATTAACATTCTGTGGAGATGCGAAAGCTCGGCAACCCACACCACAAATGAGATAACGCTGAGTACAATAGAAGCACAGTGGGTATGGGATTTCAAAAAATTCCATCCACTGTGCTTGTATTGTTGAATTTATGTTTTGGAAGCAGTGGTAATATGCTGTGTCCAAAACGCTGCTAATACTGACTGTGTGCACACAGCCTAAGAGATCTACCACTACTGATGGTCTATAACGGTGGCCAGTTATGTACACAACAAACAATGAACTATCAAATTAAAAAATCTTCTATGTTTAAGAACAAAAACTACATTTTTAATAAGAGGTTAGTAGCTTGTTTCTTATAAGCATTTTACAATTTTTCCCATAAAAGAAGTTGAGAAAATTACTTTAAAGAAAGTTTTTCCAAACTACTTAAAATTTTTCACATATCAAATAAGCCAGTTAATTTTAACATAGTAATAAACAATATTGTATTTTATTACCTATCAGGGCATTTATTTTTTAGATTCTATGAAACTTAGTTGAAATGATCCCCTAACTGTGGCAAGTACACCCATTAATAAATTGCCCATTGAATAGTTATAGTAAGTCCACAGTTCACATATTTTGCTATAAAATACAAAAAGTAGTTTTTTGGGCACCATGAAATTATTAAATCTAGTTCTGCAATACATATTCTGATCTACGAATATACTTTCCGTATTAATTCATTAATTTATTTATTTGTCCCCTCTATGATGAAATGATTTTTGAGTGGCTCTTATGTACAACACAAGTGTACTCACCTGTTGGGTAAAGACATTTAAAGACTCATACACTGCCCTTTCTCCAGGTTTTAATTACCGTATATACTCGTGTATAAGCCGAGTTTTTCAGCCCAAAAATTGGGCTGAAAAGTCACCCCCTCGGCTTATACACGGGTCAATACGGTAATATATGTGGTGGGGGCTCTGTCCGGGTGCTGGGAGGCTGGAGGAGGCGGGGGGAGGCTGCTGACTGAGCGGCCCGTCACGTGGGGCCGCTCATTAGATATGCACGGCTCCCCCCGCCCATCACAGCGGCAGGGGGAGCCGTGCATACAGCCCCCCAGTGTATACAGGCAGCCCCCACTGTATACAGGCAGCCCCCACTGTATACAGGCAGCCCCCACTGTATACAGGCAGCCCCCACTGACAGTCGTCCCCCCATCATGGAAAGAGCCCCCACACTTTGCAGAGTCCCCCCCCCGGCCCCCGCTGCATTATCTTACCATCCAGGGTCTTCACCGCGGGTCCTCCAGTCCTCCTTCCTCGCGCGCTGTCTTCCCGGTCTCATGTGACCCGGCGCGATGACGTCATTCCACTGCGACCGCCGGGTCACATGAGACCGGGAAGACAGCGCGCGAGGAAGGAGGGCTGGAGGACCCGCGGTGAAGACCCTGGATGGTAAGATAATGCAGCGGGGGCCGGGGGGGGACTCTGCAAAGTGTGGGGGCTCTTTCCGTGATGGGGGGACGACTGTCAGTGGGGGCTGCCTGTATACAGTGGGGGCTGCCTGTATACAGTGGGGGCTGCCTGTATACACTGGGGGCTGCCTGTATACAGTGGGGGCTGCCTGTATACCACTGGGGGCTGCCTGTATACCACTGGGGGCTGCCTGTATACAGTGGGGGCTGCCTGTATACACTGGGGGCTGCCTGTATACACTGGGGGCTGCCTGTATACCTCTGGGGCCTGCCTGTATACACTGGGGGCTGCCTGTATAACTCTGGGGCCTGCTGTATACCTCTGGGGCCTGCTGTATATACCTTGGGGCCTGCTGTATACCTGCTGGGGCCTGCTGTATACCTGCTGGGGCCTGCTGTATACCTGCTGGGGCCTGCTGTATATACCCCTGGGGCCTGCTGTATATGCCTCTGGGGCCTGCTGTATGCCTCTGGGGCCTGCTGTATACCTTTGGGGCCTGCTGTATACCTCTGGGGCCTGCTGTATATACCTCTGGGGCCTGCTGTATACCTCTGGGGCCTGCTGTATATACCTCTGGGGCCTGCTGTATACCTGCTGAGGCCTGTTGTATACCTGCTGGGGCCTGCTGTATACCTGCTGGGGCCTGCTGTATACCTGCTGGGGCCTGCTGTATACCTGCTGGGTCCTGCTGTATACCTGCTGGGGCCTGCTGTATATACCCCTGGGGCCTGCTGTATATACCCCTGGGGCCTGCTGTATATACCCCTGGGGCCTGCTGTATATGCCTCTGGGGCCTGCTGTATACCTCTGGGGCCTGCTGTATATACCCTGGGGCCTGCTGTATATACCCCTGGGGCCTGCTGTATATACCCCTGGGGCCTGCTGTATACCCCTGGGGCCTGCTGTATACCTCTGGGGCCTGCTGTATATACCCCTGGGGCCTGCTGTATATACCCCTGGGGCCTGCTGTATATACCCCTGGGGCCTGCTGTATATACCCCTGGGGCCTGCTGTATATACCCCTGGGGCCTGCTGTATATACCCTGGGGCCTGCTGTATATACCCCTGGGGCCTGCTGTATATACCCCTGGGGCCTGCTGTATATACCCCTGGGGCCTGCTGTATATGCCTCTGGGGCCTGCTGTATATGCCTCTGGGGCCTGCTGTATGCCTCTGGGGCCTGTTGTTTATACCTTTAGGGATGCTGTATATACCACTGGGGAGGCTGCTGTATATACCACTGGGGAGGCTGCTGTATACTACCACTGGGGAGGCCTGTATACCACACTGCTGGGGGCTGTATACCTGTGCTGGGGTCCACCCTCGGCTTATACACGAGTCAATAGGTTTTCCCAGGTTTTGGGGCAAAAGTAGGGGGGTCGGCTTATACACGGGTCGGCTTATACACGAGTATATACGGTATGTAAGCTTGTCATCTGGATGAGAAATAACTTAGAGAAGTAGGGTGAAATAAGAACAGAGCTGCCTTTATGATAGATGGTATCCTGTTCGCTACCCGATGTTCCTTTCATACAAGTTGTTCAATCTGAGAGTGCACATTAAAAAACATATCATATAGTATGGTATTAACAGAATAATGCAGCATGTTTACTCTATAATAGTGCCAAATGGTTAATAATACTTCAACACAGTTGCCTAAATAGCGCGATTCAATGATACAATGTTTTCACAATACTGCTATACAAAATAATATTGATTCACGATGGCCACAACCTTCAGGTGAAGGCGAAGGATAACTCCTTCAGCTTGTCAGGGTGCGTGCACACGATCAGTATACACAGCGTCTTGCCGCTGCATCCAAAATGTGGCGTAGTATAGTATAAGCATAGTGGATGGGATTTCAAGGAATCCCATCCTCACTATGCGTAACCCTCCCGCAGCGATCTGACAGCTGCGGTGCGTGTTGCTGCCATTCCGCTCCTCCGCATGCCGCCCCACACTCACTGCACATTCTGAGTACAGGGCGGCTGCGGTCTCCCTGCGGGCACCTGCGGCTTCACTCAGGTCCGGAAGAGCAGCGTCCAACACGCAGCTCCTCCGGACCGTGAGCACACAGCCTAAAACTGCACAGATTACATAAGATGAATGGTACAAACGATAAATGAAAGGTACAAACAGTGGCCATTATACGGCACCTTGATCAGTAGAAGACTTCATGAAGTCTTCAATGTCACAATAAAATATCATAGACAGATAACCCTCAAAATGGGACATACAAGTTTGAATGAAACAATTTATGTGAAACCAAAAAAAAAAAAAATAACTTCTATATAACCTTGTTTAGTCCAGAAGATCCTCGAAGATTGAGCAGAACCCGGACTGTGTCACTGATGATAAAGGGAAACCTCTTTTGCCTTCAATGCAGTTTGGAGTAAGAAGATGAACGTGGTTATTATGTAAACAGTTGGTCGTCACACAGGGAGTATTCGGAAAGGATTAATTAAACATACTGTTTTTCTACATGTACTTTCCCTACAGACTCAGTTTTCATGACCAATTTTTAATATAATTACACAACAACTATATTGTGTAGATTAGTTTTATTTTGGCACAGGGTTAATGTCATGTAGGATGAAATATTACAATACCTTCACTCAGGAATTTTCTTGGTTGCATAACAAGGAAGAAGGAAATGTTCTGTACACTTTCAAGGCAACGTGGGTCTCCATCTAGACGGTATATGTGCATGTATATATAATATGTGAAAATGTACAGTACACATGTCTATACAGTATATGTACATACACATGCAGAAAGTGTGATATCTATCTACAGGTGCATATCAATAAATTAGAATATCTTCAAAAAGTTAATTTATTTCAGTAATTTCATACATAAAGTGAAGCACATATATTATAGAGAATTACAGAGTGATCTATTTCAAGTGGTTTTTCTGTTAATGTTGATGATTATGGCCATTGAAAACCCAAAGGTCATTATCTCAGAAAATTAAAGTAGGGAGGATGAAGGGTTAAAAACCACACTGCCATATTCCACGTGATATCAAAGGGTGAATATAATATTGATTTATTAGTCAAGGTGTTTCAAGGCTCCCTGGCCCGCTCCTCAGGACAAATCAATATCATATTGCCATTTTTCAGGGTGTCCCATTGAGCCCTGAGGCGCAAATCAATATTAAATTCACCCTTTGATGTCTCGTTGAACATGGCAATGCAGTTTTTAACCCTTCATTCTCTCTACTCTATATGCACCACACTGGGGTCTGCAGCAGACATGATATGCTTTTATAGTGGTTGTGACTCTCACAACCACACAAGGTGAAGCCTCTGATACCTATTTAGGTAATATTTTATCTCTCAGTCCCTTCATCCTCCTTTCTTTAATCTTCTCACACCTTTGGGTTTTCATTGGCTGTAAACCATAATCATCAACATTTACAGAAATAAACACTTGAAATAGATCACTCTGTTTGTAATGACTATATGTTTCACTTTTTGTATTGAATAACTGAAAATTATTAACTTTTTGATGATATTCTAATTTATTGAGATGCACCTGTATGTTTCTATCTATAAATATATGTATTATAGCTCAACATCTTAGATTCCTTGGATCTAAGGAAATCTTTAATATTATGTCCATGGACCTTGATTGTAGCTTAAAGAATCAAACGTGAGTCTCTTATACTTATTTGACATCTGTCTAAACCTGTCTAAACTTCAGAGTAACAAAATCTTTCCTACCTCGTTTTGCAAGAGTTTTAGATTGTGAGCTCTTGGTCAAAGTTGACAACTGCTCTTGTGAACTCTCAATATAATCAAATGAACTGTAAGATGAATGGAGGGCAGGAAAAGATTGACAGACCTTGCACTGTTCAATGAGAGCTCAGGATGATGCAGTGCAGAAATGTATATTAGGTGGAAAGTTTCTGAGGGGAACAATTTTAGGTCTCTGGGCATGATGGAAACCCAGATATGGAAAGCTTCAGCTAGATTCATCTGCTCTGGTAGAAAAAGCCTATACTGTAGTAAAATCATTTAAAGTGTATTAGAGTTCGATCACTATTTTGCAGTGAAGTTATGGAAAACTATGGGTGAGATGGATAAAATAACAGTATAAAGTGAAGTTCAATAAAAAATGTGATTCCTTTGAAGTGCTCTCCCAGATTGACATCTCTGCTAATGTGGTCTTTGTAAGGTCATGTTCACATGTCCAGAATTTGGTCAGTACCGTACATCAGTATTTATAAGCCAAAACCAGGAGTGGAGCATTCAGAGGAAAAGTGTCATAGAAACACGTCACCTTTTTTACTCACTCCTGGTTTTGGCTTACAAATACTGATATACGATACTGACCAAATACTGAACATGTGAACGTGGCCTTATAATATAAAATTAAAGCTATCATTTGCTCAAATTACCTCATAGATTCCTATGTGTCATTATTATATGCTCAGTAAAAATCATCAGAAGTAATGAGCTTACAGAAGATTACAACCCAGTCATACATTAAAGGTAATGCAACGATCATTATGACAGTGAGCTGAAGACTTCAGGGAACGTGATGTTAAGTAAAAATGTAAACACAATTAAAATGCATTAAAAGTTCAATACACTGAAGCAACTATTTTATATTACATCATTCATAAGTAACAGCTCTTTGTGTAAGTCTCCATAAGCAGAGTGTCTATACATTATCACCATACTATGGTACAGTGCCCGATTTTACTGGGTGTAGCAGAGAGTTCCCCATAAAGCCCTGTCACACATAAAGAGATCGCTAACGAGATCGCTACTGGGATCGCTGTTGCATCACGAAATTCATGACGCAACAGCGATGTCGTTCTGTGTGACACGCACCAACGATCTGGCCCCTGCTGTGAGATCGTTAATCGTTACACACTGCTCTGGGTCATTCCTGCGTCGTTGTGCTCCCGCTGGGAACGCTACATTGTTGTTTGACAGAGATAATGACCAACAATCTCAATGCTACGCTATGGAAAGAAAATTCACAACAACCTCGGTATAATTCTGGATCGCTAGTGCGTTGTTTTTCACATCGCTGGTAAGATGCCTGTTCTACATCTTACCAGCGATGTGTAAACGACGCACCAGCAATCTCTGCACATCGTTATCGGGATCGCTGATGCGTCGTTATGTGAGACTGGGCCTTTAGTCAGCCTTCATGATGCAATCAGGACTACATTAGCATTCATTGTTCTGCATCTGGTGGGGATCTGTGTCTTTGTTTCTCTCTGCAGGGGGCCTCCTGAAAAAACAGCTTTGCAGACAGATCAGAGAGTTCATTGAACTTCTTTTCCTCTCTGAATTAAATGCACCTGTTGTTTAAAGGGGTAGGATATGCATATCTGTCATTGGGGTGCTGATCCCTAAAAAGAAGGTAGAACAAGAGAAAAAGCATTTGGTTGTTGTTGTTGGGGCTATGATTTGGATGGACTAGGATGTGTTTCTATGGCCAGATAATGGTGCCACTACTTGGACTAGAGATTGGGGAATCCTATCTACTATGTTCATTGGAATATTCTCTCAATCACAATATAGATTTTTTTTTTAGAGTTTTACCCTATCTGCTGTCCCTGACTGCTCTGTCACACATCCCATCGCAAATTGGTTGGCGGCAGAGAGATAAAAGTACAGAGAATGGAAAACAGCAGCCGGCAATGAATTGAACCAGAGTCTCAGGACATAGGAATTGAACTGTTGTGAACCTACAGACAAAGGCCCATGAATTAGGGGTCAGTTAAAGAGGACTGTCTATCAATCAACTCATAAAGGTTTTGGAAAACTCTCGGCTTCAATACGACACTGGAGAAGGATTCCCAGAGCAGTTGGAGAAATTCAGGATCTGGAAGCAAATGCACAGAAAGGACAGTGGGTTGTGTCATATGAAGAGGTGGCATTGCTTGAAGATGAAGCCACAATACTGGATGATCGGCCATTCGAAGAGCTCAGGAGTGGCAGGAAGAAAACGCAGGCAAACATCTACCACAGCTGGTTGCTGGCAACGTTTCCTGTGATCTTGGTAAAAAGCACATGCGTTCAAATGCAACCGCGTTTTGCATTGCGTTTGCAATGCATTTGCATGCGTTTCCCCATACAAGTCTATGGGTGCATTAACGCATGCGTTCAAAAGCATTTTCATGCATTAACACAACTGAAAAAACGCATTGCGTCAAACGCAACAAAAACATGATGTGAACTTAGCCTAAACATTTTATCTACAATATATAAAGTATACACTACTTGACAGAAGTTATGTCGCTTATCCATGTTATGTAAATAAAAGCTGATGTTTAATTCATCCATTGGTTGTATAAATTATTCTTTTGAAAGCTGAAACCCTCCGAAATGTGGTTTAGGTTAAGAAAATAAATTGGCATCAATGCTGAAATATTGATCATTTATTGAACACAGAATGGTCAGATTTTGGCAAACAAAAGTTTTGTCACCCACAGAAAGTAATGTGATATTCAAACAAATACCTTAAAATACAAATATATGTTGCATAACATTGGTGAATGAAGTTGTGGTGTTGGTGCTATTAGAGTCATATTAAATATTTTGTGTGACTTCCATGAGCTTGAAGGACTGCATCCATACGGTTCAACAATGATTCATAGAATTTATTAATTAAGTCATAAAGAATAGCAAAGAATGCAGTCTTACATGCTTCCCAGAGTTTATCTAGATTCTTTAGTTTTGTCTTCCAAGCTTCCTCTTTCATCCTACCCCAAATATGCTCAATGATGATCATGTCTGGTGACTGGGCTGGTCAGTCCTTGAGCACCTTTATCTTTTTTGCCTGGAGGAATTTTGTTGTAGAGATGGATGTATAAGATGGAGCACCATCCTGCTGCAGAATTTGACCCCTTTTATGATTTGGAATATAAGAGGTAGTTAATACTTCTTGATATTTTAGGCTATTGATATTGCCTTCCACCTTGCAAATGTTACGCACACCCCCATACTGAATGTAACCCCAGACCATGATCTTTCCACCACCAAATGTAACTGATTTCTGGGTGTATTTTGGATCCATATGGGCTCCAGTAAGCCTCTTGCAGTATTTGCGGCGGCTGTGGTGTAATTCTACTGAAGATTCACCAGAGAAATCCACCTTCTGCCACTTTTCCATCATCCATCTGTCTAATGCAGACGTGTCTGATGCCAAAGTGTCTTATCTAAAGTGTACAGATATGAAATAGACCTGAAATGATATGAAGCAACTGGGCTCCATCATCCGCCCGTATCATAATTCATTTGCACTCCTCTGACCATCACCTAATCATCATGTTGTTTCTGTGTTTCTCTACAGGTATGTTTGACTGTATGGACCAGCACCAAACTTTAATGCTGTTTTGATCTATTCTGTCTGCTGAAAATATCTGATTCCAGCATCAATGTAACTGTCCTTCCCCCTGCCACCCCCCCCCCAATGCTTCTTTATGATCCTTTGCTCAAATCTGCCTGTGAGTGACCATTTGGTACAGCCTTGCTTAGTCATGGCTTAATGGACTCTAGTTCCCTCCCCCTTTCCCCACACCTGAAATCAGTATCATTGAGCATATAAGGAGCCTTGCCTAGTCTGATGCAGACGTGTCTGATGCCAAAGCATCTTATCTAAAGTGTACATATATTAAATAGACCTGAAATGGACCGTAATAGACTGGAAGGTACTGTCAGAGAGCCACTCAAACAATGTCTATTACTCTATTCTCTACTAATCACTACCATGTATTTAACTGCACTGTTTGTGTTTCTATGTGCCATCACCACCAACTTGTATCACCCTATCCACCTCCATCACCACTCATCCACAACAGCCCCTCTCTCCTGCCCTACCCTATGTACAGCTCCCATGCCATCTTCAGTTTACTGAGGATTCTCAGCCCACCATATTCTAACATTTGTCATAATAAACCAAGTCCTAAATCTAAAAACTATCTGCTCTTCCTCTTTCTGCTGCTGCTCCTGTCAGGTGATATCTCACCCAACCCTGGTCCGCCCTCTAACTTCAACCCCTCTCCCACCACACATAGAAACCCCACTAACCTTATTACCATCACTTGCGCTCCTTCATCTCCCTCTTTTAACTGCGCTCTCTGGAATCCACAATCTGTATGCAACAAACTTGCCTTCATTCACAATTACTTCTTTACCAACTCTCTTAACCTGCTGGCCCTCACAGAAACCTGGATCCAGGATTCAAACACTGCTTCCCCTGCTGCTATTTCTCACGGCGGCCTACATTTATCTCATTCCCCTAGACCTGGGAGCAGACATGGTGGTGGAGTTGGCCTCCTCCTGTCCCCACAATGTACTTTCCAGGTCATTCCTCCAGCCCCATCACTCTCATTCCCTTCTTTTGAGGTCCATGCCATTAGGCTATTCCATCCCCTCCCCCTCAAAGTAGCAGTGGTATACCGCCCCCCAGGGTCACCCACCCAGTTTCTCAACCATTTCTCTGCGTGGCTCCCACATTTCATGTCTTCAGATTTACCAACCCTTATTCTGGGAGACTTTAACATTCCCATAAACAGCGCCATATCCCCATCTGCATCCCAGCTCATCCTCCCCCTTGGATAACTCACCTCTTCTCTCTGACCACAACATTCTCTCCTTCTCACTCACTAGCCCTTGGCCACCACAGCCCAATCCTACCTATCACACATCCAGAAATCTACAGGCCATTAACCCTCCTGCACTCACAGACTCCCTCATCTCATCTCTGTCCCCAATCTCTTCAATCTCCTGTCCAGATCAGGCAGTAAATCACTACAATGACACTCTCAGAAGCTCCCTGGACCAAGTAGCGCCCTTCACCCTCAGAATCTCCAAACAGAGAACAAAACAGCCTTGGCTCACTGGACAAACTCGATTCCTCCAGCGATGCTCTAGGAGTGCTGAACGTCTATGGAGGAAAACTCGCTCACCAGGAGACTTTATCCACTATAAATTCATGCTCAAAACGTACAACTCTGCCCTTCACCTTGCCAAACAGACCTACTTCACCACCCTGGTCTCCTCACTATCGAACAATCCAAAAAAACTCTTTGACACCTTTCACTCTCTCCTCAGTCCTAAAGTGCAGGCCCCCATCACTGACCTCTGTGCTGATGACCTGGCTTCCTACTTCATTGAGAAAATAGACATCAGCGAGGAAATCAGCTCTCAGCCTCCAAGCGCTGCCACCCCCATTCTTCCCCACATCTCCTCCGGTTCACTCTCCATATTTGACCCAGTCAAAGAAGAAGAAGTCTCCAGGCTCCTCTCTTCCTCTCATCCCACCACATGCACTACTGACTCCATTCTCTCACACCTTCTCCAGTCCCTCTCTCCAGTCATCACCACTCATTTAACCAAAATCTTCAATCTCTCCCTCTCTTCTGGCATCTCCCCTCCTCCTTCAAACACTCGATCATTACTCCATTATTAAAGAAAACCACTTCCGACCCATCCTGCACAAATAACTACAGACCAGTCTCCAATCTCCCCTTCATCTCTAAACTCCTGGAGCTCCTGGTCTATTCCCGCATCACCCATTACCTCTCCGCTCACTCTCTTCTAGATCCATTACAGTCTGGTTTCCGCCCCCTTCACTCTACAGAAACTGCCCTCATCAAAGTGACCAATGACCTTCCGACAACAAAACATAATGGTGACCACTCTCTGCTTATTCTCCTTGACCTCTCTGCAGCTTTTGACACTGTCGACCATCAGCTCCTACTCTCTATGCTGCACTCCATTGGCATAAAGGACACTGCTCTCTCCTGGCTCTCCTCCTATCTTTCTGACCGCTCTTTCAGTGTATCTTTTGCTGGCTCCACTTCTTCCCCTCTTTCTCTCACTATTGGAGTCCCTCATTGTTCAGTCCTTGGCCCTCTCCTCTTCTCTCTCTACACAGCCCCGATTGGACAGACCATCAGCAGATTTGGCTTTCAGTACCATCTTTATGCTGATGACACACAATTATACACTTCAGCCCCTGACCTTACCCCTGCGGTATTAAAGAACACCAATGACTGTCTAGCTGCAGTTTCCAATATCATATCCGCTTTCTATTTGAAACTAAACCTTTCCAAAACTGAACTTCTTCTGCTCCCCCCATCCATTAACCTCCCTAAATCGGACATCTCTCTCTGTTTGCGGCGCCACGATAACGCCTAGGCAGCAGGCTCACTGTCTGGGTGTTATGTTTGACACCAATCTCTCCTTCTCCTCCCACACACAATCTCTCATCCGCTCCTGTCGCTTACACCTGAAGAATATATCTAGAGTCCGCCCCTTTCTCACCATGGAATCAACAAAAACCCTCACCGTGACCCTAATCCATTCCCGCCTTGACTATTGCAATGATCTATTAAGCGGCCTTTCCCTCACCAGACTTTCTCCTCTCCAGTCCATCCTTAATGCAGCAGCCAGGATCACCC
Source organism: Allobates femoralis (assembly GCA_033576535.1). Lineage (NCBI taxonomy): Eukaryota > Metazoa > Chordata > Amphibia > Anura > Aromobatidae > Allobates > Allobates femoralis. Next base: position 176,576,654 of record JARQOC010000006.1, on the reverse strand, counting down.
ATCTGGCCAATCGTTACTCAGATGCCTCTGCTCTGTGCCAGTCATTGCACTGGCTACCCGTACACTACAGGATCAAATTCAAATTGCTTGTTCTCACCCACAAAGCTCTTCACGGTGCAGCACCCCCCTACAGCTCCTCCCTCATCTTAGCTTTTTGTCTCCAAATATGTTGGCGGTGTGAACATGTTCTTACAGACTTGTTCTCTGTGTGCAGGACTCATTTGTTTCTAATTAAGTTGCCTCGTGCTTTGCAAGAGATGGAGTTCCCGCCCCCCCTCTGGGCCCTGCACACATAGAGCCCCGTCGCCTTCAGTCCATCTCAGACACAGGTCTTGCTGGTTCCTGCTCACTGGTAAGTATACACACTAGTCAGGTTTTTTAGTACAACAGTTAGGACCCGCGTCAGAGATGGGTACACTTTGAAGTTAGTGACGTGGCTTGATATAACTTTTTTTGCGCAAAAAAAACGGATAGACTAAGTACCCTGTATTTGTTACACTATTTTTTATACTGCACTTGCATTTAATACTTTTACTGCAGTGTACTGTTGTTTTTGGTCGCATTTAGCTTTTTGTCTCCAAATATGCTGGCGGTGTGAACATGTTCTTACAGACTTGTTCTCTGTGTGCAGGACTCATTTGTTTCTAATTAAGTTGCCTCGTGCTTTGCAAGAGATGGAGTTCCCGCCCCCCCTCTGGGCCCTGCACACATAGAGCCCCGTCGCCTTCAGTCCATCTCAGACACAGGTCTTGCTGGTTCCTGCTCACTGGTAAGTATACACACTAGTCAGGTTTTTTAGTACAACAGTTAGGACCGCGTCAGAGATGGGTACACTTTGAAGTTAGTGACGTGGCTTGATATAACTTTTTTTGCGCAAAAAAACGGATAGACTAAGTACCCTGTATTTGTTACACTATTTTTTATACTGCACTTGCATTTAATACTTTTACTGCAGTGTACTGTTGTTTTTGGTCGCATTTAGCTTTTTGTCTCCAAATATGTTGGCGGTGTGAACATGTTCTTACAGACTTGTTCTCTGTGTGCAGGACTCATTTGTTTCTAATTAAGTTGCCTCGTGCTTTGCAAGAGATGGAGTTCCCGCCCCCCCTCTTGGCCCTGCACACATAGAGCCCCGTCGCCTTCAGTCCATCTCAGACACAGGTCTTGCTGGTTCCTGCTCACTGGTAAGTATACACACTAGTCAGGTTTTTTAATACAACAGTTAGGACCGCGTCAGAGAGGGGTACACTTTGAAGTTAGTGACGTGGCTTGATATAACTTTTTTTGCGCAAAAAAATGGATAGACTAAGTACCCTGTATTTGTTACACTATTTTTTATACTGCACTTGCATTTAATACTTTTACTGCAGTGTACTGTTGTTTTTGGTCGCATTTAGCTTTTTGTCTCCAATCGTTACTCAGATGCCTCTGCTCTGTGCCAGTCATTGCACTGGCTGCCCGTACACTACAGGATCAAATTCAAATTGCTTGTTCTCACCCACAAAGCTCTTCACAGTGCAGCACCCCCCTACAGCTCCTCCCTCATCTCTGTCTATCACCCCATCCATTCTCTATGTTCTTCAAATGACCTTCGACTAACATCTGCACTAATCCGATCCTCCCACTCCCGGCTCCAATACTTCTCCAGAGCTGCCCCAATCCTCTGGAATGCTTTACCTCAAGAAATCAGGACTATCCACAACTTGCATGGCTTCAAACGATCCCTAAAAACACATCTTTTTAAGGCGGCCTATCATACTCCCTAGTCCTTTGTACTGTAGATAGTGAATGGGCTATCTCTCTTGACATTACTCTTCTACAAACTCCACCAAACCAAAAAGGTATACACACTGTCTGATGACCATCCATGTAAGCTTATTTCTATGCCCATTTCCTCAAGATGCCTGGACCATTAGTGTAATAAGCCCCTTGTGCAACCCCTATCCCATTGTAGATTGTAAGCTCTTTTGAGCAGGGTCACCTTCATTTCTTGCTTTATTTATTGTATTTTCTTTTTTACATTGATTCTATGCCTATTGTTTTGTATCCAATTATTGTACTGTATTTGTTCTCTACTGTAATTACTTACTTTTTTATATTTTCTGTACTCTAACCCAACATTGTAAAGTGCTGCGGAATATGTTGGCGCTATATAAATAAAGATTTATTATTATTATTTTTATTATCCATCTGTTTAGCAGGCTGTGGGATTTTGCAAATGCCACACGTTTTTTTATTTGCCTTTTGTTTAGTGCTGGGGATTATGGGCACTGATTCGACCATGGAGGCCATTTCGAGACAGAATCCTACAAACTGTTCTAGTTGACACAGGGACTTGAGGTGACCAGTCCTGTTGGAGTTCTGCTGCAGTGGAAGAGGGGCATGCTTTGGATTTTCTAACCAACAAACGTTCCTCCTGAGCAGTTGCCTTGCGGGGTCTGCCGCACCTGGGCTTGTCAAATACTTCTCCAGTTTCTTCAAATATTTTTTTAATTCTTTGTACTTGACGCTGAGACAAATTAAAGGTGCCAGCCACCTCTGCAGTGGATCTGGTCTTCAGCATCTTGATAATCAAGGCTATGGTTGCAGGGTGGATTTTTGGCATGTTGTCAGAGCTCAAGTTGCAGTTCAAGTGAAGGTCTGGGTGCTAGGTTTCTTTTTATAAAGACTAAAAAGACAAAAAGAAAGCGCACATAGGGCCGTAAAGCCTGTGGGTATGGGGCTAAGTGATCTACCTACTCATCTTTATTGGTTGTGCCAGTCACAACCCCTTTTACTGCTCTTGACAAGACAAAATGGCTGCTGTAGACCCCGTAAAGGGAGCAGTAGAACTTTTTCAAAAAGGACGGGTTTACTCCGCGCTGACCATGAGGGACACCAGGATTGAAATAATCGCTCTTTATTCAACTTCCACCACCACTTCAATGCCTACGCATTTCGTAGTCACTGACTACTTCATCAGGGCTTGTTGCTTACAGAGTCACATACAGAAAAACTTTATATACATTAATGTTTCACATTGTCCAATCAGGACACAGTTGGCTACAAAACACGTGAGTTCCAGTGAAAGCGCCCATTTCTTAAATAAAATCCTTGCAAAACATTTTTCATTTAATTAAAAACATACATACTTCCCAAAATTTATTAAAACTGTGACATCTATTAGATCCACAAAGTAAACTATGTTCACTTTAGGGGAACAAACAAGTGATTTGCAGTAATTTCCATTAAAAAAGAGAGAAAAAAACTCTGTGGTTTGAACTCATCTAGTTTGCTTCTCACATCCACCTTTGTAGGTATCCTACTTTCCTCTACTTTATCTAACTACTCATTATTTTATTGTTCCTTACATATATATATTAATATAGATAGAACGTCTCAAACTGAGGGATGTATCTCTGTAAAACCAATCTAAATCTTACTATGGTAATTTATTACATAAAAATAAAAACATTTTGTTAGAATTTACTTATAAATGCAAAGCACTCTTATTTGTATAGCTGCACTATCGATCTGTTTCTCTCAGTGAGTGGTCGCTGATTCATACAGCGTTATACTGTAATGAATTGGTATGATTTAGATAATTTAAAAAAAAAAAGAAACTTTTGGTTTTAAAGGGATGGAACGTCTCAATATTAATATATATATATATAACTATATATATATATATATATATATATATATAACTATATATAACTATATATATATATAACTAAAATATATATATATATATATATAACTATATATATATATATATATATATATATATATATATATATATACTATATATATATATATATATAATATATATATAATATTATATAATATAGTTATATATATATATATATATATATTATATATATATATATATATATATAGTTATATATATATATATATATATATATATATATATATATATATATATATATATATATAAATATATATATATATATATATATATATATATATATATATATATATATATATATATATATATATATATATATATATATATATAAGAAACAATAAAAAAAATGAGTAGTTAGAGTAGAGGAAAGTAGGATACCTACAAAGGTGGATGTGAGAAGCAAACTAGATGAGTTCAAACCACAGAGTTTCTTTGTCTCTTTTTTAATGGAAATTACTGTAAATCACTTGTTTGTTCCCCTAAAGTGAACATAGTATATTTTGTGGATCTAATAGAGGTCACAGTTTTAATAAACTTTGGGAAGTATATATGTTTTTAATGAAAAGAAACATGTTATGCTAGGATTTTATTTAAGAAATGGGCGTTTTCATTGGAACTCACGTATTTTGTAGCCAACTGTGTCCTTATTGGACAATGTGAAACATTAATGTATATAAAGTTTTTCTGTATGTGACTCTGTAAGCAACAAGCCCTGATGAAGTAGTCAGTGACTACGAAACGCGTTGGCATTGAAGTGGTGGTAGAAGTTGAAAAAAGAACGATTATTTCAATCCAGGTGTCTCTCGTGGTCAGCGCGGAGTAAACTCGTCCTTTTTGAAAAAGTTCTAGGTTTTTTTATAGACTCACCCACTAATTAACCGATTATTTACTGAGCACAGGTGAGGATGTAAAATAGGATTGGGTGCATTATATGACCAGGTGACAAAACTTTTGTCTTGCCAAAATCTGACCATTCTGTGTTCATTAAATGATCAATATTTCAGCATTGATGTCAATTTATGTTCTTAACCTAAATCAAATTTTATAGGGTTTCAGCTTTCAAAAGAGTAATTTATACAACCAATTGATGAATTTAACATCAGATTATCAGCTTTAAAGGGACCCTGTCATCTCCAAAACACCTCCTAAGCTATCAAAATATGTCCCTGCAGCATCCCATCACTAATCTCACACTTCTTTTGTCTCCTAAAAGCATCCTGTGAAAGTGCATAAAAACGTTTTAATACTCATTAGTGATTATAATTAGCAGTGACTATATTCATAGTCACCAAGGCTGGCTGTTATGCAGCTCCAGGATCCACCCTGTCTCTGTGTGTTCTGCTGTGATGTGCAGGCATTGCCCTCCCCCCTCTGTATCACTCACAGAATGCAAATCATTAGTCCTGCCTTCAGTTTCAGTTTCACTTAAGCACAGACAGAGAGAAGGCTGGATCCTGTAGCTGCAAAAGAACACCCCCTGGTGACTAAAGAGTATAGCCCCTGCTAATTATAATCACTAATGAGTGAGTACTAAAACGTTTTTATGCACTTTCACAGGATGCTTTTAGGAGACAAAAGAAGTGTGAGATTAGTGATAGGATGGTGCAGGGACATGTTTTGGTAGCTTAGGAGGCGTTTTGCAGGTGACAGGATCCCTTTAATTTACCTAACATGGATAAGCGACATAACTTCTCTCAGGGAATGTAAAACTTTCACTAGTTCAGTTTTATCCTTGCTCATTCACAAAACAATATATTTATAAAGTACTAGATGGCGGGCCGATTCTAAAGAATCGGGAGTCTAGAATCCAAAATGGTGGTCACAGGCAGGGTAGAGAAGATGGAGGCTGTCACACAGAGGAGGACTGCAGAGAGGCAGAAACCACGGCTGAGGCAGCTGAGGTAAAATGGTGGGCTTTTCAAACGGTCCGCGGCACAGCAGTGTGAGGAGAAAGCAAAGTCGTCACAGAATTTCAAACCTCGCGCCTTGCAGCGAGTTTCGAATCTGATTGGACGGGTGCGGCAGGCGCGGACCAATCAGAGCAGCCACGCTCGGCACGGCGCGAGCTTAGAATTACAGCGAGGACTTTTGATTTCAAATGTAACGCCTTGCGCGGAGCCGCCATTCTGATTGGTCGCCACTGTTTTGCGGCAACCAATCAGAGGAGCGGCGCGCGGTACGGCGCAATATTGGAAATCCAGGGATGACTTCGGGATTTCAAATATGGCGCCTCGGTTCGCGGCGCTATTTTGATTGGTCGGCGGGAGCGAACGCCGACCAATCAGAATAGCGCCGGGAGCGGCGCGGCAAAAATGAAATACAGTGACGTCACTAAGTTTCAAATATGGCGCCTCGGCTCGCGCCGCTATTCTGATTGGTTGGCGCTCGCTAGCGGCGAAGCGGCATATTAAAAATCCCGAAGTCATCCCTGGATTGTAAATATGGCGCCGTGCTGCGAGGCGCTGTTCTGATTGGTCGCTGGGGAGGAGCACCGCACCGCACGGCGGCATATGTGAGATGCATGGAGGACTTTGTATTTCAAATATGGCGCCGTGGCGCGAGGCACCCTTCTGATTGGCCGGCGCGGCTGGCGGCGACCAATCAGAATAGCGGCGCGCCCAATGCCGACATATTTGAAATACACTGAGTACAGTGTATTTGAAGTATGGCGCCATACAGCGCGCCACTATTCTGATTGGTCGGCGCACTGAACGCGGCGACCAATCAGAATAGCGGCGCGCTGTATGGCGCCATACTTCAAATACACTGTACTCAGTGTATTTCAAATATGTCGGCATTGCGCGCGCCGCTATTCTGATTGGTCGCCGCCTTCAGCGCGCCGACCAATCAGAATAGCGGCGCGGTGTGGTGTCGGGATGGCAGCTCGCGGTGGGCGCTCTTGTGTCCACCGCTCGGGTTCTGGTAGCGGGATAGCGGCTCGCGGTGGGCGCTAAAGCGCCACCGCTCGCCGCCATCATGGATCACCCTGAGTGGGTGTGGTGCCCAAGCCACTTCCGTCGTGTGACGTCTTTTTTGTCCCTTGAAGACGGAAGTGGCTTCGGGTTTTTTATATTAGACAATCCTGCAATTTCTCCTATTCTAATAGAATTATCCATTTATGCAAATAATGTTAGAATTTGTTAAATCTTATATTTAATCCAAAGAATACTTCTGTCACTTGAATCATTATTACAATTTCTTTTTTGCACTCTTCTATTGTATTCCATGTAGCACTGCACATTAATGTACTCTCCACTACACAAAAAGTCATGTGTTCTAAAGGCCACTTCACACGCTAGAATATCGTTAACGATATCCTTGAAACGTCACAGATTTGCGAACGTTCTAAGGATATTGTTAGTGCGTCCTTGCCTGTAAACAATTGATGTAGGATGAAAAATTCGTTGGAACGTTCATCCAAAAATGGGATCCTGACCTCAAATTCGTCGTCCAATTAACGCTGCTTGAAGAAGCTACATTGTTCAGTGTGACACCTTTATGAACGATCTCATTCAAAAATCTCCTATTCCTGCCGCTTTAAAAGAGCGTTCAGTCCTTGCTCTCCTATTTAACTTGTGCGTTGCCGAATTGTGTGTGACAACGCACTAACGATGTCGGAACGATCACGGTCACGTGATCGTTCTAAGGATATCGTTAACATTATCCTAGCGTGTAACGGCACCTTAATCCTACTGCCAATTTTTAGTATACATATATTCTATATGTTTTTTTATCTGTGATTTTGCAATTTTATTTCAAATTAAATAAATGTAATGTTTTTATAGGACTTTTTATATTTCAAAAATTGTTTTAATCATTGGGTATGGCCCCTTTCACATCTAAGCCTTGGCTGTGTTTTGCTACTTTTGTGTTTCTATGCGTTTTTACGGCTAAAAACGCATCCAAGTGCATGCATTTTTGTCCCCCATTGATTTCAATGGAAAACGCATGCAAAAATGCATGCAAAAACGCATGTGCGTTTGCAAAAATGCAAAACGCATGCATTTTTGCGAACACAGCCCTAGACACAGCAGCCCACGTTTTTGGCTGTGTTTGCAAAAAACGCGCGTGTTTTGCGTTTTTGCAAACGCACATGTGTTTTTTTCCATTTGTTTGCAATGTGTTTTCCATTGAAATCAATGGGGGCAAAAACGCATAGAAACGCAAATGCTGCAAAATGCAACCAAGGCTTAGATGTGAACTGGGCCTATGGTTGTGGACTGGTTTGACACTGCAGTTTTTACCCTCAGGTCCCATGTGGTTTGTGTATCAAAACCAGGAGAGGAACTTGCAGATAAAAAACTATCTTTGAAAGTTTGACATCTGTTCTGGGTTTTGGGTGTTGCGACACAAACCGGATGGAACCTGATCAGTGAAGAAGCAGCAGGGTCAAACCAGCTGACGTAACCAAAGGTGGACATATTGCTAATTTTGCTTTTCTCTTTTATCCTAAACCTATAGATTCCTGGCCACAGAAGAATCCTACTCATTGCTGCATTACCAGTATCGTTTGGGGACCTCTACGATTTGCGTAATAGTTTAAGAAACCTGCCAAGTTCTGTGAGACACATTACATGGCATTGTGATGGCCGATCCAACCACAGAGCAATGGCTGGCCATAGCAGAAAGTTTTTTTGAGAAAACGAACTTTCCAAACTGCATAGGTGCGTTAGACGGGAAGCACATCCGTATACAGAAGCCCCCACACAGTGGCAGTTTATATCACAATTACAAAAAATATTACTCCGTTATGCTCATAGCTATAATGGACTGTAAATACTGATTTATAGCAGTTGATATTGGTAGCTATGGACATGTCCATGGTGCGCAGGCATTTCGCAACAGCAATATCTGGCACAGACTAGTGAGGGGACAATACAATGTGCCACTTCCTCAGCCATTACCAGGAACAGATGGCCCTTCTGTACTTTTTATGCTTGTTGCTGATGCTGCCATTCAGCTGAGCACCAGTGTGCTGAGGCCCTATTCAACTCGGACTGTTACCAGCGAGTGGCGCTTCTTTAATACCCACTTAGGCTGGGCCAGACGGTATGTGGAGTGTACATTTGGGTTAATGGCCGCAAAATGGTGGGTGCTCCTGATGTGTATGCTACTGAAGCCTGAAAATGTCAATTGGGTTGTAATGGCCTGCGTTTGTCTTCATAACTTTGTGTCCCAGCATGAAAGCCACCCTTTCAATGCCGATGCCTACTTGTCAGACCTTCCGAGTGTCCAGCATCCTGCAGTCCGGGCCACTAGTGATGTTATGGAGATTCGGAACCAATTTGCACAACAATATTTCCAGAGGAATGCTGGACACTTGGATTAGCCTGATCCTCTAGTATAATGTCATTTTTTAGACCCCTAATTATCAGTCAGTCTTTTCCCCAATCGATTCATGTGATGTAACATCCAGTCTATGTTAGTGTACATTAACAATGATATGTCATACACATTTTATGTTATTGTTGGTGAACCATTTGTGTTATGTTCCTTTGCTATCAGTGTTATCATTAAACTATGAGACTTCACTCAGGAAGAGCCTCCACCCTGTATTCCAGCCTAGCTTTTATCCCCGTGCATACCTCTGGGGAATCCTCCAAGAACCCGGAGTGGAGTGCTTCCTACACGTGGAGGGAGCACAACCTGGGAGACACATACCGGCCGTCTCAAATCACCCCGGTCACTGTGTCACAACACATACATGCACATGTGGTGCCCCACCTGGTCAGGCATCACAGATGGGGTACTGCACCCATATAAGAGTGTGCAGTACTTCTGTCATCAGGGGGGTGTAATGTTAATCTGAGGCTCTCATTCCTGCATTCACACACTTAGTGTAGGGGGACTGAAGGGTTAACCTGATCCAGGGTGAGCCACAGCCACAGCCCTGGTGGGAGGAGTGTAAGGGTAGTGAAGAGAGTGAGCAAGAAGGAATAGGAGTGTGCAGGAAGAGAGAGAGAGAAGTCAGACAGAACAGACACCGTCAACACCGGCCAGTCGAGGATCTCTCTAGAGGTACTGACAACCGTCCAGAACGTGTAACCCCGCCAGTCATCCCTAAACTGGGTTGAGCCCCTTGGAAGAGATAGAAGGGAGCCTCATTTCACCCAACGGGCCTGGTAGCCATGAGGGAGCACAGAACAGCGCGTGGATAGTAGGAGGCGCAGAAATCAGAGGACAGAGAGAAAGACGCAAAGGGAAAAGAAAGCAGAAGGATCATCGTAGGTGTCCTCAGAGAGACATTACGTCCTTCTATGACTACCCGGCCAGCTACCTGCTGAAAAGACTGTTTTCCTGTAAACTGCTTTGCCATCTGACCGGTTTACCAAGTAAAGTACCAGGGTAAAGTGAAAGAGTCTCCGTGTCTTTGCCTCACTGCTATCCCGTTCTCCATCCATCCATCACCAGCACTCCTATCATCAGCGGTGCATCCCTGCCCCGGGGAATTAGCACCACCTGCATGGAGCTGTACCATCAAGGCCGCTATACCACCACCCTCCGGAGGACTGAAGCGGCACTGGTGCTCAATCACCAGAAGCTACGGGTGGCATCATGTGAACTATATTATAAACTTTATTTCCCCTGTACATATATTCCCCTTTTTAAGTTCAGTCTCCGGGGCCACAGGTCCGGGCAGGCCACCAGTGACATCCCCAATCACAGCGGAAAGGGCCCGGATACCCGAGTCCCCACTGCCCCGAGCGACTCACACACACATACACACATGCATACACACACCGACACATATATTCACACTCCCATGCATATATACATTCAAATGCACACATACATTCATACTCTCACACACACAAGCATACAGTCACACACATGCATTCATGCATACAATCACACAAACACACACACGGTCCCACACAATAAAGTTTCACAAACACACACACCCATAAACATTAAAGCACACACACCATCACACACCAAACACATCCCACACCACACACACACACATTACCATTCTGCAGCACAGATTCTGGGTAGTGAAGGACTGGAGGATATGACTGGAAGTACCCGTGACTCCCTGATGCATGTGCAGAGATATAAATTAGGCAAATACCCTAACAGGGTGAAGCAATATGTTCGAAAGCCAGCTGTTGGACTGCACAGATGTGGAAAGGAAACGGACGTCAAAAATACTCGAGGCTTGAATAGTCGTGATTGAGATGCAAATTTGAAAATAAGGCATGGCAAACTTCTAGACGAAACATGCTCGAAAGTCGGGAAACCCTCATTTACATAGAGCGATCAAGGGTGATATTTTAGCAACAAGGCAACTACAATGAAGCATACAGGTAAGTCTATTTTCACCATCATATTACCTGTATGCCCATAGTTAAAGTTTAGAAAGGTCAAAGTGATGACAAATTCCCTTTAAGCAAATCTATCTCTCACCACTGAGTGCAACTGGGTATGTGGCATTTGTTAAAACAAAATTGAATCTGTAGCCATAATGCACCAGCTTTTGTGTGCTTAAAGATGTATTCCCATCAATCTCCAATTTAAACAAAAAATAAATAAAAATCTATACTTCTAGCGACTTAATAGCAGGGTTTTTGGCCTAACGTTTTAAGCAAATCCTACCTCTCACCACTGTGTGCAGCCAGGTGTGTGGTGTTTGTTTAAAAAAAGCTGTATCGCCAATGCACCAGGTTTTAAAAGGGTATTCCCATCTCCAAGATCCTATCCCAATAAGTAGTAGGTGCACTAATAATATAGAAGTATCTATGGTATTTATGATTATGACCACAAGCAACTAGCTAACTAACTAGCTTTCACTATATGAGTGGGTCATAACCATGGACAACTAAGGTGCAAAGGCCTGCACATGACGTAACAAACATTGCTACATCAGGAGAACTATACATTTCTATTTGGAGCTATTTGCTAATTTTATTATTATTACATCTACTACTCATTGCGATAGGATCGTGGAAATGGAATAACCTTTTACTCTCTCCCAATACTGCACTACAGAAGGCTGTGAGTGGCTAAGCAATAACAACAAGCTTTATTTCACCAATATGAACCTGTATCTGTTGGCTTAACCTCCAAAAAAGCTCTTTTACTTTACTGCACCCATCTCTGTGTGGTACTCAGAAAAGAGGGATAGTGGAGGTAGTCTTCGGAAAGGGGCTGTGGGGACACTCAACATACAGGCAATGTAATAATTTGCTCTGAAGTGTCTCTCTGTATACAGGCCATCTAATTATCTGCACTTTTTTGGGAGTCAAAGAATGAAGAGAACATCAAATAGGGTATGTGGCTTTGGTGTTGCTGATAAGTAGTAGAGCTGTTTGAGGGCGAGGATGTGGTAGATCTGTTTCTACTATGCACCAAACATTCCTCTGTTGCACACAAGCCACAGACCATTCTGCATCATTTTGTAGGCCTGAGTATTTCTTCATGAATGGCAAGGGAGAACTCTGTCAATATAGGCTGTCTCTGTGTCAACTCAGAAAAAGGCTTGGGAGGATAATTGTTACCCTGTGGGGGGAACTCTGCCAAGATTAGCTGTGTGGATCAAATATGGAAAGAGGTTCTGTCAGGGTGTATATTTAAATTTATGCTCTGTGTTAAACTATGCCAATGTTGGCGATGTTGGCCACAAAGCTCTTTTGAAAATTGGTCCTCTGTGGGGGAAATCTGTTTAAACAGGCTGTGGGGACATGTGTGCCTTCTTGCACTGCTTTGAGTACTGCACAAACATGAATAGCGCTGATAACTTTTGGTCAACAACTATCGCAATCACAAACCCAACTACAAGTTTTTAAATGCAGCAGCTGTACTACACACTGCTGGAGCTGATAATTAGGTCCTGAGGGGAAAATGGTACCATGCGCATAGGCATGGGCATCTTTCTTGCACATAACGCCCTTGCAAATCAGCCAAGCAGTGTGAGCTTTAACAAGTCCGACGCCAGTCACTTCTGACTGTGTTAAGTGATTTCCTGGTAATGTGAGAGCAAAGAAACAAGGAGGGGCGCTCCTAGTGTATTACTGGCGGCGGGCGATGTAATATACAGGTGAGAGTTGCTCAGCTGATTGGGTTATGCCGCTGGCACAACCCAGTTTCACAGCAAGTTGCTTTGCGTGGCCGCGCGGTGTAAACCGAGCTTCCGGGTTCCAAGGAGGAGGACTGTTCACGTGAGGGATCACATGTATGGCATCTGGTGAGAATGATCCTTACTTTCAGCATTTTTCCACATCTCCTCATATTTGTACATGTGTTCTATTGGGAACTATTGTCAGGTCTCTGTCAGGCGAAACATGTTGATGACTTTGCCCAGACTGTGCTAAGACTGCCTGACTGATAGACAGACGTGGTGTCCTATCACAAGAAGCTGGAGGCTGTGCAGAGCTCCCTGTGACCAGTTCCTGTGACATCACCTATCAGGAAGCCGGGTGCACGCTGTCGGCCGCAGATGTGCTTGCCCGTGCTGTGGTGCAGAGGAGCCGACACAACAGACCAGACAGCTTGGGAGACTGCCCCATGACAGATGCGAGCACCCACTACCACCAACGAATACAAGATACTACCGCTGACATGGACCAGCTGAAGCAAGACCTCTAACATACTCACAAGAAGTAAGGTAATAGCAAACACTGTGCGCCCATAGGAGAAATTACATTATCTAAGCTATTCACTAGTTTACACATTTCCATGTCTTTAGCAGGAAGAACGCACACTAATTTTAAGTAACCAGTAGGAAGACCTACCCACCATAGATGTTTATTGGGTGAGCATTTTCATCTTTAAGCAAGATTACTAATAAATGGGAGATATCTAGTAATTTTGTTTATGTGACCCCCTCAGACTATATACCACCGTTATATAGAGGGAACCATACCTCCAGGGAAGAAGGGAATCAGGAAGGAGGAACAAACAAGCTGGAAGACATATATCATATAGCACAATAACCGGTGAGAGCAACACTGCAATTAGTACTAGTTTTAGTTAGGTGGACCGGTACAGACTAGTAACACAGGTCCTCTATTTTCCACAGCAAATGAGGAGTTTGTTTAGATTGCAGTGGAACTAGCGACAATTGTCTATGGCATCAACTGTTCAGAAGTACTAGGAGAAGGCACTGTATACTGCCAGGACGCCACACAGCAAATTTGAACACAATCTGATATTACAGATTTTATATTCTGAATCTAATATGCTTTTATGTACACACTTTTTAAACCACGTTTTTTGATATTTGTAATAAATAGTTTTAAGAAATTATACTTTTAGTTTAGAGTCTTCCCTACCTAAATAAGTGTGAAGGCAAGCGCTAGGTCTGTACCATAGTCAGTTAGTTATCCTGCACCATAGAGACTGGAAGCACAGTAATCTCAGAGACTTTTCAGCTGCTGCCTAATTAAGCCTTGCTTATGTTAAAGCAAGCTCCAGTGATCCCACTATTTTGGTTGTGATTCAATTTGTAAAAGTACTTTCCTTTATTCTGAAAGGTCCTCACAACGTGTTTCAGCGGCAAGCTCTGCCTTCATCAGGTGAGCACCTGATGAAGGCAGAGCTTGCCGCTGAAACACATTGTGAGGACCTTTCAGAATAAAGGAAAGTACTTTTACAAATTAATTCCCTTCCAGCCCTTTGTGCGCCCCTACAACCACTTATCTATCTCTCTACTCCTAAGTGTTTTCCTGGGGGACGGGACTTTCAATTTAACGGCAAGGGGTGAAATCTGAAATCAGTCTCTGTGGAATCACTGTTAAAATGTATAGTTTATCCATTTGATTACTATGTAGCCACGATTGCTATTGTGACAGAACCCCTTTAGGTAATTTCCCTGTCCACATTTATTTGCAGTGCAATTTTCCTGCTCTTACCCCCACTTTGCATACATTTGCAACCTCCTAGCCCATTTTACAGCCATTTCTCAGCACTAAAATTTGAGTCTCAATTGACTTGTATTTGGTTTGTTGTCTGTGGTCAAGTTCGGTTCAAGTCCAGTTCCTGATCCAAACTTTTTTGTAGTCTGGCAGTACCGGCAATCTCTAACTTTTAAGGGTCTGCCCATCTCTAGTTGTAAGCGTCTTGTTTATGTTGTGCACTGAAGACAAAGAACATGAAGATCTCTGGAGATGGACTTGTAACCTTGAGATTGTTGAAATTTGTCAACAGTTTTGGTTCTCAAGTCCTCAAACAATTCACTTCTCTTCTTTCTATTTTCCATGCTTAGCGTGGTCCACACAGACACACAATGCAAAGATTAAGTTGACTTCACGCCTTTTTATCTGGTTTCACATATGATTTTCCGCAATTTTGGGAAGGTGCCAACAATTTTGTTCAGCCTATTTTAAGGAATTTGTGTGAAATGATGACTAATTTGCATTTTTTTCCTCTTTTTCTGTGTTTTTCCTGTACACACAAAGGAAATAAACATATGCATTTGAAATAACTTTCTGGGAGAAATACTTCATCTTCTAGAACAATTTCAAGGGTGCCAATATTTTCGGCCATGACAGTTCATATATCTCTTTGTATATTTTGTCAGTTGGATAGAAAAATGGTAACTCAGCACTAAACCACTATAATGTTTTCCATATTCTTGACCTAGTGTAACCTTTAAAAATATCTAATGATCTTGAGATTAATCGTAATGCCAAATGCTACCTTTACCTTCAGTTATGACATCAGATAACCCCTGATAAAGTAGAAGATACTGGCAAAACCAGCTGTGTCTGTTTTTCTAGCCTAATACTTTTTAATGCCTGGATTATAATGTGTACACTTGGAAGTATTTGAAATACCGTAAATTCCACGGGTCTAGTATGTGCCTGCCTATAAAGCTTAAAGAATAAGATGATTTATGCACTAACTCTTTAAAAGTTGGCCTGGCATAGTGGGATTTATAAAATGATGACTTTGCACATGCCATCACTAAGCTAACACTCTCTAGTCATTTTTTTGTAAAGGTAATAAAAATTTAGCTATCCTCTAAAATAGGACAAACGTCTTTTATAGAAAGAACAATGGGATCTAACTGATGAAGACAGTTTTACTGGTTTGAGCAATGGCATTGTATTACATGCCAAAAACAATAAGTCTAAGAACTAAGACTAGGGTTTGATAACAATTGTTGTACTTTACTAAATGGAACAGGAAATTGGATTCTAAGGAAGTGACTAGGTGTACTATTAAAAATTGATTCTAGAGATTATTCAGTATGTTAGCCTGTGAGCATTATCACCTATGCCCCACCTACCTTTATGTAGAAAAATTAAATCCTGTCTTTTGCATTTGTAACACAACTATCATGCTGGGGACCCAGGGGAGGCAGGAGGCACCACTCCATCAATACCAGAATCGGGTCACCAAAGCCAGTCACAAACTGGTAGCTAGAGCGGCACATGACACAACCGTGGGGCAGACGGGGGTGACGGGGTATCTGTATAATCATGCTCAAGGATTTGGCCGCAATCACACCGACACACCACATACACACGTCATTGGAGATCATCTTCCTTGCTCTGTTATCAAAGAATTTCATGATTCCGGGACATCTTTAGCAGCATGGCCAAGAGACCTGCTTGCAAAGAATCAGTCCAGTACAGAGTAACAACTTTAGTACTTACTGGGAACAGTGTTCAGAACAAAGTCCACAAAACATAATATAGGGTACATGCTGATGTGGTTGGTTTCAATCTCTTTCTGTTGTTCAGTCCCTTCCATCACTAACACTACCTTTCTTGTCATTAGGCTAAAGGCTGACATCCCAACACATTGCAGTAGAAATTGGTGCAACTCTAGCCCGACGTTCCCTCTACACGGGTGAATGTGTGGTGCTACAGAGTTAGCCGATCGACCTGGCAAGTTTGACATTTTATGCGGTTCCAACCCTATAAGCTGTTTCTGACTCACCCTTCTTCCAAGTGTAGGTGCCTCACCGTCCTCTGTTCTCCTCTCTGTGCTTGTCAACAACCACTTAGCAGCTAGAGTCTTTACCGTTTAGTTTTCAGCCTGCGCTGTGCCCACGACATAGTTCACTTCTGTACTACATGTTGGCTTCTAGTCTTTTGCCACCACTGTAAACTCTCAACTTTCTCTATGCCCTAAACCAACTACCCCAGGACAGGAGCCACTATCCGAGAAAACGTCCTTATTATATACCCCTCTGTGATGGGCTGGCTAAAATGTAACTCTTCTGATGCATGTGTTAAGACCTAGGTTTCCCTACTCTGAAGACTGACCCCTAGAGGCAATCCAGTTTACATAAAACAGATGATATGCACCACTAGACATTATAGCAACAGGTATATTAAAATGCATTAAAAGAACACTAGTGGTCTTTAGGGTAAGAGTCGCTTTCTGGCATCAGTGATCTCCTTACATAGTCCCATGCCCTTATCTTACTTATGCAAAACATTATAGTTATTTTATTTGTAGAGTATATACAAGTATAGGATGTGTGCTCCTTATTACTTTAACCCTAGAATGCGTGGGTCTGAAATATTACATTTCATGTAATCTGGGCCTTTTAAGTCCTTGTGCATATCATATGGAGGAACTTAAATAAATACCTTTTATAGTTTATTTCAAAATTGCAAAGTAATATATGAAAAATGCACAACATTATAATTATAATTGTTTGCAGAAAACACCAAAAAAGTAATTACATGGGCCTAAAAGGCCCGCATTATACATTCTATGTGATGAATCTGACTCACCGTAGCCGGCGGTACACGTAGCGGGCGTTGTTTCTCCTCCAGTCACGGAACCGCGCCTGCGGTGGTGTAGGCCCGGTGGTCCAGATCAATAGGGGAATGGCGGAACAGTAGGGGTGATTGTCTCGTGATGCCACCTGCGGGTGTTCTGGTAACTTTACCAGCGCTGTTCGGGTCTCCGGGGATGTTATACAGTGAGATGGAACGCTCCCCACAGGATGAGCGGAGTCCCCGAAACCAGGAGCTGCGCAAGATGTTGTGAGGCAGCTGCGGAGTGCTGCGCGCTGAATCCAGGAGTAACGTACAACCACACAAAGTCTCTTTTAGGTACCTTTACTGGATGGTAATCAGGTACACTCGGACCGGGATAGTGAAGTTGGCACTTCTGGAGGTTCACAGCAAGCAGTGTTAGGCTTCCTTTCTCTAGTTCTGGTGCTAAGGTCGGTGGATGTGGAATCCAGCCGGACCGGGCAGTGTGTTCAATGGAACTGATTTCACCTGGTTGTCAGCACTGAGGGCACTGTAAAAGGGTCTGAGCAGGATCAGTACTCTTCCCTGGGCTCACGTGGATGGGTGCATCAGGTGGAACAGGTGGCTAAACCTCCTGTCGATGGTGCTGGTTCTCTGTGGTGGCTGGGTAGCTCTCACAGCTTCGGTTCCAGTAACCGGTTATTAATGAAAGAGTCGGAATAACTCTATGTTCCTGAGAGGTGTTCTCCTTCTTCCTCTTATCCCAATTGCAGGGATTTCCACTTGCTAACAGGCTGGTTGGGTCTAGTGTGTTCCTCATAGGGTGGAGGTTTAACACAGGCTGGCAGCTCTTGTAGCGTCTACCACACTCTGGTGCCTGGCAGCTCTTGTAGTGTCTGCCACACTCTGAAGTTTCTCCCTCCAATACTCTATTTATAGGGGGAACTGGCTCAAAGGCACCAGTGGAGCTCCCCCTAGAGGCTCGGGGTGAAACCAGGTGTTCTAAGGTGTTGTGGTGTTTGTGGGTTTTGCTTTGCTGTTACTTTCTCCATTTGTGCCCTAAGGGTTCTGTGGTGCCCAACAAGTGCCAGGGTGCCACAAATCCTTTTTATCATGTAACAATATTTTATTCAAAGTTTAAACAAAGATATGAAAAACACACAAATAAGGGTATATAAATGTTGACGCATGCTAGCTGCAGTTACATTTATTTTTCAACTTTTCCTTTACAATTTTATTAATCTGCTGCATAATTTACACGTTATCTATTCGAAGAATGTTCTTTACAGACATTTCCTCCACAAATGGTGCAGTAACGCTCAATTTTCCTGTCTTTGTTGGACAAATAAAACAATGCTTTTGTTTTCTTTCTCCTGGATTTGGAATTGCCTGAAAATGTTCGCCACACCATTACAAAGCTGATCTGGTTTGCTTTGGAAAGCATTTTATGTTATTTGGCTGCATTACAAGTTCATTGCAAAGATCCTTCAAGAGATCCAAGATGGCCGCGATGCAGGACAGATGTGCCTAGTCAGCTCTGCCCTCAACAGATTGCATCTGCGGCATCCAGACCTGAGGAGCACCCAAAAAACCTCAAAAGCTTCAGCATTAAGCAGCTTACACTGCCCTGCATCATCTGAAGTGGCTATTTAGCTGTCTGGGCCAATTTTGGGAACATTTTAACACCCAGCAGGGGAGACCCCCCCCCCCTCACCCCCTCGTGGACACCATCCGCCATCTTCCTTCTGTAAGAGACCTGCTTGTCTGCCCCAACTCGCCTCTGCTACTCCCCCTGGAGACGTCTAATTCCCACCAGCGCCAACCGACATCTGCCGATGGTAAGTGAGCGGCTTCGCCGCTGAGAGCAGCGGGGGGACTGTTACCATTCGTGCCCCGGAGATTCTCTGCTGCCGCCCGAGCTGAAGGTGCACACACGGTCCGGCGCCCACTCTACCTCCTTGTCTATTTAACTTGCGCCCAGTGAGGGAGAATCTCCCTGTGTCCCCTCCAGCAGCCCACCGCCACGTGCAGGAGACCAGGGCGAACAGATCCCCCAGTGATTCCCCGTGCGGCGGACATTGATTGCTTCCCGCCGGGCCAGGAGGCACGGAAGAGACTGAGGGAAGTGCCCTAGCAGCCGCACCGGCGGGAGAGTCTGCTTCTCCCCGGCGGGTCGGGACTCCCGGAGACCGCACGAATCCTGGGCTGTCAATCTCGTCCGAGGTGGGAGACCATAAGGCGGGTGAGAGGAAGAGTGGAGTGAAGGAGATATATTGTGGATGCGCATCTCAGAGGGAACCACCACCGCTGGCATTCCCCGCCTGCAGAGCCACAGGAAAAGGCGGCAAAGCAGGGGCTATAGAACATAGTGTAAACTGTCAATCTAATAAAGTATTGTCACTTTGATAAAATTCTGAAGACAGACTGAGGAAAGGGGCACTGCCTAAAGAAGAACCCCATACCACACCACATCAAATCCTCCTTCACAGGAGCATTCAATACTGGGTTAACTCTTTCCCGGCCCTTACTCCATTCACGGTTCATACCACCAACTGCCAGCAGAGGGCACTAGAGGGCTACCCAAAGTATTAACTACAGTGGTTTTATAAAGAAATCTTTAGAATTCAAAGCGTAAAATACATCTTTTACATATTTCTACAGCTTTTGATTGCAACATATTAACAGACCCCCCCCCATCCTCCCAATTTGCTCAGTGGAAAATCTATAAGGAAATATTTCTTTACCAAGAACAACCCATCTTCTGGATCTCTACTTGAACTAATAATAACGGATTCTCTCTGTACGACTCCAGATCCCACTATGTGAGAGCCTCGTGATGCTCGGGGGAGACTGGCAGAGAACAAGAACTGGATAAATTCCAACCTCTACATCCCGTCACAATGGTTAAATCAAACACAAAATCCACTAAACCTTCCACCAAGGCAACTATTATGGTACCTTTACACGCCGCCACAACAGGATGGATACCAACGGCAACTTCACGTGCACGAGCACGGCCAAACGGTTACAAACGGTAATCGCATCTCCTTTACACGCCGCCACAAGGTGCGCTACGCTACGCTACATCTACAGCTAGCTACATCGCCGGGTGTCGCAAGTAGCCGTCTGTAGCTCAGCGTACCTCATTTACACACCGCAATAACAAGCTAATATGGGCGGACCTGGGGCAGGAGGGACAGCACATAGGCGTGCCACAATTGTGGATTACGAGACGTCCGTACGCTGATAGGACAAAGCAATAATACCATGATTGGCCAGCCAGCGCAGGAGGCTGATTAATACATGACGCTCGAGCAATTGCGTAGTGTGACTGGTCAGCTTCTTAAATATGCCGCCCTGTGCAGCGACAACCAATCGCAACGAAGGAGCTTCCTCCAATGATCGCTGAAGGGGCGTGGTATCCCGGAGCCTTGGTCACGCCTTAGCTACATTGCAGCTACTTCGCCGGGTGTCCAGAGTTCCCTTCTGTTCCTTCTTTACACGCCGATACAGCTCGCTACAATCGGCGATGTTGCCATATGTTTATGGGCAGTGCACGGATACAGAGGTATCTGTAGCCGGCTGTGTCGTCCCGTCTTCAGACGCCGCTACTACGGGCGATATTGGCGCGACAAGCTACATTTGTAGCCTGTAGCGGGTTGTATGAATCCTGTTGTGGCGGCGTGTAAAGGTACCATTAGCTCCACACAAGTGGATCTAGATAAATACCTAAAAAAGCAAGCTGGTCTGTCATTCTTATCCAAAACATCGAGACGACTCCTGGTCGAAGACACCATGTAACCGGACCATGATAGCGACTGTGAGGGAACGGATGACGACGAGGAGCTCCCAATCACCAGATCATATCTCAAGAAGATACTACATAAGGCTCTGGAACCTCTGGCCAAGGAGATGGTGGATATTAAACAGGACTTGGCACAGACGGGCCGCAGAGTCGAAACTTTGGAATCGGCTAATACAGAAGTGGTCAAACAATCTAACGCTAACCTTTCTGGTCTCCAACACCATGAAGACCACATTAATAAGATCTATACGATGTTGGAAGACCATGAGAATAGGGACAGACGAGATAATCTGCGCTTGAAGGGAGTTCCTGAAAAAATAACACAGGATGCTTTGACTCCAACCATCATAGACACTTTTCGTTCATTACTGCAGCCAGAGGACCCATCAGACATGGAGCTAGTAAGGGTACATAGAGCATTACGCCCGAAACCGCCATCAGATGAATCTCCAAGGGATGTTATCTGCCGTTTCCTGGACTACAGGACAAAAGAGCTGGTTATGAAGAGGGCCAGGGAGAAAACCACCGTTACATGCAATGGCTCCCCAATTCAGATCTACCAACATCTCTCTTGGATAACCCTAGCCAAGCGACGCCTCTTGAAACCACTAACCACAATTTTTCACCAAAGAAATTACCCGTACAGATGGCTGTTCCCCTTTGGCATATCTGTCACGGCTGGAGACAAAAGGCTCCAAGGTCGAACATCAGCCGATATCAAAAGGATGTGCCAAGAGCTAAGTATCGAACTAGAACACTATCCCAATTTAGAGGAGGTGGGAGCTGCATACCAGATGACACCTCTACAACATCCACCACCGTGGCAAACACACTTGACACCAAAGTCCCAAAGATCAAAACGCAAAAATTCCAAGATAGCCGAGTCCCGAGGAGAGGACAGCCCAAATGGATGATGGATCATTAAGATCTAATGCGTTTTTCTTTTCTCACTGAGACTCATGATTGAGACATTATTATACTTAAGGTTCCTCGCCTTCATAGAAAACTTAGACGGTCAATATTCTTTTCGCTTCTTCTCACCTACCCCAGGAACTGATCATTAACCTAATTGTTGCATGAAAACTATGTTACAAATGACAAGAATTATAGACAAAACTTTCGGACGCATCATTGTGATGGATGTAAACTATTTCGTTAGCCCACATAAGTGCCTTGGGGGATGTCATACTTACCCATATTCATCTATTAATAGCTTCTTAATTTTTTTCTGGTTCTTGTATTTGGTTTTAGTTAACCATAGGCAAGCCTACAAGAGAATATCCTGTTAACAAGTTTAAGGCGAAGTAGCCTAATAGTTATATTTAGTGTTAAAAGGTAAAACCTCCTCTGTCAGTCTACCCCCTCGGTGGCGACTATTACGCATCAGTGGGATGGTCGTGATAGAGATGAATCTGACCGTTCAGATTTACCACATACAAAGGTTTAATTTTAAGATGTTTGTATATGCACTAACCCCAACTTGTTTTACATTTTCAGGAAAATTATCTCTACTGTTTCTTTCTACCCTTTCTGTTTCTTCCCAACCACCCCCATCCTAAAACCCCGCGAGAGAGTCTCTGCTACAACAACTGCATGAATTCAATCATCCACCATGACCACCAACCGTAAGTTATACCAAGTGGTATCACACAATCAAAACGTCTTTAATTCCCCTATTCCTAGGTCACAAACATTACATTTCCTCAAGAAAGCAGGCTACGACATCTTACTGCTACAAGAAACTCATTTTCTGGAAACTAAAACACCTAACTTTGAAAAGAATTATTATAATACCTGGTATCATGCATATTCACCCCAAAAAAGGGCCAGAGGAGTAGCTATAGCACTAGCGAAAAATATCCCTTTCCTTCCCATAGATAAATTGATTGACACTGAAGGTCGATATATCTTTGTAAAAGGCTTACTGGAAGGTTCCTTGATTACGCTAGGGAGTTTATATGCCCCAAATAAAAAACATTTTTCCTGGATACAGAAGGTTCAAAACAAGCTTTCACTGTTTGCAGAGGGTTCAATCTTGATTGGCGGAGACTTAAACATAACACTAGAGCCTCTATTAGATACCTCAGCTGGGAAAAGCAGTATCTCACGGCGAGATCTAACCCAAATTAGGTCCTCTTTACACACAGCAAGCTTGATAGACGTATGGCGCTACTATCATCCCCACGACAGAACCTACACATATTATTCCCATCCACATAACAACTACCATCGATTAGATTACCTATTTATATCCAAAACCCTCCTTCCAGCAGTTATAGAAACTGAAATCCTCCCAGCACTATACTCGGATCATGCAATGGTGTCTATAAAATTGGAATGCGGAGGGTCTGCTCCAACTACTAGGACATGGAGGTTGAATGAATCCCTATTAAGCATTAAAGACATTAAACTTAAAATACAATCGGCCATTAAACACTATTTCCTATCCAACAACACTCCAGACGTAGATCCTACAATAATCTGGGAGGCACATAAGGCGACACTTAGAGGCGTTATAATATCAATAGCATCGTTTCAAAATAAACAAAGGAAAACAGAAATAGAAAAGCTATATAAAGATATTATTCACCTAGAGAAACAACACCAGATAACGTTAACCCATCCTAACATGATAAAACTCGCAGAGTGTAGACAACGCCTTAAAGATCTTCTCAATAAAAAAGCAGCTAAATATTTTACCAACTGGAGAAACCGCCTAATGGTACATGGCGATAAGGCCTCTAAACTAATGATATCATTAATTAAAAGACGACAATCACGAACATTTATCCATAAGATCAAAACAGAATTGGGCCAGATAACACAAAATTATGAACAAATTATAGCAGAATTTTTGACATTCTATAAAAATTTATACCAGATAAGACCACACAACCCCGAAGTAAACCTAAACCAGAGAAAACATGAAATAGACTCATTCCTCTCATCTCTATCATTACCAAAACTAGATGAAAATCAACAGATGTGTTTGGAGAGACCTTTTGAATCGGAGGAACTCCAGTCCATCCTGTCTGAGGGCCCATCGGGCAAATCTCCGGGACCAGACGGTTTTCCGCTCCTTTATTATAAGACATTTTATCCAGACTTGAACATACACTTATTGAAAATGTGTAATGCAGTTCTCCATGGCAGCTCTCTTCCCTCCCAGTCCTTAGAGGCACATGTCACGCTTTTACATAAGGATGGCAAGGATCCAACACATTGTGGGAGTTACAGACCCATCTCCTTGCTTAATGTTGATCTGAAAATTTACGCTAGCTTAATAGCAAGACGCCTGATGGGCCTGATCCCACAACTTATTACATTGGAGCAGACAGGATTTGTGTGGGGACGGGAGGGAAGAGACAATGCAAGCAGAATATTACACTTAATGCAATACACTAAAATACACCATAAACAGATGGTCCTGTTGAGCACAGACGCCGAGAAGGCTTTTGACAGGGTGGACTGGACATTCCTCCGTAGCACCCTAGTGGCTTTCCATATACCCTCTCTTTTAATAGAAGCCATATTCAAAATGTATGCCGCACCATCAGCAAAATTGAGAATCAACAATATGCTTTCAGATCCTTTTCTAATAAAAAATGGTACGAGACAGGGATGCCCCTTGTTCCCCTTACTATTCGTTCCAGTTATGGAACCATTGTTAAGAAGCATCCAAATGAACGAGGAAATTAAGGGATTTCAATTAAGCAAAATACACCACAAGTCGGCTGCATTTGCGGACGATCTGCTGGTAATTTTATCTGAACCGGATAGGGGGATCCCTGCTTTTGTACAGACTTTAGAGAGATACGGCCGACTTTCCAACTATAAAATTGATCTGTCAGAGGCCCTAGGCCTAAACATCCCCAAGCCTACTATAGACAAATATAAACATACATATCCCTTCACATGGCCAGAAAAATACATCACATATCTAGGTATAATGATAGGACACACAGATAAAGATCTTCTTTCCCTTAACGTAGAACCCACATTGGAAAAAGCAAAAGAAACAGTCAAATTGTGGAGAGCGCCCTTTCTATCATGGGTTGGAAGAAAAATTTACTTAAAAGCATAAACCTACCAAAATTTTTATACCTATTCCAAATGCTCCCAATTCACATCCCGGAACATACTTTAAACAAAATCCACACCTTTATTTTAAATTTCATTTGGAACAATAAGAAACCGCAAATTAAATATCGGACACTTGCACTACCACGAGACAAAAGGGGTATGGGGGCCCCAGACATACGCAAATAGTGGATGAATGCGGTTATTAATCGCATTCATCAGTGTTTGGACTACTCATTATTGTTTGGTGAATGTTTTCTCCTGTTCGCAGGAAAGGGAAGTGACCCACCCTTCCCCTATGAGTAGTCCACACATAAGCTGTTTCACAGGTGAGAAGCCCACAGAGTGGAGTCCTGGCTGGAGCCTGGATTGAGGTATTGTTCACACACTCAGGTTTTAAATGCACACATCAGCTAGGGACTGTCTCGCTAGGGCAACCGTGACGAGGTGAGACAGCTTACGTATATTTTTTGCAAAAAACGTACAGACCAATAGCCCTGTTTTTTGATACTTTTTTGATAGCACTTGCTACAAACTGGAAAAAGAAAAAATATTTATTATAAACAGAGAGCTTTTTGTGTGATTCCTGTGCGGATTTTTTGCACTGATTTTTTGCAGATACGCAAATACTATGCAGCAGCTATGCTAACCAGAATTATAGACTGGATCAGGAGGCCGTCACATAAACTATGGCTTTCAATCGAAGAAAACATGTCGCATGCACCCCTAAGGTCCCTAGCACTACTTCCGGATCTCTATAGCGACCCAAAATCAATTAGAAACACCTTCACAAAAGCTACCATTGCTATATGGAAAAAAGAATGTGGCCCCCACTGACCCCAATTCTGGATCTACGGGACCTTGTCGGCCATCTTCCTGTGAAATCTCAGGCAATTGGTTCAGTGGGTCCGGGGCGGAAACCAGACGACCCCATTCCAATTGATCACCTACTAATAGATGGAGCTCTTCTCTCACATAGAGAGATACAACAATCTAACTCCCTACCAGATATATCTTTTCTACAATATGGCAAATTGAAAGCATACATCCACAAACATCTGAAAAATCTAAATTTTACTAGACCTCTGACATTGTTTGAGCAATTATGTACACAGCTGCTTGCTCCCAACAGGGTGTTATCACTGCTCTATAAACAATTAACACTAGATATTGCACACATTTAAAGAGACTTCTTGGGTCTATGGGAACGAGATCTTCAGATAGAGTTCTCAGATCAACAAATAGACAAATATATAGAGGATCCCATGGCCCTTCCCCTTGTGTAAAAATACAAGAAAACTCCTTCAAGGTAGTAACAAGATGGTATCGCACCCCCACACAACTACATAGATGGCACCCTCCGACATCGGAATCCTGCTGGAGATGTAATTCCGACATGGGAACATATTTCCAAATATGGTGGCATTGTCCCCTTATTCAAGAATACTGGAAGATGTTCTGCAACGAGAGGTGGTTCTTACACCTCTCACAGCGCTACTCAATCTTTTCATATGGCCGAAAGAGTTATACAGTACATCTCTAAACTAGCTTCTAACATTATAGCTGCATGTAGGCTTCTTATCTCTGCCCTTTGGAACTCCAATCTGACTCCAACAAAGCCCCAAATTATACGTGAAATAGGTAAGGTGTACCGCGCAGCAGAATTAGCGGCTCTCTCATTCAGTTCTCATGATACCTTTGAGAAAATATGGACACCTTGGATGTGTTATCGGTCGACCACAGAATTCATAAAAACCTATATCTCTGATTGACTTAAGAACTAAGACTTCTCTCGTGGACTTACCACCCATCCCCCAACCACCCCCATTCTTTCCTTCGTTGACTTTTTCCTCCCTTTAAATTCTTCATTCTCTATATTGAGTCTTTAATTAAGGTTTTTTCTTTTACTATAAATTCTGCTGAGGGAAACAATACATAACATTTGTAGTACGAATATACTTATGAACAGTGATATTATGTACGTTAACTACTACAAATTCTCCCTTATGTCAGGGAACGATTGTTTGACTGTTTGATTGTATCTCTCTGCTGGCTGTTCAATAAAAAGATCATTAAAAGAAAAGAAAAGCAAAGATCCTTCAAGAACAGGCATCTCCTGACTAGCACTGAGGCTGGCTTCACACTGCAGTTTTTCACTGGACAGTGTCCATCAGTGTTTGGGTGCCAAAACCAGGAGAGGAACCAGGAGAGGAACTTGCAGAGAAAAACTATAATTGAAAGATTGACACCTGTTCTGAGTTTTGGAGACACTCCTGGTTTTGGCACCCATACACTGATGGACACTGATCAGTGAAAAACTGCAGTGTGAAGCCAGCCTTACCAAGCATCTGGGTAATAAGGTTAATTCCATTTGAGGATTAGCCAGCTGACATCAAGCCCTAGATTGATCGTGCTATGCCTATGTTAGTCCTGGCCACTAACAATCAATAAGTAAGTAGTAAAAACACGGTCTGGGAGCTTGCTATCAAACTTATGGAGACAGCGAAGTAGGTGAGGAGATTGTAAGCCACTTCCCTCCTCTCAGATATATGCAAATATGCAAATTTGCACTTCACTAAGGCTGGGTTCACATTTGCGGACTGCAGCGGGGATCCGCAATGTGACCGCAGCTCCTATCTTTATAATGGGAGCGCACGGTGCTGCGCTTAACAGCGCAGGACCGTGCGCACCCATTCACTCCCATATGTGATCTGTGCGCAGGCGGACGCCTGCGTACAGATCACACAGTCTCGTCCGCACCAGGGACGCGACATGTTGCATTCCTGATCGCAGATCACATATGGGAGTGAATGGGTGTGCACGGTCCTGCGCTGTCAAGCGCAGCACCGTGCGCTCCCATTATAAAGATAGGAGCTGGCGGCCGCTGCGGTCACATTGCGGATCCCCTCTGCAGAACGCTGCAGAGGGGTCCGCAAACGAGAACCCAGCCTAAGGAAGTAGAGAAACTCCAGTGCCACATTTAAGCAGCTTCCTCAAAGTTATAATCGCTTTCCAACAAGCTTTTAATATAACTAAGGGATTTGTGCCAGATCAGAACCCCAAACTACAGACGCTGCGTTACGGGGTACCTGCCCCTCATCAGTGTAGTGTGTGGGATATTCTGATCTGGCTGAGTGAGTGGGCTAAGACAAGGTCTGGGAGCTTGCTATCAACCTAATGGAGACAGCGAAGTAGGTGAGGAGATTGTAAGCCACTTCCCTCCTCTCAGATATATGCACTTCACTAAGGAAGTAGAGAAACTCCAGTGCCACATTTAAGCAGCTTCCTCAAAGTCATAATCGCTTTCCAACAAGCTTTTAATATGACAAAGGGATTTGTGCCAGATCAGAACCCCAAACTACAGACGCTGCGTTTCGGGGTACCTGCCCCTCATCAGTGTAATGTGCGGGATATTCTGATCTGGCTGTGTGAGTGGGCTAAGACAAGGTCTGGGAACTTGCTATCAACCTTATGTAGACAGCGAAGTAGGTGACAAGAGTGTAGCCACCTCCCTCCTCTCAGATATATGCAAATTTGCACTTCACTAAGGAAGTGGAGAAACTCCAGCGCCACATTTAAGCAGCTTCCTCAAAGTCATGATCGTTTTCCAACAAGCTTTTAATATGACAAAGGGATTTGTGCCAGATCACAACCCCAAACTACAGACGCTGCGTTTAGGGGTACCTGCCCCTCATCAGTGTAGTGTGTGGGATATTCTGATCTGGCTGTGTGAGTGGGCTAAGACAAGGTCTAGGAACTTGCTATCAACCTTATGGAGACAGCGAAGTAGGTCACAAGATTGTAGCCACCTCCCTCCTCTCAGATGTATGCAAATTTGCACTTCCCTACGGAAGTGGAGAAACTCCAGTGCCACATTTAAGCAGCTTCCTCAAAGTCATAATCGCTTTCCAACAAGCTTTTAATATGACAAAGGGATTTGTGCCAGATCAGAACCCCAAACTTCAGACACTGCGTTTCGGGGTACCTGCCCCTCATCAGTGTAGTGTGTGGGATATTCTGATCTGGCTGTGTGAGTGGGCTAAGACAAGGTCTGGGAACTTGCTATCAACCTTATGGAGACAGCGAAGTAGGTGATGAGATTGTAGCCACCTTCCTCCTCTCAGATATATGCAAATTTGCACTTCACTAAGGAAGTGGAAAAACTCCAGTGCCACATTTAAGCAGCTTCCTCAAAATCATAATCGCTTTCCAACAAGCTTTTAATATGAAAAAGGGATTTGTGCCAGATCAGAACCCCAAACTACAGACGCTGCGTTTCAGGGTACCTGCCCCTCATCAGTGTAGTGTGTGGGATATTCTGATCTGGCTGTGTGAGTGGGCTAAGACAAGGTCTGGGAATTTGCTATCAAACTTATGGAGACAGCGAAGTAGGTGAGGAGATTGTAGCCATCTCCCTCCTCTCAGATATATGCAAATTTGCACTTAACTAAGAAAGCGGAGAAACTCCAGTGCCACATTTAATATGGAAAAGGGTTTTGGGCCAGATCAGTACCCCAAACCGCAGACACTAAGTTTCAGGTACCTGCCCCTCTTCAGTGTAGTGTGTGGGATATTCTGATCTGGCTGTGTGAGTGGGCTAAGACAAGGTCTGGGAATTTGCTATCAACCTTATGGAGACAGCGAAGTAGGTGATGAGATTGTAGCCACCTCCCTCCTCTCAGATATATGCAAATTTGCACTTCACTAAGGAAGTGGAGAAACTCCAGTGCCACATTTAAGCAGCTTCCTCAAAGTCATAATCGCTTTCCAACAAGCTTTTAATATGACAAAGGGATTTGTGCCAGATCAGAACCCCAAACTACAGACGCTGCATTTCAGGGTACCTACCCCTTATTAGTGTAGTGTGTGAGTGGGCTAAGACAAGGTCTGGGAATTTGCTATCAACCTTATGGAGACAGCGAAGTAGGTGAGGAGATTGTAACCATCTGCCTCCTCTCAGATATATGCAAATTTGCACTTCACTAAGGAAGTGGAGAAACTCCAGTACCACATTTAAGCAGCTTCCTCAAAGTCATAATCGCTTTACAACAAGCTTTTAATATGACAAAGAGATTTGTGCCAGATCAGAACCCCAAACTACAGACGCTGCGTGTCGGGTACCTGCCCCTCATCAGTGTAGTGTGCGGGATATTCGGATCTGGCTGTGTGAGATTGTAGCCACCTCCCTCCTCTCAGATATATGCAAATCCCTTTGTCATATTAAAAGGTTGTTGGAATGCGATTATGACTTTAAAGAAGCTGCTTAAATGTGGCACTGGAGTTTCTCCACTTTCTTAGTGAAGCGCAAATTTGCATATATCTGAGAGGAGGGAGGCGGCTACAATCTCCTCACCTACTTCGCTGTCTCCATAAGGTTGATAGCAAGTTCCCAGACCTTGTCTTAGCCCACTCACACAGCCAGATCAGAATATCCCACATGTACACTGATGAGGGGCAGGTATCCTGAAATGCAGTGTTTGTAGGTTGAGGTTGTGATCTAGCACACATTCCTTTGTCATATTAAAAGCTTGTTGGAAAGCAATGATGATTTTGAGGAAGCTGCTTAAATGTGGCGCTGGAGTTTCTCCACTTCCTTAGTGAAGTGCAGATTTGTATATATATATAATGATGAGACCAGGGCAAGGGTTACTTGGATACCGGGCCTGGGTTTGATGGATTTAAGCGGGGAATCACTAGTGGTCGGGTTCCTGTTTCCGTGCTCTGGCTGTCATTTGTTAGATGGGGGAAATATTTACAGGGATAAAGAGTACATGACGCCACCAGTGGATCCCGGTAATTTGTATATTGGCCGGCCGCTGAGGTAATGGGTGCACTTCAGTGTGGTCCAGCTCCCCACAGGTGGAGCTTTTACCTCAGGGCAGCAGTGATGGAGGAAGAGGGAATGAGGGGAGTAGTTGTTCTTACCCCTCCAGTGAGATGCTGATGATGTTGAAGCCCTCCTGGCGTCGGTGGGAAGAAAGACAGAGACCGATTCAACTTCAACTCCACTTTACTGGTATCGGCAGATGTTATTGAGAACACGGTACAGTCTGGTTTAACAGGTACTAGTTGTCGGTTCAGGGTACCCCTATGGAGTCTCCAGATTTTCCTTTCTGATAGTCTCTTGTGGTCTTATTATGTCCTTCTCTCTATTTAACCACCCTTGCAGAGCTCTCCCCCTAGTCCTCTGGTCTCATACGGTGAAGCACGGGTTTTCCTTTACTGGTACAGATGGGAGTAGCAGAAGTGCATTATCTCTCCTGCCAGCCGAATCTGGACCATTACTCCTTTAATCTTGGACCGATTTTGGGCCTGAGGGGCGAGGTACCTTCTTGTGGCGCCTACGGCTACCTGGTTTCAGAGGGCCTGCGGCTCATCGGTTTATGGCCAGGGATGAACCACTGACCGCCTCGGCTTCCATGTTGCCAGTGTTCCCCAGACGTTACCAGCCGGCTCCAACCGGTGCTGGTCTGTCCCCTACTGTCCTGGGACACCCTCCTGGAGATGGGTGATCCCTCCTGTCACTGAGCTGTCAGGCTCGTCCTCACTGACTGCCTTCCCAGCACTAACTGACTAGATTCTCTCTACTTCCTGGTTTTCCCACTGTAACCTAGGCTCCACCCCCTTGGGACCTACTGTATATCAGTCCCATTATACTAAGGTGGCCTAGTGGTGCATGTAAATTCAGACTCCATAGGTTAAACTTTAAGCCCACAGCTATAGAGGCACTACATGAATTTGTTAAGTGTAATACCTCCCTGTGGCACCTAGCCATAGGGGTGCCACACACCCCCTTGGTGAAATACACCCATCCGCGGGTGTTAAAACCAAACGGGTGTGAGTTGACATTTTTATTAACAGGTTAACCGAGTAACTTTCAATTTAAACCAACAATAAACAATATGATTGTTTTGGATAATCTTCCTTTGCAGGAGGCACTGTGCTTTAACGTTGCATCAAACATAAATAACATTAACTATAGTCTAGTCCACTTCGGCCCAAAGGGGACCAGGTTTCAAGTCTCTGATTTAAATGTTCATCAGGCTTTGCATTTAAACAGGTCACTTTACTTTCATGTGCTGCAAGAAAAAGACATATATGCAACTATATACATGTTTGCAATACAATACCGGGCTGTTTGTCTCCTTACTCTTCACTTCTATTGACCCAGATTGCAAACCACCCATGGGGACCTGCGTGACGCTCATAAGTTATTACATCCCCACGGTACAGGTCCCAGTCCGGGTGGCCCTGGGGAAGGTGCTCCTTGACATACTGGTGGCCCACAAATACCTCCGCATAGAGGCCTTCCTCGTGGCAAAGCAGTAACAGATACCCAAGCTGAGGGTTGTCACCACTCCTTTCTTGCGTTGGTCCGGGGGCAACGGGGGCTGGTTACGGGCCATGATGCGGGCTTGGTGAGTCTCTAGTTCATTATCCCACCAGGCCTCACGCTGCCGGTGTTGTTTGGCCTCATCATCCAGGTTGGATTGGGTAAACCACGGGCAACCTACTGGTTGCCAGGTGTTCTCTTTGTCAGCTGCAGGTAGAGCCGCTCTCCTTTCTTCAGCTGCAGCAAACAACGCTGGTACCGCGACCCTCCATTGCTCATGGTCTCCTCCATACCACCGATGGCTCCTTCCTTCTCCAGATTCGCCTCATCCTCTCCGACACCGACCTGACTGTACATGCTTTCAACTGGCTCCTCCTCAGTTAGTGCGGGCTCCTCCGGAAAATGGATAAGATCCTCCACCCCGATGATATCCTCCTCTCCGGGCTCCACAGATGGTGCAGCAATGGATTCCGGGGACTCAGCAGGGGGCTCAGAGGTCACCGGGTCATCTGTCTGTGTTGCCATAGTCACCCGGCACTCCTGGTCTCGATGAGCTGCAGCCCTTTGCCGTTGATTCAGCTGGAGTACCATCTCCGCTCCCCAGCGCCGGACTGTCCACTCGGTAGCCTCCTGGATTTGGGCCTGGAGATCCAGAAGGTGCCATCCTCGTCGTCCATCTCAAGTGTCAGCACGCCCGGGGTGGCACGGTCAGCCAAGATGTCCTCTTTAACCTCCTGAATAAGTTGTTTGAAACTGGGGGCTGCCATTGCCTCACAGCCGCACACAGGTAACGGGTCCGGAGCCTGGCAAGGTATCTCGTTTTGTTCTTCCGGCTGCACCCTGTTTTATTTTTATAATCCAGAACTAGTGTGGGCTGGTGCTCAACCCGTCCCCTTGGTTGTTTGATAGCTAGGTGGGCGGGGAGACATTTTGGCGCCTCTTGGATGGCTCATGTATGCTGAGGGGCCGAGTCACGCCCCTGAGCCAGCACATAGTTCTTTTACATTTTTAGGCCTGCCCACCATGAGAATCCTGTAGGCGAGTCCTTCGGACCTTTCCGAAGCCTGCTACTACACTTCGTCACTCCTCGGCAGAGCGGAGGGGCGGGGCTTATCTTCCCGCTCTTTTCTCCTGCTTTGGTGACGCAGCCCAAGCTCTGAGGCGATGTAATGGTGGCTCAGTTTTACAGTGTATAACAGTCAATAAAGTCTTTAGGCACACTTTACCTGTTATTACCAGGCTGGTTCAATCCTGTTCGTGACGCCAGAAAATGATGAGCCCAGGACAAGGGGTACTCGGATACTGGGCCTGGGTTTGATGGATTTAACCAGGGAATCACGGGTGGTCGGGTTCCCAGTTCCGTGCCCTTGCTGTCATTTGTTAGATGGGGAAATATTTATAGGGATAAAGAGTACGTGATGCCACCTGTGGATCCCGGTAATTTGGATATCGGCGCTGCAGGCCAGCCGCTGAGGTGATGATGGGTGTAGCTCAGTGTGGTCCAGCTCCCCACAGGTGGAGCTTTTACCTCAGGGCAGCGGTGGTGAAGGAAGAGGGATGAGGGGAGTAGTTGTTCTTACCCCTCCGGTGAGATGCTGATGATGCTGAAGCCCCCCTGGCGCCGGTGGGAAGAAAGACAGAGACCGATTCAACTTCTACTCCACTTTACTGGTACCGGCAGATGTTATTGAGAACATGGTACAGTCTGGTTTAACAGGTACTAGTTGTCGGTTCATGTATGAGATTCAATGGCTAGCACACGATAGGTGCGGGGGTATGGTGCTAGTGAAGGAGGCTCGTAAGTCCCACATAAATTTCTAGTAGAATCACTGCACACATACACTTAAAGTGATCCTGACCTCACAAACTGACCCTCCCGTATCTTTAATTATGCACGCCCCTCTCAGGTTGCTGCCTTGCTAAGAGCCTGGCCGCGTCATGAAAGGGACAGGGCTAAAATCACGTCATACCAGAGCCCCGCCCCCTTCCATGACGCGGCCAGGCTCTTAGCAAGCTGAGAGGGGCGTGCATAATTACAAGGGAGCAGCAGACAGGCGCGCCTTTGAGACTAATTCAGAAACAGAGAACTCACACAGGACGAGGTAAATATAAACTTTTCTCTACTTTACAAAATCGATTTTTACTGCAAAAGGGATGGCTAGAAATGATAAGAGGGGTGCAGGGACAGGTCTAAAGATGCGAGGGGGGGTCAGTTTGTGGGGTCAGGTTCCCTTTAAGGAGTTTTTTGCTTGTTGTTTTAATAAATTTCACTAAGTGCTCTTATAGTGATAGCGACAGGATGACGTTTCGGACATTCAAGACCTTGATCACATAAGTTGCCTTGAGCTATGTTGTGGTTCATGAAAGATGTGGTCCTTATGGTCAGTATAGGAACAGCGGGTATGCCCTTAGTAGTTCTGAACTGAGGGCTGTCCTGCACAAGGTAATGGTCACTTATGCCTTTAGGTTAGCCAGGGTCAGAGCGGTCGCTCTATGTGGTCACGGTGGTGGCACGGCGGTGGAGTGTGTTCACACTCAGTTGTAGCAAGGAGCTCCGCTGTGCCACCACCGTGACCACATAGAGCAACCGCTCTGACCCTGGCTAACCTAAAGGCATAAGTGACCATTACCTTGTACAGGACAGCCCTCAGTTCAGAACTACTAAGGGCATACCCGCTGTTCCTATACTGACCATAAGGACCACATCCTTCATGAACCACAACATAGCTCAAGGCAACTTATGTGATCAAGGTCTTGAATGACCGAAACGTCATTCTGTCGCTATCACTATAAGAGCACTTGTTTTAATAAATTTCACTAACAAGCAAAAAACTCCTTAAGTGCATGTGTGCAGTGATTCTAATAGACATAGTTGTCGGTTCAGGGTACCCTTATGGAGTCTCCAAATGTTCCTTTCTGATAGTCTAACGGGTCTAATTGTTGTAGGGCTGGATTCTGTTTATCAGTTATTATTGTCGGTTATGACTACAATCACCGATATCCAGAATCTTCCCTTCCTTACCGCTTTCTGTTCCTATGCTGATTAACTATATATATATATATATATATATATATATATATCCTGACGACTTAATGAAAACAAGTCTGTTCTAAGAAATTAATATGTATTAAACACACCCAAAAAGTCTACAACAATCTAATATATAAAGCTGAATGTGTGTGTGTGTATGTGTGTATATCCGGGATTGGCATCTACACCGTCGCAACTACAGCCGCAAAATTTTGCACAGTCACATGTCTGGACCCCGGGAGCGTCATAGGCTATGTTGTGAGGTGAAATTTTAACCCTGTGCGTTCCAGTTCACCAAACAATTTTGGCCCTATCTACATAATGGGGAAAAAGGGAAAGGAAACGTGTGGGAGGAAAATCGACAGCTGTCAGGTACAGCTACAAAATTTTGCACAGTCACACGTCTGGGCCCCGAGAGCGTCATAGGCTATGTTGTGAGGTGAAATTTTAACCCTGCACGTTCCAGTTCACCAAACAATTTTGCCCCTATCTACATGATGGGGAAAAAGTGAATGGAAACGTGTGGGAGGAAAATCGACAGCTGTCAGCTATAGAGACAAAATTTTGCACAGTCACACGTCTGGACCCCGGGAGCGTCATAGGCTATGTTGTGAGGCGAAATTTTAACCCTGCGCATTCCAATTCATCAAACAATTTTGCCCCTATCTACATAATGGGGAAAAAGTGACAGTTACCAGTTGACAGTTGTGAATGAGAGGGCTTAAAGATAGCACCAAAGACTAACAGCACATACCAGCATATAGTCACTAAGGTGGGGCCCCAACATGAGATATTCACCACATACGGGGACATGTATACACACCACATGCACACAAAAGGTAACAGCAAGTGTATAGTCGCTAAAGTGCAGCCCCAACATTGGATGCTCACCACACACCTGAACAAACACACACACACACCACAAAGAGACACACACAACACAGAGACACACACACACCCCCAAGGGGACACACACACACTCTATAGCGACACATGCACTCACCCCACAGGGACACACACACACCACAAAGAGACACACATAACACAGACACACACACCACGCAGACCCCCCCCCCCCCCAGGGACACACACATACACACCCTATAGAGACACATGCACTCACCCCACAGGGACACACACATACCACAAAGAGACACACACAACACAGAGACACACACACACCACACAGACCCCCCCCACAGGACACACACACATAGCCACCCTATAGGGATACATGCATTCACCCCACAGGGACACAGACACACACCACAAAGAGACACACACAACAGAGACACACACCACACAGACCCCCCCCCACAGGGACACACACATACACAACCCAGGGACACACACACCACACAGACAGACACAGATGTGCACAAATCACCTCACACAACTCGCCTCATACGTGTGCTATCTTTATTTTCCAAACATAAACATCTAGTAATTCAAATAAAAATGGCATATATCCATTATATGCCTAACATACATGGTGTTATAGGTCTGTTCACAGTCCTGAAACACCATACTATGGATTTTGCTTCTTGAAAATGTGCAATCCCTTTATTTTATTTCCTTTCATATGATTGGAATACAGAGTTTTGTCATGTGCACAAGTGTGGTATATGTATTATTAATAATATTGGACCTGTCTGTATGTTGCTTAACACTAGCCTTATTCAACATTCCAGATTAATTGGTGGTAAACTGGAAATAAACTATTTTCTTTTTGTTATTTCTCCTCCACATATATCAGGCCTCACTAATCACTTCCCTCTAACCAAAAGCCCAGATGTTACCTGTGTCATGGGGAATGGCATTTGTAAGTCAGGCGCCTTTTGCAGCCCACTCCATGGAGAGGTTAATGAGGAGCTAGGCAAAGAAATTCAGCAAACAATAATATCCTGTAAGCGATTGGGTCATGGTACTGAATGAGGCTGGCCCCTAGGCAAAGGAGGCCGGTTCCACCTTGGGATAGCCTTACAACACAGCTACACTGTGCTACCATGTGTCTGCAATCCACAGTTTGGAGATGTGAGGAATTCAACCCATGACATGCTTGCTCTGGAGGATGTGATCTTCCTCACCACTGCAGGATCCAAAGGTGGTTCACCATGAGGAACAAAGCAGCCCGCAGAGGAGATTACTTCTTCTACATATGTAAGCTGGAGTATTACTTTACTATCCACATTGGGCCTGATATGCAGTGAGGTATGGATCCAGTGCTACTCCCCCATGCCTGACAAGTGGTCCCACTGCAATGCAGCTCAGAGTCATGAGGTCAGCTGTTCTGTATGCCAACCAGGACAAGCACAGGTCAGAGTCAGGATCTTACAGATGCCTGGCCTTACTACACCTGCAGCAGGTCCCATATCTGGTGAATTGGATAATACAGGAGGAGGACACGGAGGAGGTAGTAGTGGCAGAAGCCCTTGCTTCCCTACCTTGTGCAGTATCCCTGCCAGAGGTCTTTGGCTGGAAGAATGTCATGTGTGAA
The DNA here is from genome assembly GCA_033576535.1 of Allobates femoralis. Classification (NCBI taxonomy): domain Eukaryota; kingdom Metazoa; phylum Chordata; class Amphibia; order Anura; family Aromobatidae; genus Allobates; species Allobates femoralis. The sequence continues at coordinate 176,538,562 of JARQOC010000006.1, read as the reverse complement.
ACTTCCAAACCTTCCCAGCAACTATCCTAATGAGCCTAAACCACCCCGACACATCTGCTTTCTGGAAGAAATTAGGCTCTCTGATGCCATCACCTGAGAGCGGCTGCAGGGACCTATGGCTAATGCCTTTGATGAGCAATACACCAAGGGCCAGGTGGCAACATTTTTCCAATAGTGGGAGTTTGGGTTCCTAGCCGACGACGGGACTGGTAACAGGTGCTACGTGAACCAATCCACCCTGCTGTGTGACCATTTACCTTCACGACTCCACACCCTGTATGTTGGGGAAGTGGTCACTTTCTTGAAGGTGAATGACAGTAAAGGGTGGTTTGTGGTAAGCATAAGTCATGTTGCCACCGCAGATGAATTCTAAGACTGGCATCAGGAGGCTTACATGGAGAGGATGCTGCATCAGGGATGATCTTGCTAGCCAGTCAGCTGCAGAGAAACCCACAAGAGCCAGAGATTGCTCTCTTGGAAACATGGGAGGAACTTGAGCAATCCTGACAGGACCTGTTGGTATTTTCCAAGTTACCCCCATGTCTCCTAGAGGGGCTGACCGTCCCCTATTTCCTCCATCCTTTTTTCCAGCAAAGGCCATGACCGTGATGTGGTCTGGGAAGGAAGGTGGTGGGGGAGAATGCCCCTGGAGGGGTAGCCCCTGTGACCCCCCTGAGACCATCCAGCAGTAGTCTACAGTGTGGAACTGCCATGTTCATCCCAGGCAGCGATATCAAAGATGCTAGAAAGATTTTACTCCAATTAAAGAGGACTTCCCTGAAAAAGGTCATTTGTTACATATTCTCATATAGACTAGTCAATGCCTCATTTACATGCAAAATTGTAAGTTATGAAATTTTGTTTCACCTATATCTCTATAGTATTAGCTCAGACATGCTAGGAATGTACTATGAAGCTGCAGGGACAATTAGTGATAGCTTGGGGCACTGGCGAACACAGACAGAAAAGGGCCCCTGTGTAAGAAGAATATATGGGCCCTTTTTACACCCAAGAGCTCATCATAATGCAAGATTCTACCTGGTTTGGAGGTAGAAATGGACCCTCTTACCTCTTGGATCCATGTGTGGCTGCACAGGCTGCACCAATAACATGTCTGCCCCTGACGTGGGGGGCATAAAGTAGCTGAAAGGTTCCCTTTAAGTGGAGCCTGCATTGTCCTCAAATATAGGGTTTATCTGCAGTATTTCCAAGCTGAATGGCTGCTGCTCTGATAGCCTGGCTCTCAGAAGGAAATGAGCTTGATTCCTTCCTAATTACTGGCTATAGAGATTGTTGCTTTGTAAATGATCTCTGCAGTCTACTACATTGGTTAATGTCATTCCCCCTTCTTCTTTGTCTTTGCCTGTTGTTTCTCTTGATGGTGCCGTTGGATGTTTCGGTGGTGCTGGTATTGGCTCAAAAAAAGGCTGGCGTGGTTTTTCGTGACCACCTTTTCCACGTCCCCGTCCCCCTTCTGAACCTGAAGAGCCGGAGAAACCAAAGCGGTTTCTGGGACAGTCTGGTAGAGTTGTATAGCGCCATCTGTAGACGTGATTTATTAGATAGTCGCCCTGATCTCACAGGAATTTGGCCCGTTTTCTGGCTTTGAGGTCGTTGGTAAAGTCCTGTATGGTTTTTTCTGCTTTAGTTTTGAGGGTCGTCAGATCAGCCGGGGAAAGAGTGTTTGTCAGTTGGTTTTCTATGCTAATCATCTGTTGCTTCACCTTTAACAGTTCGTCTTGAATGAATTTGATGGTTTAAACCATAAGATCAAGGGAGCATTTATTGAGAATGTTCTCAAATAATTGACAAAACTCCTCGTTGTCGTGAAACAACGTTGGTCGTAGTCCCACTCGCAGGCCTCGTGGCATACTCACCATTCTCACCAGTTTGACACTTTATTGTAATACACGATATGTCACTTATATCACAATACTCACATAGACCACCATTTTGAAATTGTTCTTTTTATTTGATGAATGATTTTGGTTTTTTGTAAATACTTTTAATAAACCAATGCTGACGTAGACCCGGTGAGGGTCGAAACGTTGATTGTTTGTCTTCACAACTGCAAATAAGAAAACACAACAAAAAGTGCAACCCTTCAAGTTTCTCCTTTCTGTGGTGCCAGGGACTGACGTTAATTATCTTCTGATTTTTTTCCCTGGAGCACCCAATCAGTGGTTGAGCTAGATTTTATAATTTGCATACTGCATTGGTTAAAACATATGATTAAGACAAGTGTAAGGAAATGCATTTTACGACACACAGTGAAATAGTATGCTTTTAGGTTTATTAGTTCCAATCAGCCAGTTTTGTGATACACAGTAAATACTTATGTTATGATGTAAGTACATACTGAAAAATAGTTAGAACAGGTACAGGACAAACAAAGGTCATTTATACACAATCACAGGTAAGTATAGACCTCTATATCGCATAAACCTTCCCATATCATTAATATCCCGGGTGCTACAGTAATCACTACCTAGGAATATGGTTTAAGTTTATAACTCACAAACTGTAAGACGTTTTTGATTACAAACTTTATCATTCCATCGGCCGTCAATATACATTTCAACACAGTTTTCTTTTCCTTTTCCTCTAGGTTCACCATTTCTCCAGTGTGTGTATACTGTCTTGTTTCCATTTAGGTATGTGAAGGTTCCAGGTACTGATCCCTGTTTTAGTCCTAGATATGTACATCTGTTGTATTTCTTCACAAATGCCAAGACAGCATTATTCTCCATTTCACTCCTAGGAGTAACAATAAGTGCACCAACAGAACTACATATGGATTTGGATGTTACAAAGTCTGCTTCTTTTCCACTGGTGGCCATCATTTTGTCACCTACTATTCGGATCCTTCCTTCCAACTTGAGAACTAGATAATCAAATATAATTGGATATTCTTACTTGGTGGCAGAAGTTCATTTGTCCAAAGTACATTTCATTTGAAGTAAAATACAAATCTCTATACAAATCTGTTCCAATCTACATTTTTTCTGTAATAAACCCATTTTTAGAGCTTCACCTCTGTCAACGATATTGCCTCCCGTGAGGCCTTCTGAGCTAATGCAAGCAGTGCTCTTACCTAACTTTTAATTTTCTCTGCCTCTATATTTTGCTCCAGTGACTTCCTGATATTGTATTATACAAGTTCTTTATAACACAACATGAAAACATTCACATAAAAAAAGCAGAATAAAAATGTACAGGAAACCAGTTGTTTAATATTGAATATATTATCAGGCTTTTACTTAAAAAGGTTCAAATCTAATTTACAAGTGATGAATAAATCTTTTGAAATTCAACTTTGTTGGCTTCAAAGAATTTTCCCTGTAATTTGTACATCTGCATTTTACACTTTAGATCGCGTGTTCTAGAGGAATCATGCAATCTGCTGGGCAGGCTATTTTAATTTGTACTTCCATTGTGATTATTCCTGTGATCAGTGTCCTTAACTTACTCAAGCCTCCTTAGGCTAGGGTCACACTTGAGGCTGACGGAGCCGCTAAAATCTCTGAAATTCAGCCGCAGTGCATAGCGTTAACACTATGGCCAGTGGAACGCAGCCCCATAGCAACCCGGTGTTTACCTTAGCAGTGGACACACAGGATTTTTGCTTTATCAAAAGCTAAAGCGCACGTCCTGCAGCCTTGTGTGTGGCTGCTAAGGTAAACACCGGGTTGCTATGGGGCTGTGTTCCACTGGCATTTCAGTGATTTTAGTGGCTCCGTCAGCCTCAAGTGTGACCCTAGCCTTACTCTCTGGTATTGGATCTGGTTTCCCTCCTATTTCGGTTAAACGACTTGCTTGACTTCCTCTGTGGTGCTGTTTCCTTGCTAGGTTACCGCACTTCCAACACTGATACATAATTTATAGTCTCCTTGTGTTTGTGTCTGCTTGGTCACAATTAGGCTACATTCAGACACAACATTTTTGATTCATTTTGCTAGAGTCTGCTTTTCAGCTGCAAAACTGGATCAGCAGTTCAAGCAAATGCATCAAAATATGGATGATCCATTTTGATGCGTTTTGTGAGGATCCGTTTTTTAAGCTCATACACAATGGTTTCAATGGAAAAAGCAGATCAGAAAAATGCCACACATATTGACATGCTCATTTTTTTTGAGGATTAGTTTGTCACCCAACTGATCACTACAAAACATTGGGTCTAAATGACGATTCTTGAAAACTCATTGACTTGGCTTGGAATCTCTGAATTGATCTGTTGCATTGCACTACCACTGCAAAAACTGATTCCCATCAAACGGATCAAAAAAGCATCAAAAATGTTATCTCTGAATGTAGGCTTAGTTTTTTCCCATTATCTAATCATGTAGGCCGCAGCACTTAGTAAAAGAAAGGATTATCACTAAGGGCCGCTTTACACACACCAACTTCTGTGACCAACTTCTGAACAGATCTCAGGTTGCAGTGAAATCATGGACAGATTGCTCCATGTTGTACACAGCCACAAAATGGAACAATGTGTCCATGATTTCACTGCAACCTGAGATCTGTTCAGAAGTTGGACACAGAAGTTGGTGTGTGTAAAGCGGCCCTAAGTTGTAGACTGCTGCTTCGGCTGAGTCATGCAAGTAGCTGGGGCTAGAGTGTGATTGGAGAATAGCAGTAGCACCTCTCGCCGACCGTCAAAAAGAGCTTACACTCTATAGAAGAGATTTGATGAGAGAGAGAGAGACAACCACATTAACAAGAGCTATCACTTTACAGGAGAGAGACCTACCCCGATGGAAAGTGACTCTGCCATACACTAGGGACCACTGATCTGAGGTACTGTACAAGGTGTGATAATCCACTAGATTGCATAGCTGTAAGGCATTATGGTGAGGCCAATGTGGCAATGCAAAATGACATTAGCCAGCTCTCTGATGCTTAACCCCTTCACCACCCAGCGATTTTTCATTTTCGTTTTTCATTTTTCGCTCCCCTGCTTCCAAGAGCCATAACTTTTTTTATTTTTCTAGCAATATAGACATTTAAGGGCTTGTTTTTTGTGGGACGAGTTGTACTTTCAGATGAAATAATTTATTTTACCATATAGTGTACAGGAAAATGGGAGAATTGCAAAAAAAGTGCAATTACACTTGGATTTTTTATTCGCCATGATAACTATATGGTAAAACGGACATGACAATGTGTTGCCTCAGGTCGGTATGAGTTCGTAGATACCAAACATGTATACTTTTACTGTTATCTAAGTGGTGAAAAAAAATTCTAAATTTTGAAAAAAAAGAAGAATCGCACTTTTTGCGCCATGTTGTGCCACCCGTAGCGTCCTCATTTTTCAGGATCTTGGGCTGTGTTACAGCTTATTTTTTGTAGCTTTAGCTGATGTTTCTAATGATATCAATTCTGGGTGGATGCGCTGTTTTGATCGCCTGTTATTGCATTTTATAGCAACGTTGCGGCGACCAAAAAATTTAATTTTGCCATTAAGACCTTTTTTTTCTGCTACACAGTTTACGGCTCTCATTAATTAATTTTATATTTTGATATATCGGGCATTTCTGAACGCGGCAATACTAAATATGTGTATTATTTTATTTTTTTTAACACTTTTATTTTGAATGGGGGAAAAGGGGGATGATTTGAACTTTTGTGTTTTTTTTTCATATTTTAAAAAACTTTATTTTGCAATTCATTCTTTATTTAACAGTGCCCAATAGGGTGCCAAAGTGCTGCAGGGTCCAATCGCTTGTGCCACATCCTGATGAGCTGTAGCACATTGGGTCATGACATTTGCTTTCACTTTCAGTTGTTGGCAGCACCTGCCAACAACTGACAAGAAGCGGTCTATGATAGCTTTCGAATTCACACTAGGAACGGGGCTATCATGTGAGAACAGGAGATCCCGCAATCTTATCACGGGATCTCCGCTGCAGGCGGGGAACAGCGTGATCCTTGCAACAGCGGTTTTGGATCCTGCTGTCAGTGAATGACAGCAGATTCAAGGGGTTAACAGCACCGATCGGATCCCGGATCCGATTGGTGTTGGAAGCTTGACATCTCAGCTAATGAGATCAGCTGAGATGTCAGGTGTTTGATGTGAGCACCGCACTGGAGCTCACATCAAACACCAGGACTTGACCCATGACGCTGTATTACATTAAGCAGACTGTGAAATGGTGTCAGGCCATTTTTTTTTTTCGGCAAGCTGCAAATTCAATTTCAAAATGATTGAATTTTTAGTTAAACTGCAGATTTCAGTTCATTCAAATCAAGCACGATCCTTCACCAATTGATTTGCTCTTCTCTATTATTAAACATCCGGTTTATATTTTTTGAATAATTTTTACTTGTTGTTTACTTGCTCCTAAACATGGAAAAAAATAATATCATATCAGTCACTTGCCTGCTTCAAGTCGATCTATACGATGGTTTATATTACTCCACTGAGAAGTCTCTGGCACACCTAAAAATATAGTAAATTTACAGTTAATTTTTTTAAAAACAATTATAGGCATTCCGATAACTTCTCTTTTACTACCCCTCTATTAATACTGAGAACCATTTTTCCCTCCATCCTTATTAAAGATAAAATGTATTTAATCTCTTAGGATTTGCTCACATTACATTTTAGCCATATATTTATTGGGCATGCTGGAAAAAGCTTATCTTTCAGTATGAGCTCCTGATGTTTACATCAATCCTAGCCATAGGGTTGCTTTGGGATGGAGCCCCAAATGGTCATTTTGACTTCTTTTGTGCTGGAATAGATTGGAATGCCTTTAGCCATATACAAACCATTAGTAGTGTAAACTTTTCAACTGCTTAAGAACCCTGAAAAATCTTACTGTGTAATTTGTAAAAATCTTACTGTATAAGATTATAGATGAGGGCCAATTAGTGATACAGTGGGAGAAATAAGTGTTTGATCTCTTGCTGATTTTGTAAATTTGCCCACTGACAATGACATGAACAGTCTATAATTTTAAGGGTAGGTTAATTTTAACAGTGAGAGATAGAATATTAAAAATAAAATCCAGAAAATCACATTGTTTAACTTATATAAATGTATTTGCATTTTACAGAGGAAAAAGTAAAAGTAAAGTATTTAATCCCTCTGACACTGCAGGATTTTAATCCATTACAACATGATGTGCTACCAATGGTTTTCTTGGTGACAGTGGTCCCAGCTGCCTTGAGATCATTAACAAGTTCCCCCGTGTAGTTTTAGACTGATCTCTCACCTTCCTCATGATCCTGGATACCCCACAAGGTGCGATTTTACATGGAGCCCCAGACTGATGTCGATTAACACTTTCTTCCATTTTCTTACTTTTGCACCAACAGTTGTCTCCTTCTCACCCAGAGTCTTAGGCTAGGGTCACACTTTTAAAGACAATTGTGTTCACTGCATCCAGGATGCGGTGAACGCAATTTGCTTCACACACATTTTCAATGAAAAATGTGTGGATGAAGCCGCAATCCGTTAATCGGATTGCTCCGGATGTGCTGCAACTGTCCAAGGTCCTGTAGGCATTTACAGTAGATCTATGTCGGTGCGCATTGGGGGTCAGAGAAACGCTGCGGAAACTGCAGCCTGCATGATTTTTCATGCAGGCTGCAGATCTGGAGCCGGTAACCGGATTGCTTGTAAAGCAAGCAATCCGGTTACCATAAGGGGCTCCTATGAGGAGCGTTTCCTGTTCTGGTTTTGAGCTTTTTGAAATCTCAAAATCGGATCAGGATTTAAAAAAAAAAAAAAGCAGATGTGACCCTAGCCTTACTTTTTTTTTGTAGCCCATTCCAGCCTTGTGCAGGTCCAGGATCTTTTCCCTGACATCCTTATAAAGCTTAGAGCCTGACGAATTGAGTGTGTGAGTCTTTTATATACATGACAGTTTAAGACAGCTGTCTTTAATGCATAATGAGTTGATTAGGAGAGTCTAACTGGTTTGTAGGAGTCAGAACTCTAAAGGTACCGTCACACGCGGCAATTTTGCAAGCAATTTCACTGGCAATTTGCTGGTTGCAGTGAAATCATGGATACATGGTTCTATTTCTACACGGCAACAAAACAGAACCATGTATCCATGATTTCACTGCAACCAGCAAATTGCCAGTGAAATTGCTTGCAAAATTGCCGCGTGTGACGGTACCTTTAGGTCAGTTTCACATTTGAGTTTGTCAATGTAGCGTTCTGAACGCAGCCAAATGCATGCGCACTGCATTCCTATGTTTAACAAAGGAATGCATGGTACCTGCGTTCTACTGTGTTCGGTTGCTGTTGCGTTCGGATGCGCATAATTTGTGTGCCCTCCTCCGCCCTCCGAATGTGGCCTGTTGCATTTTTTGTTCATTCACGAGTGCTTGTTTTATCAGCAAGCTACCGCAAGCGCACAAAAAATACGTGGATCTCAATGGATCCACAATGTCCTCTGCATGACAGCGCAGGAGAGCACTGCGGATAACATTGAAATCTCTCCCGGTTGCCGCTGCTGATCTCTTGGGAGATCAGTGGCAGCCACCAGGAGATCAGCCGGTGCAGCCGCTGATGTCCCGGGCATGGCCGCCGCTAATCTCACGGCAGTGTCGACATGGGAGATTTGAAGAAACAGCTGATCTGACAGCTGTTTAAATCTCCCGCACCGACATCACGTCTTTGGTATCGGTGCGAGAGATTTAAAGAGCTGTCAGAGCTGTCAGATCAGCTGTTTCTTCAAATCTCCCGTGCCAACACCGTCAGGAGATCAGCGGCGGCTGGGAGGAGGAGATCTCCACTGCTGATCTCCACCTCCCGGCCGCCGCCGTGATCGCTGATTGGCTGGCCAGGCACCATACTAATGTGAACACATGCAGAGAATCTCCGCTGCGTTCACATCAATATGACAGCGTTTGCACTGAATTTGTGTCTGCATGCCCTCCGCATGCAGACACAAACGCAAATGTAAGACAACCCTTCATGGTTGGCAGGGGACCTAATACTTATTTCCCTCTGCAAAATGCAAATACATTTATATAATTTAGACAGTGTGATTTTCTGGATTTTATTTTTGATATGCTATATCTCAGTGTCAAAATTAACCTACCCTTAAAACTATAGACTGTTCATGTTGTTGTCAGTGGGCAACTTACAAAATCAGTAAAGGATCATATGCTTATTTCCCCCACTGTAGATGCTTCTGTACTTTAATATAATGACATATCTTTAAGACTACCTTAAAAGGTACAGTATATTTCGGGAAATCCAATGGATAACTCCAAACAGAAGTAGGTACACTGTCAGTGCAATCTGTGCAGCCGCATAGGGACTTAGAGGCTGAGGTACCCAATTCCACCTCCAAAGAAGCAAGGAGCTTCTGTCACATAAAGGGGTGTTTGTATCATGGTGATTTATTATATTGCATAGGGTCCGAAAACATTCTGGCGCAATGCCCTCTTACTGTTTGTGTATGACCTTCACATGTTCAATGTGAATAATGCTGTCGATTTTTAGTATGACGTTAAGTATAACCAAAATCTTAGGTCAATGATTACATATGGAGTGAAGTCAATGCATTACTGTGCATTTTAAAAGAAAATGTGAAATAACATGAAGACAAAGCACCACCAAAATCACATATTTAAAATGTTAATGATCACTACCAGTCAGGAATATACACATATACACAGATAAGCCAAAGGGTATCCCCATACACTTACAGCTTTGTGATATAGACTACCTTCCTTTTATAGACAATCATCTTGGCTATCTCATACATAAATTTGACTTGTAACTTTCTATCATATGATTAGTTATGCAGATTTTTCTCATGTCACTGCATTGTTACTGTTTTACTCCTGGTGTTTGGGAAATCGTTTTCGGCCTGCATACTACAAATTACAACCTGTTTTCACATTCTCTAATAGCTCAATGTGTTGATAGGTTAATTTCCAAGCAGAATGTCATTGGGTCAAACTCAGCAGAAGCCATTAAAATGATTTCTCAAGAAAAGGGAAACATGCTACACAAATCTGGAATGGCAGCTGAAAAAAAGGTGAAGAAGTCTTGACTTCAATATCATTATAAGAAGAATCAGATCAAATTAGCAAAAAAGTATAAAAAGTGAGGAGTAGAAGATTAGAAATGGGTCATTTTGAGCGATGAGACAGAAGTCAATAGATCAAACTCTTAAGGCCACTTCACACACACAGATATCTGTGTTCAACCTCTGAACAGATCTCTGGTTGCAGTGAAATCATGGACACATTGTTCCATTGTACACAGCCACAAAATGGAACAATGTGTCCATGATTTCACTGCAACCAGAGAACTGTTCAGATGTTGAACACAGATATCTGTGTGTGTAAAGTGGCCTTTATGGGTAGAAATGTGTCTGACAGACGTTACGTAACAATGCAGTGATATGACAAGAATTGTCAAAATCAATCAAATGATAAATAGTTACAAGTGAAATTTATGTGCAATATAGCCAAGATGATTGTCAATAAAATTAAGATAGTATCACGCTCAAAGCTGTAGTGCATGGTGAAATATGAAGCCTGAAAGTCAAATGTTTATAGCATTTCGCCCTTTTGCTTGTCAGTGTATGGAAAATTTCAGGTATGTTATAACTTTTTCCATAACAACATTTTGTTATCTTAAGTTTATTGCCAAAAATGATTTATCAAGGTATCCATAAATAAAATGTATATAACATTCCAATCTGAAATTCCTGAACTTGGTAAATTGATATTGTCTCTGTTTCCTGCATTGACTTCCAAATCTCTCTTAAAGCCACGTCACACACACAGATATCTGTGCAGATATTGTTCGCAGTGTTCAAAATGAAGCAATGTGTCCATGATTTCACTGCAACCAGAGATCTGTGAACAATGTCTGCACAGATATCTGTGTGTGTGACGTGGCCCTTAGGCCCTTAGGCTAGGGTCACACTTGCGTTTTTTTCATGCTTTTTTGGAGACCTGCGTTTTTAAAAAAGAATGTAAAAACGCACCCATAGGCCCCCATGTTAAAACACGTATGCCCTAATAGCAAAAACGCATGCCTAAAGTACCATGCGTTTTTGGCATGAGTTTTTGCACTTATGTGAGTTGCTGACATCAAAAACGCATGCAAAAACGCATGGTACATTAGTACCATTTAGTACCATCCAAAAACACATGCGTTTTCCATAGGGCCCCCATGTTAAAAAAACGCACGCGTTTTTCAAACTGCACCAAAAAATGGTTCATGAACTTTTTTTGGGTGCTGATTTCAAAACGCATGGAAAATCGCAGGGTGCCATCAGACACCTTAAAAAACGCATGCTGAAATGAAAAAAGCATGCAGAAACGCATGCTTTTTTTTAAGGCACTAAAAAAACTCATGCCAAGTGTGACCCTAGCCTAAGGCTAGGGTAACACTTGCAGATTTTCCATGCATTTTTCACACTTGACATTTGTGAAAAACGCATGGAAAAAACGCACCCATAGGCCCCCATGCAAAAAACGCATGCCCCAATAGGAAAAACGCATGCCTAAATGTACCATGCGTTTTTGGGTGCGTTTTTGGCTCAGCACTAGTGATGAGCGAGCATGCTCGCCATCACTCGGTACTCGCACGAGTATCACTGTACTCGGGCTACTCGGCGAGCACCGAGTAATCTCGCGATACTCGTGCTGTGCTCGTGGTCATCATCTCTGCATGTTGGCGCTCTTTTGAGAGCCAGCCCACGAGCAGGGATTGGCTGGCAGACCCCTGCAATGCCATAGCCCTGTTAGTTGTGGCATTGCAGTGATTGGCCGGCCTGCACAGCGTGACCGAGCCTTTATAAGACCCGGCCGCGCTGTGCTCTGCACACAGGCATCCAGACAGTGAGTGTAAGAAGAGTGTCTGCTGCTGCTTAGGGACAGATTTGCGGCCCTCATAGGTAGATCGGGAGCAGGGCTGCAAACTGCTGCTGAGCTGACCACAACAGTCCTTCTCAGGACTAATCTAGGAGGATATAGGCAGGGTGATCCAGATCGGAGTCCAAGCTTTTCTGTCACCATTACAGTCACCAGACTGTTGTACTTACTAGCTTGATAGAGGTTAGGGACTAAAATCCTAATCTCCTGTGACCATTACAGTCACCAGACTGTTGTACGTACTACCTTGATACAGGTTAGGGACTAAAATCCTAATCTCCTGTGATCTGAACAGTCACAAGACTGGTGTACGTACTACCTTGATACAGGTTAGGGACTAAAATCCTAATCTCCTGTCACCATTACAGTCACCAGACTGGTGTACGTCATACCTTGATACAGGTTAGGGACTAAAATCCTAATCTCCTGTGATCTGACCAGTCACCAGACTGGTGTACGTACTACCTTGATACAGGTTAGGGACTAAAATCCTAATCTCCTGTCACCATTACAGTCACCAGACTGGTGTACGTCATACCTTGATACAGGTTAGGGACTAAAATCCTAATCTCCTGTGATCTGACCAGTCACCAGACTGGTGTACGTACTACCTTGATACAGGTTGGGGACTAAAATCCTAATCTCCTGTGATCTGAACAGTCACCATACTGGTGTACGTACTACCTTGATACAGGTTAGGGACTAAAATCCTAATCTCCTGTCATCATTACAGTCACCAGACTGGTGTACGTCATACCTTGATACAGGTTAGGGCCTAAAATCCTAATCTCCTGTGACCATTACAGTCACCAGACTGTTGTAATTACTACCTTGATAAAGGTTAGGGACTAAAATCCTAATCTCCTGTGATCTGACCAGTCACCAGACTGGTGTAATTACTACCTTGATACAGGTTAGGGACTAAAATCCTAATCTCCTGTGATCTGAACAGTCACCAGACTGGTGTACGTACTACCTTGATACAGGTTAGGGACTAAAATCCTAATCTCATGTCACCATTACAGTCACCAGACTGGTGTGCGTCATACCTTGATACAGGTTAGGGACTAAAATCCAAATCTCCTGTGATCTGAACAGTCACCAGACTGGTGTACGTACTACCTTGATACAGGTTAGGGACTAAAATCCTAATCTCCTGTGATCTGAACAGTCACCAGACTGGTGGACGTCATACCTTGATACAGGTTAGGGACTAAAATCCTAATCTCCTGTGATCTGAACAGTCACCAGACTGGTGTAAGTACTACATTGATACAGGTTAGGGACTAAAATCCTAATCTCATGTCACCATTACAGTCACCAGACTGGTGTGCGTCATACCTTGATACAGGTTAGGGCCTAAAATCCTAATCTGTGACCATTACAGTCACCAGACTGTTGTAATTACTACCTTGATACAGGTTAGGGACTAAAATCCTAATCTCCTGTGATCTGAACAGTCACCAGACTGGTGTACGTCATACCTTGATACAGGTTAGGGCCTAAAATCCTAATCTCCTGTCACCATTATAGTCACCAGACTGTTGTAATTACTACCTTGATACAGGTTAGGGACTAAAATCCTAATCTCCTGTGATCTGAACAGTCACCAGACTGGTGTACGTCATACCTTGATACAGGTTAGGGCCTAAAATCCTAATCTCCTGTCACCATTACAGTCGCCAGACTGTTGTAATTACTACCTTGATACAGGTTAGGGACTAAAATCCTAATCTCCTGTGATCTGAACAGTCACCAGACTGTTGTACGTCATACCTTGATACAGGTTAGGGACTCAAATCCTAATCTCCTGTGATCTGACCAGTCACCAGACTGGTGTACGTACTACCTTGATACAGGTTAGGGACTAAAATCCTAATCTCCTGTGATCTGAACAGTCACCAGACTGTTGTAATTACTACCTTGATACAGGTTAGGGACTAAAATCCTAATCTCCTGTGATCTGAACAGTCACCAGACTGGTGTACGTACTACCTTGATACAGGTTGGGACTAAAATCATAATCTCCTGTGACCTCTACAGTCACCAGACAGTAGTCGCAGTATACAGGCAAAATGCTCAAGGGCGTTGGCAAGGGCGTTGGCAAGGAACAAGGAAGTGGACGTGATGGTGGTGCAGGCAGAGGCCGAGGTCATGTGCAAGCACTAATTTCGCAACAACAAAGGGCCACATCTCCTCGCTCGCTCGTCCTGTCCCAAATTCTTGGAGCCCGCAGCAGTACACAGCTGTTGAAGCAAGAGCAGTGTCAACAGGTTGTTACTTGGATAGCGGATAATGCTTCAAGTCAGATGGGCACCTCCACAAACACCCTGTCTTCCACACGGTCAAGTGTCAGTAGCCGTGATACTGCACCACACTTTTCCCAACCTGATCCTCCTTCCTACCACCAGGCCGAGTACACGTCCACGGACATTACTGATCCCACACTAGGACACTCAGAAGAGCTGTTCACGTATCCATTCGCAGAATCTGGCCTGTCGCCACCTCCTCTTGAAGTGGGTGATGAGGAGATGGTATGTGCAGATGCCCAAATATTTGAGCAGCCACGTTCTCACGAACGGAACGTTGCCAAAGTGTCTCAACAAGGGGTGGACGATGATGAGATACAATTGCCAGGAAGTCAGGAGGAGGATCAGGGTGCGGAAGAGGAAGACGACATGGTGGATGATCCAGTAGCTGACCCAACATGGCAGGAGGATATGCAGAGCGAGGCCAGCAGTGCACAGGGGGAGGGAGGCGTAGCATCCCAACAGGCAGTACGAAGCAGGGTCGTGTCCGCAGGCAGAAGGCAGGCAACCGTTCCCCGGAACAACAACACGACTCAAGGTGCCTGTGCAAATGTTCGGTCTTCCCGAGTCTGGGAGTTTTTTAAGTTGGCTCCAGAAGACTCTAAAAAGGCCATTTGCCACACCTGCCATGCCAGTATCAGCAGGGGTACGAAAACTAGCAGCCTGACCACCACCAGCATGATCAGGCACATGTCAGCCAAGCATCCAACTTTGTGGGAAGTACAAAAGAGTTGAGGAGCGGTGCTTGCTGATGTCACTGCTACGTCTTCACCTGTTGTGCGTGCGAGCCAATCCCCTGTCCATGCTGGCCGCGAACAAGCCTCCGGCCCTGCACCTGAAGTTGCCCACGCACAAATTACACCACCATCAAGCACGTCCTTGTCCCAGCGCAGAGTTCAATTATCCATTCAGCAAACATTTGAACGCAGGCGCAAATACGCTGCCAACTCCCCACATGCCACAGTCCTGAATGATCACATTTCGCGACTAGAAATGTTGCCTTTCCGGCTGGTGGAGACGGAAGCATTCCGCGACCTGATGGCGGCTGGTGTCCCACGTTACTCGGTCCCCAGCCGCCACTATTTCTCCAGATGTGCCATCCCCGCATTGCATAACCACGTGTCCAACAGCATCACACGTGCCCTGAACAATGCTGTTTCAGCCAAAGTCCACCTAGCCACAGACACGTGGACAAGTGCTTGTGGGCAAGGCCGCTACATCTCCTTGACGGCATACTGGATTAATATTGTGGAGGCTGGGACCCAGTCTGAGCGAGGGATGGAACACGTCCTTCCCACACCAAGGATAGCAGGCCCTACCTCTGTCAGGGTTTCACTGACACTCTACAGCTCCGGAATGTCATGCTCCTCAGCCTCCTCCTCCTGCGCATCCTCATCCACTGTACCCTCCACACCAGTCCCAAGCTGGAAGCACTGCAGCACTGCCTCTGCAAAGCGGCAACAGGCTGTGCTGAAGCTAGTCTGCATAGGTGACAAACCCCACAATGCAGAAGAGGGTTGGACAGCTCTGAAACAGCAGGCAGATCACTGGCTCACACCTCTGAACCTAAAGCCAGGAAAGGTCGTGTGTGACAATGGCCGGAACCTGGTGGCAGCTTTGAGGCGAGGGCAGCTGACGCATGTTCCATGCGTGGCCCATGTGCTCAACCTGGTGGTTCAGAGGTTTGTAAAGTCATACCCAGAGGTGTCTGAACTGCTGGTAAAAGTTCGCCGTCTGTCTGCACATTTTCGCAAGTCACCTGCTGCTTCAGCCGGCCTTGCCGGCTTTCAGCGCCATTTGCGTCTTCCGGCCCACAGACTGGTGTGTGATGTCCCCACGCATTGGAATTCAACTCTGCACATGTTGGTCAGGATATGTGAGCTGAAGAGGGCAGTTGTGGACTACCTGCATCACCTAAGCCGTCGGGAAATGGGTCAAACTCCACACATAACACCTGAGGAGTGGAGATGGATGTCGGACCTATGTACCGTCCTCCAAAACTTTGAGGACTCCACCAAGATGGTGAGCGGCGATGACGCCATTATTAGCGTCACCATACCACTACTCTGCCTTCTAAAACAGTCTCTGCTGAAAATCAAAGAGGATGCATTGCAGGCCGAGCGCGATGACTTGGAGCAAGAAACAATAGTGGTTGTGGGTGAAAACACACAGCCCAGCCTCATCTCATCACAACGTGCAGTGGAGGACTATGACGAGGAGGAGGAGGATGAAGACATGGAGCAACTCTCTGGCCAAATTTAGGATATGATATGCACACCACTCATACCCTCGATTCAGCGTGACTGGCCATAGGTTAGGGAAGATGAGGAGGAGGAGGAGGACAGCATGTTCAGTCATCGTGTTGGTCTGGATACTGAAGTGATGGCTGTTAAGAGTCTGGCGCACATGGCTGACTTTATGGTAAGCTGCCTGGCTCGTGACCCTCGCGTTCAGAACATCTTGGCCGACAATCAGTACTGGTTGGCAACACTGTTAGACCCACGCTACAAGGAGAACTTTATGTCTCTCATTCCTGAGGCGGAGAGGTCAGCCAAAATGCAGCAGTTCCACAGGACCATAGTCACGGAAGTAGGCAAATCATTCCCCTCACAAAACGCTAGCGGCATAGGTCAGGGTTCGGTGGACAACCAAGGCGTACGGCCGAGAGGGGCACAAGTCCAATCCGCCAGAGGTAGGGGAACAGTCTTTACGATGTGGGACAGTTTTCTCAGCCCCTCTTGCACCACAGCCCCTGAGGTGCGGGGTAGTGCCACCAGAAATGCTAAGTTTGGGCAGATGCTGAAGGAGTACCTTGCAGATCGAACAACTGTACTGCGGTGATTCCTCTGTGCCTTTCAATGATTGCGTCTCCAAGCTGGACACGTGGCATGATTTGGCTCTCTACGCCTTGGAAGTCCTGGCCTGCCCTGCCGCTAGCGTTTTATCAGAGCGTGTTTTCAATGCTGCAGGTGGAATCATTACTGATAAACGCACCCGCCTGTCAACTGAAAATGCTGACAGGCTGACTCTGATCAAGATGAACAAGGGTTGGATTGGGCCAGACTTCACCACACCACCAGCAAATGACAACTGAATTAAAATTTTGTTCTGGGAATTTGCCATATACCTCCACTCATCCATGGGAACACACTTCTGGACTTTGGCTAATCGCTGGACTGCTCCTCCTTCTCCTCATGTGCCACCATGATGACCGTTAAAATAGTTAGGCTGTTGTTTCAGGTATACCCGCAGTGGTAAATTTTTTCGCCCATTCTTTTAGAATGGGCATTACAACGACAGGAGACCCGCTCCTTTTGAATGGGAAAATGTTTTTGAGGCACTCCTGCACGTCTCTATCCAGGGACAATGTGGAGCCTCCCAATTTTTGGCTGCCCTGCCAAAGGGCAATACTACAATACACCCACTTCAGGTTTACAAGCCCTCCTGCATGTCTGTATCCAGGGGCATTGTTGAACCTCCCAATTTTTGGCTGCCTTGCCAAATGGCAATACTACAATACACCCACTTGAGGGTTACAGGCCCTACTACATGTCTGTATGCATGGGTCATTGTTGAACCTCCCAATATTTGGCTGCCCTGCCAAAGGGCAATACTACAATACACCCACTTGAGGGTTACAGGCCCTACTACATGTCTGTATGCATGGGTCATTGTTGAACCTCACAATTTTGGCTGCCCTGCCAAAGGGCAATACTACAATACACCCACTTGAGGGTAACAGGCCCTACTACATGTCTGTATGCATGGGTCATTGTTGAACCTCCCAATTTTTGGCTGCCCTGCCAAAGGGCAATACTACAATACACCCACTTGAGGGTTACAGGTCCTACTACATGTCTGTATGCATGGGTCATTGTTGAACCTCCCAATTTTTGGCTGCCCTGCCAAAGGGCAATACTACAATACACCCACTTGAGGGTTACAGGCCCTACTACATGTCTGTATGCATGGGTCATTGTTGAAACTCCCAATTTTTGGCTGCCCGGCCAAAGAGCTATACTACAATACACCCACTTCATGTTTACAGGCCCTCCTGCACGTCTTTATCCAGGGACAATGTGGAGCCTCCCAATTTTTGGCTGCCCTGGCCAGAGGCCTATACTACAATACACCCTCTTGAGGGTTACAGGCCCTACTACATGTCTGTATGCATGGGTCATTGTTGAAACTCCCAATTTTTGGCTGCCCGGCCAAAGAGCTATACTACAATACACCCACTTCATGTTTACAGGCCTTCCTGCACGTCTCTATCCAGGGACAATGTGGAGCCTCCCAATTTTTGGCTGCCCTGCCAAAGGGCAATACTACAATACACCCACTTGAGGTTTACAGGCCCTCCTGCATGTCTGTATACAGGGGCACTGTTGAACCTCTCAATTTTTGGCTGCCTTGCCAAAGGGCAATACTACAATACACCCACTTGAGGTTTACAGGCCCTCCTGCATGTCTGTATCCAGGGTCACTGTTGAACCTCTCAATTTTTGGCTGCCCTGCCAAAGGGCAATACTACAATACACCCACTTGAGGTTTACAGGCCCTCCTGCATGTCTGTATCCAGGGGCATTGTTGAACCTCTCGATTTTTGGCTGCCCTGCCAAAGGGCAATACTACAATACACCCACTTGAGGGTTACAGGCCCTACTACATGTCTGTATGCATGGGTCATTGTTGAACCTCCCAATTTTTG
Source organism: Allobates femoralis (assembly GCA_033576535.1). Classification (NCBI taxonomy): domain Eukaryota; kingdom Metazoa; phylum Chordata; class Amphibia; order Anura; family Aromobatidae; genus Allobates; species Allobates femoralis. Next base: position 176,519,683 of record JARQOC010000006.1, on the reverse strand, counting down.
GCTGCCCTGACCAAAGGGCTATACTATAATACACCCAGTTCTTGTTTACAGGCCCTCCTGCACGTCTCTATCCAGGGACAATGTGGAGCCTCCCAATTTTTGGCTGCCCTGCCAAAGGGCAATACTACAATACATCCACTTGAGGTTTACAGGCCCTCCTGCATGTCTGTATCCAGGGGCATTCTTGAACCTCCCAATTTTTGGCTGCCCTGACCAAAGGGCTATACTACAATACACCCAGTTCTTGTTTACAGGCCCTCCTGCACGTCTCTATCCAGGGACAATGTGGAGCCTCCCAATTTTTGGCTGCCCTGCCAAAGGGCAATACTACAATACACCCACTTGAGGTTTACAGGCCCTCCTGCATGTCTGTATTCAGGGGCATTCTTGAACCTCCCAATTTTTGGCTGCCCTGCCAAAGGCCTATACTACAATACACCCACTTGAGGGTTACAGGCCCTACTACATGTCTGTATGCATGGGTCATTGTTGAACCTCCCAATTTTTGGCTGCCCTGACCAAAGGGCTATACTACAATACACCCAGTTTTTGTTTACAGGCCCTCCTGCACGTCTCTATCCAGGGACAATGTGGAGCCTCCCAATTTTTGGCTGCCCTGCCAAAGGGCAATACTACAATACACCCACTTGAGGTTTACAGGCCCTCCTGCATGTCTGTATCCAGGGGCATTGGTGAACCTCCCAATTTTGGACTGCCCTGGCAAAGGAAAATACTACAATAGACCCAGTTCCTCAAAATGGCCACATTATTTCAAGACAGGGCTTCATGTACGTCTCTTCTCAGGGTCATCGGAGTGCCGCACAATGTTTTCACGTAAAATCTTTCATGTAATCACAAAAAGTAACATACACCAGCTGTATCTCACTATTGGGTATGTGCCCTTAATATTTCCACCCTAAATATTCATTTTGGTGTCATTTTGGAAGGTTTTCTGGAGACTCCGTAAAATTGGCGTGAAACTCGGACAACATTGTTCACAGCTGTGACTTTTGAGTGAGAAATGCTTCCAGGGGTCTTCCCCATGGTGTTGCCATGTCATTTGAGCACTCTTCTGAGACTTTTGTGACATTTTTAGGGTTTTTCCATGCTGCCGGCAGTCATTTCATAAAAATACTCGGGTCTCCCATAGGATAACATTGGGCTCGGTACTCGGGCCGAGTACACGAGTTTCTCGGGATGCTCGGCCCGAGCTTCGAGCACCCGAGCATTTTAGTACTCGCTCATCACTACTCAGCACCAAAAAATACTGCATGATTTTTTGGAAAAAGCATCCAAAAACGCAGCATGCAGTATTTTCAGGTGCTTTTTCAAAAGCGCATGCGTTTTTGTTAACATTGGGCCCTATGGGAAACGCATGCGTTTTTATATGGCACTAAATGGTACATGCCTTTTTTGCATGTGTTTTTGCATGCATTTTTGCATGAGTTTCAAGGGTCCCCCACACCTATCAGCAAAAACGCAGGTAAAAACGCAGGGTGCCAAAAATCACCTTAAAAAACGCATGGCAAGTGTGGCCCTAGCCTTAGGCTAGGGTCACACTTGAGCCTTGGATCAGGTTTTTGCATCATTTTGTGCACTTTTTTTTCTAAGGCTAAGGTCACACTTGCATTTTTTTTTTTAAAATCCTGATCCGGTTTTGAGCTTTCAAAAAGCTCAAAACCGCATTAGGAAACGCTCCTCATAGGAGCCTATTATAACAACCGGATTGCATTACATGCATCAGGATCTGCAGCCTGCATGAAAAGTCATGCAGGCTGCAGTTTTTGGAGCTGTTCTATCATCTACAATGCTGTAACCGCATTGCTCAGGATGTGTAATCCTGAGCAATGTGGTTACCATATACTTTGCTTATCCCGGCTGCCGCCGGTAAAAGCAAACTGTAAAATGAGTTAAAAAAGCTAAAATATTAATAATAATTGTGGCCATCATGTCTCTATGGGGTGCCCGACACCCCTAGAGACATGCTGCCCACTCAGGACGGCATGTCATTGGTTAATATACCCTGTACAGTAAGCCGACTATTGTCGGCTCTGTACATTTTTCTCAATGAAGCCGCGGATCCCCTGTCAGCTGCGCACATACTATACGTAATGTACTTATAGTATGTGCCGCTGTCCAGGGTCCTGTAGGCATTTACAGTAGATCTATGGGCAGTGCAGCGCCATAGATCTAATTTAAATACCTACAGGACCTCGGACAGCGCACATACTATACGTACATTATGTATAGTATGCGTGCAGCTCACAGGGGAGCCGCGGCTTCATTCACAAAATTGTACAGAGTCGCCAGGAGCCGGCTTACTGTACAGGAGGTTTTAACACATTACATGCCGTCCTGAGTGGGCAGCATGTCTCTAGGGGGTTGGGCACCCCCTAGAGACATGATGGCCACAATTATTATTAATATTTAAGCTTTTAAAAACAAATGTAACAGTTTGCTCATCCCTGCATGAACTCACATGAACTTTCCTATGGGTGCACCGCTCTGCTACATCTCTGGTAGAGGTTCTCTACTAGAGATGTAGCAGAACTAAAGAAGAACCCTGGATTGGCCTACGTCGGACGGAAGAGAATTGATAATAAAGATGGAGTCTCTAAGTGTCTTTTTTGTTTATTTCTAATAAAATATTTTTCTCTGTGTTGTGTTTTTTTAGTAAAAAATTCACTAGAAATTCATGGCGGTCATGTTTAATATGGCGTGACCCCATGAATTTCAGGCTAAGGGCCAGCGATTTCTATGTCCAGCCAGGTACAGCTAGGCAGCTGGGGGATGGAATCCGCAGCGCAGGGAGGCCCAAGCTTTCTGGGCACCCCCCGCTGCGAATGGCAGCTCGCAGCCGCCCCAAAAGATGACGCGTTCATTGAAGCGCCATGTTCTGGCACTGAACCCAACTCTTCCAGGGCCCTGGTGAGGTGGCTCACTGGGTAATAAAGGGGTTAGGGCCAGCTTTGTATTATCAGCTGGCCCTAAGCCCGAAGTTCATGGCGGTCACGCCAATAGTAGATATGACCGCCATGAATTTCTAGTAAATTCTGTCAAAAAAAAAACAACACAGAGAAAATTTTTTATGTTTATTAGAAATAAAACAAAAAAGACATTTAGTGACTCCATCTTTATTAAAAAAATCCTCTTCCGTCCGACATAATCCATAAACGCAATCTCAGCACTGCTACATCGCTCTGCATAGACACACATGTCTATGCAGAGGGAGAGCAGGCTAAGAAATGACTACAACAGTCAGCGTTCACCTCAGGTCATAGTTCGGGCTATGACCGTGGGTGAACCCTGCTGTCACATCCCGAAGACTGCCGCCGGCTGCTGGAGATTGCCGACCGCCGGCAGAGCAGTGGATAAACCGGAAGTTATTAACTTCCGGTTTATTCACTGCTCTGCCGGCGCTCGGCAACCTCCGGCGGCCGGCGGCAGCAGCAGTATGGCTGTGACAGCAGGGTTCACCAGCGGTCATAGATGAGCTATGACCTGAGGTGAACCCTGACTGTTGTAGTAATTTCTTAGCCTGCTTTCCCTCTGCATAGACATGTGTGTCTATGCAGAGCAATGTAGCAGTGCTGAGATGTCGTTTTAGGACTACGGGGGATGTAAAAGGATTTTTTTTTTATTAAAGATGGAGTCACTAATAGTTTTTTGTTTTATTTCTAATAAAAAATTTTTCTTGGTGTTGTTTTTTTTAAACAATTTACTAGATAATCATGGGGGGCATGTCTAATATTGGTGTGCCCCCATGAATTTCGGGCTTAGGGCCAGCTGATAACAAAAAGATTCCAGCCCCCAGCTGCCTAGCTGTACCTGGCTGGACATAGAAATAGCGTGGAGCCCCATGCATTTTTTTTTTATATATTTCATGAAATTCATGAAATAATAAAAAATAAGGGCTTCCTGATATATCTGTGTCCAGGCAGGTACAAATAGTTAGCTCGGGGTTGGGGGCAAACCATTGCCGCCTGCTGTATCCGGCTGGCATCCAAAAAGACGGCGAATCCCACGTCAAAAATTCTCAAAAATCCATTAAACAATCCTATAAAAAGGGACTGCATCTTTATTAACCCATCAACCATGGTCGAGGGGTTAATAAAGATGCAGTCCCTTTAATTCATATTGTTTTTTGGATTTTTCAGAAAAATATTTGATGCGGGCTTTGCCATATTTTTGTATGCCAGCCGGATACAGCAGGCGGCAACGGTCTGTTACCAACCCCCAGCTGACTATTTGTACCTGTCTGGACACAAAAATATCGGGAAGCCCTTATTTTTTATTATTTCATGAATTTCATGAAATAATAATAAAAAAAAAGCGTGGGGCCCCGCGCGATTTCTATGTCCAGCCAGGTACAACTAGGCAGCTGGGGGATGGATTCCGCAGCGCAGGAAAGGCCCAAGCCTTCTGGGCACCCCCCGCTGCGAATGGCAGCCCGTAGCCGCCCCAGAAGATGGTGCGTTCATTGAAGCCCCATGTTTTGGCGCCAAACCCAACTCTTCCAGGGCCCTGGTGCGGTGGCTCACTGGGTAATAAAGGGGTTAGGGCCAGCTTTTTGTTATCAGCTGGCCCTAAACCCGAAGTTCATGGGATCACGCCAATATTAGACATGCCCCCCATGAATTTCTAGTAAATTGTTTTAAAAAAAAACAACAACGAGAAATTTTTTTTATTAGAAATAAAACAAAAAAACCTATTAGTGACTCCATCTTTAATTTAAAAAAAACCTTTTCCGTCCGCCGTAGTCCTAAAACGACATCTCAGCACTGCTATATCGCTCTGCATAGACACACATGTCTATGCAGATGTAGAGCAGGCTAAGAAATGACTACAACAGTCAGGGTTCATCTTAGGTCATAGCTCAGGCTATGACCGTGGGTGAACACTGCTGTCACAGCCATACTGCTGCTGCTGCCGGCCGCCAGAGATTGCCGAGCGCCGGCAGAGCACTGAATAAACCGGAAGTTAATGACTTCCAGTTTACTCACTGCTCTGCCAGCGGTCAGCAACCTCTGGCTGCCGGCGGCAGTCTTCGGGATGTGACAGCAGGGTTCACCCGCGGTCATAGCCCGAGCTATGACCTGAGGTGAACCCTGACTGTTGTAGTCATTTTTTAGCCTGCTCTCCCTCTGCATAGACATGTGTGTCTATGCAGAGTGATGTAGTAGTGCTGAGATTGCGTTTATGGACTACGTCGGACGGAAGAGGATTTTTTTAATAAAGATGATATCACTAAATATCTTTTTTGTTTTATTTCTAATAAAAAAATTTTTTTCTCTGTGTTGTATTTTTTTTGACAGAATTTACTAGAAATTCATGGCGGTCATGTCTACTATTGGCGTGACCGCCATGAATTTCGGGCTTAGGGCCAGCTGATAATGCAAAGCTGGCCCTAACCCCTTTATTACCCAGTGAGCCACCTCACCAGGGCCCTGGAAGAGTTGGGTTCAGTGCCAGAACATGGCGCTTCAATGAACGTGCCATCTTCTGGGGCGGCTGCGGGCTGCCATTCGCAGCGGGGGGTGCCCAGAAAGCTTGGGCCTCCCTGCGCTGCGGATTCCAGCCCCCAGCTGCCTGTACCTGGCTGGACATAGAAATCGTGTGGAGCCCCACAAATTTTTTTTTTTGTTATTTCATGAAATTCATGAAATAATTAAAAAAAAAGGGGGCTCTCCAATATTGTTTTGTCCGGCCAAATACAAATAGCCTCTTTATAGGGTCTGTCAGCAGAGTAATTAGGGGTCACACTTCCCTTTTTTTATTTTAAAACCTGATCCGGTTTTGAGCTTTTAAAAAGCTCAAAACTGGAGCAGGAAACGCTCCTCATACGAGCCTACTATAAAAACCGGATTGCTTTACAAGCAATCTGGTTACCGCCTCCGGCTCTGCAGCCTCAGTGAAAAATCATGCAGACTGCAGTTTTCAGAGTGTTTCTAAGACCCGCAATGTGGTAACCGCATTGCTCAGGATGTGTAATCCTGAGCAATGCGGTAACCGTATATACTTTGCTTATAAGCAAAGTTCTTAACTGTAAAATAAAGTTTTATTAATGATAATAATTATGCCCTTCATGTCTCTAGGGGGTGCCCACCCCCCCCAGAGACATGCTACCTACTTTGGTTGGTATGTAATAGGTTAATATGTTATGTACAGTAAGCCGACTCCTGTCAGCGCTGTACATTTTTATGAATGAAGCCGCAGCTCCCCTGTGAGCAGCGCTCATACTGTACCTAATGTACGTATAGCATGTGCACTGTCTGAGGTCCTGCAGGCATTTATAGTAGATCTATCGCTGTGCGCTGTGTGCTGCCCATAGATCTACTGTATAAGCCTTCAGGACCCTGGACAGCGCACATACTTTACGTACATTACGTATAGTATGAGCGCTGCTCACAGGCGAGCTGTGGCTTCATTCATAAAAATGTACCGAGCTGACAAGAGTCGGCTTACTGTACATAACATATTAACCTATTACATGTCAACCTAAGTAGGTAGCATGCCTCTAGGGGAAGTGGGCACCCCCTAGAGACATGAAAGGCATAATTATTATCATTAATAAAGCTTTATTCATAGATTTTACAGTTTGCTAATCCCTGCGGCCGCAGGGATGAGCAAACTATCCGGTAACCGGATTGCTCTGGATTACACATCCAGAGCAATCCGTATACCGGATTGCGGCTTCAGCAATCCGGTTACCGGATTGTGGCTTGTCTGAAGCCAATTGCAATTCTAGGAGAAAGTGTGACCCTAGCCTTACTCGCATTTCACATTGACTTACATTTGACTCGTTACTTTGTGAGTAGTCGCAAGGATACTCGCAGTGTAACGAGTAGCCCGAATCCCGTACTATTCGGCGAGTACCGAATAGTAACGAGTATACTCTCTCATCCCTAATTGTTCGTAGATCTCTGGTTGCAGTGAAATCATGGACACATTGTTACATTTGTACACGGCCACAAAATGGAACAATGTGTCCATGATTTCACTGAAACCAGAGATCTACGAACAATCTCTGCACAATTATCTGTGTGTGTAACTGGTCCTTTAGGTGGACTAACTTTCTGGGTAATATTGGGCAGCGTATTTAGAGCTGAATGTTAGTTAACCCTTAAAAAAAAGTGCCAAGATTTGTATAATAATAAAAAGATCCACATAATGTGACTGCAAAATTGTTTTAAAGATTACATCAACTAATGGAATGGTTTATAAGGGTATGGACACACTGGCGTGAAACTCGTGCAACTACAATGTGAGTAAAAATCGCATTGTTATCGGACCAATGTAAGGCTAGGGTCGCACTTGGAAGGGTAATTGCGGTTACCGCATCCAGATGTGGATGCGGTAAGCACAATTGCCTTCAGACACATTTTTTTCACAAAATGTGTCCTTCAAACCGCAATGTGATAACCGGAGTGCTCAGGATGTGTAATCCGGAGCAATCCGGTTACTGTAAGCTTTGTTCATCCCTGCTGCCGCAATGATGAACAAAGGGTTAAATGTTAATAATAGATGTGTGCAACATGTCTCTAGGGGGTGCCTACCCCCCCTAGAGACGTGCAGTCCACTCAGGTGAGCATGTGAGGGGTTAATCTGAGCATTTATAGTATTGCCGGCTATTGTCAGCGTTTTCAATTTTATGACTGAACATGGCGGCTCCTCGCTGTGTAGAAGATACAGTACGTAATATACGTACTGTATGAGCCACTAGCCTTGGTCCTAAAAGCATTAACATTAGGTCTATGGGCAACGCACCGCCATAGACCTAATGTTAATGATTTCAGGACCAAGGCTAGCGGCTCATACAGTACGTACATTACGTACTATGTGTGTGGCACCCCAAGGGTTAATGTGCCACAGTGACATCAACAAGGGTTAACTCCCCACACAACCCACAACACTACACTAGCGCCTCCAGGCCAGAAGGGGAGCTAAAGCTGCTCCTCTATTTATTCTGGTGTGGAGAAGAAGTGGCAGTTAGTTCAATCAGTTAGTTCAGTACGGGTCAGCACTGAGGGAAGAAGGACCTGGGTGTAAAAGAGCTGCGTTAGGCTCACCCCACGGTCCACTGTCCAGTTCCAGGCCAAGCAAGGGTCTGAAGAACAGGAGTAGGAGAAGCAGAGGAACACACCCGGGACATGGAGTTACCCTAAACTCACCCCGGAGGAGCGCAAAGACCGGATACCGGATCCGAAATTGTGCCTGACACAAACAGCACAGAAAACACCGAATTAGTGAAGATTATATATCTTCACAGTACCATAGCGAAGCATAGCGGCGGGGTCAGAAACACAAAGATAAGACTCAAGTTGCCTAGCAAATTTGGTACCTGTGAGGGGAGACAGGGCCGGCAACCTAGCTAAAGCAGCAGCAGGGCCACACACAGCGCAGGAGCAGGAAGCCAAGGACCCGGTCAGGATGGGAGCAACCTGACCCCGGTACAGACTCCGTGGACAAAACTTACTGAATACCAACTACAGTAAAGAGTTGGAGCCCTACTCTCCCTCACAAACTGTTATCATCTCTACCACTACCCATGCCCTGCATCATCCATAAACTATCATCACCACTACCCCAGGGAACCAGGCTCTGCCCGTGGAGAGCCATTACATCACCGATTGACAAACATCATCCCCGGAGGTTCTGCAGAAGCGGTGGTCACCCTGAACACATACCACGGGTGGCGTCATGACTATATCCCCTGTTAATAACCCCCCAAACCCATTACTTGTGGGCCCGGGACACGGTCCGGACCAAGACCGCCGTGATAACCCCTGTGATACCCTGGTCTGGTACCGAGTACCCCGTCCCAGTGGGCTCCACATATGTCCTAGAAAGTGAGGAGACGCTGTTTTCATTCATAAAATTGAAAATGCCAACAATAGGCGGCAATACTATAAATGCCCACATTAACCCCTCACATGCCCACCTGAGTGGACAGCATGTCTCTAGGGGGGTGGGCTTCCCCTATAGACATGTTGCCCACATCTATTATGAACATTTAACCCTTTGTTCATCCCTGTGGCATCCCTTTCCTTCCTGGAACAAGTTATATTCCCCTGATTTTATCTTTTTGAATTGTGAACAGTGTAGTCGTTATTATCCTTTCATCAAGCATAGATCTCATTCCAATTTGAGGAGCCCTGGTGCATCGGATTCTGAACCCCAAAACACGCAAGGAGGAGACTCGGCTGACGATGCTGTGGGGCCATCAACATCACAGCCTTCAACTTCTGGTGCTGGCTGTGACTCTCAGTCCTCTGAAGAAGCACCACAGGGCAACCCATGCCAGCTGCCCTGCCCCAGCCACTAAAGGAACTTCGACTGAGGCCCGCAGAACAGTTGCCCCTGCCCCGGTTTTCCGTCATCTCACCTTTGGGCCCTCGCCCCAGGCGTCGCAGGCATGTCTCTGGCCGAAACCTCCGGCGCCACGTGGACGCGGGGATCTTTCCAAGCCCTGTGAGGCCGGAGACAGATGATGGGGAGGAAGCCTTTGCACGCAGTTTCTGTGGATACCTGCGTGAGATACCATGCCCATAGAAGCTGGGTGCAAGGGTTGCCATCCAAATTGTGTTGGATGCATGTCTGCCACCCAATGATCCCAGAACTGTTTTTAACATGCTGGAAGGGTGGCAGAACTCGGCTGAGAATGTACTTGACCGTACCAACATCCAGCAGCTAGCACCATCATCATGCCCATCATCCTCTCAGGCCTCTAACAGTCTGGGGAGTCCCCCTATTCCATGTCCATTATGGGCCCCATTTCAACACCTTGATAATGTCCCCAATGCCCTGGCAGTCGGCCAAATGGCGGCCACGCCAGCGATCAGGCCTCTTGAGGAAGAGCTTAACCTGGCTCTTCAGGTATTTAATACACCAGGTGGGCAGGGACCTGAGGAAGGTTCACACAGGAATACGGAGGACACCACCTACACACAGCTGTAGGCCAACATGTGGGTATGTGCCCTCTTGGTTGAACATGTGGTGTGGGCCAAGTAATTGGTTTTATACAGTTTGTAAATGTTTTGTCATCATGACGTTGTTTTATGAGAATTTTGAACAATACTGTTTTTAAGCATATTCCATAGAAATATGCAATTACAGATAACCTTCTGCAAAACATTCTCAGTGTTTTCTTCAAACGGGACAGGGACAACGTCCAGAATAAACCAGAATAAATATATAGTATGAAATTTCTATTGACAACACACACAATGCATGTTTAATTGTTGTGGTAACATACATAAACACCGTCATATTGATGATGTGTTGGCAAACAAAACATGGCGACTGTAACAGTCAGCAGGGCTGGGGCCTGGCCCTGTGGGTACACAGTAAATCTACATTTAATGGACACAGTCACAGTGTGTACCTCCTGACATGGTTATGGCTTGTAGGACTTTAAGTACATATATGGTGGTCTTATTGACATCACACCCGTTCATGCATAAAGTATTTTAAAAACATCATAACTGAAAAGTGAAGCTGTAAGAGGTGTGAAAAGTTTGCGCATTGGGGTATACTGGTATGTGAGGGCTGGCAACAGAAATAAGACATCAGACATGTGACTTTGCCAATTGGGCCATATGTCTCACATTGGACGCCGGCTCCACGGATCGGCCATAATTGGGTAAGGAGTGCCACACCACCGGTTATTTCACAAAACCTTCAAACCCACACAGTGTGGTTTGGAATCAGGTTAATCAACATTCTGTCGAAAGATGCACCGGGCCACAAAACATGGGTCTCAGGGGATACAGGGCACACTGTTAGCACACATATGTGCATGTGATATATACTTCAATGAGCCCTGATTGACACACATCATTTCACTGATGAATGACACACATTGTTGGCAATTTGCAAGCTGATTACATTGAAAAATCGCACAGGTTTGCGTGGATTGCGCACAGACCACACTCGGATTACACTCTCGGATGGGATGCCAGGACAGTTGCAACACAGTTGGATGCAAAATGGACCACAAATCAGACAACAGTCGTCCGACTCTTGGATACGTCAATCACACCATTTTTTCAATCGCCAGTGTGTTTTCAGCCTAACAAGGATAAATGCAAAGTCCTACATCTGGGAAAGAAAAATTAAAAAGCAGAAAGAGAATGGAAGCAATAGGACTAAGCAACAACATGTGTGAAAAAGACTGTAGTATACTAATAGATCACAGACTGAACATGAGTCAACAGTGTGATGCAGCAGCAAAAAAGGCAAACACAATTCTGGGATGTATTTGTGGCACCCCTGCATCTGGCTGCAATAAAATGCACTCGTATATAATGCCTTATATGTGTATTCTCAGCTTTGATGTGAGTTTCTATTTCTCAGATGTATAACAAGCATCCACATATTTGTACTCAATCACTCACTGGAAGCTGTGTACTTTTGCAAGCTTTAGGTTGTGACACAGTCCCTAGGAGGGAGGAAGTGTTTAGTTTAGAGTATATAGTGAAGATGAAGGGAGTAATGAAGGATGCCTGAAGGCAGAGCACGTGCTGCTATATGCAGGCACAGCCAAGGAACCAGACTCTCAGCTCCTAGGCCACCCAGGTGTGCAGGGTCTAGTGGCAAGCTGAAAACTATTTAATTTGGACTATCAACAGTGAAGCACTGATTGCCCATCTTCAGCAGCATAGAAAGGTCAGAAGATAACTATTGCAGCCAAGCATGTGTCTTCACAGGATTTACGCTGCCAGAGTGTTTATAGAGTGTGCAAAGTGAATTGTAGGCAGCATTGAAAGTTTCATGCTTCAAGAAGCCTATACCCCAGGAGAGGGATTTTATGTAGCAGGAAGCCCAGAATTACCATTGAGCAGAGAAGTGAAACACCCATTAGAGCAGCCAGATTACAAGCCTTGGGTTTCACTGTGTTTGAGTGCTTTAACTGGTGCCCACAGTGTTATCCCCCACTGGTCTCCACAAGGTCAGTGGGTGCTTTGTGATGTCTGTCTATCAAGCATTGCTCCCACCCAGCCAGAATCCTGCGCCACACTGATGAGGGGTACTATACAGAAAAACCGAAGGCACCACTGGGTAAAATTAGGATCTGCCACACTGGTCAAAAAATTACAGATCAAATGAAAAGAAGAAAGCTGACCAGTATAAAGTAGGTGATCACTAGTTATAGCATAACAATAAATCTTTATTATAGAAAACCACAAACAGACAAAGAGAGTGCTATTAAAAACAATTAAAAGGGCCCATTATAGGGCTATACTGATATCAAAAAGATCCGCCCACTACAGCCGGAACATGAGTAATACTTGTATCAAAGCAAGATCATGAATCATACTAATATCACTAATATCCAAATCAGTCTGTCCCCAATAGTGCACACCAGGTCAGAAATGGCTTAAAGACTCCCTGGGATAGAGAGTTACAAATAGCCACGGTCAGTGTTACTCGTTCAACTCTCCAAGGTGCATGGAGGAGAACAGAGGAACATTGGTGCAGAGACAAGTAAATCAGATAAACTCAAGCAATAGATCAGAACATAACCTGCGATGCTTCAGCTGTGTGGGCAGAGAAGGAGGGTCACCCACTGACCACACTGATGAGGGGTAACCACCACGAAACAGCTGTCTGTGGTTGGATACCTAGTCCATGGTAAACCCCTGGCCATATCTTCAAGCTCGCAAGGGCTGGATAGTGACTTAAGGGCTACTAATACCCTGGGCTAGGTCCTTCCCTGGTGGGATAACTGGCTGGTGTCCATGTTGTAGACTCTAAACTGAGGGTCCATGGACTTCATTTGCATATTCTAATTCTAGGGAGCAATGCACCTTGGGTTTCACTGTGTTTGAGTGCTTTAACTGGTGCCCGCAGTGTTATACTCCACTGGTCTCCACAAGGTCAGTGGGTGCTTTGTGATGTCTGTCTATCAAGCATTGCTCCCACCCAGCCAGAATCCTGCGCTGCACTGATGAGGGGCAACAACCCCGAAACAGCTGTCTGTGGTTGGATACCTAGTCCATGGTAAACCCCTGGCCATATCTTCAAGCTCGCAAGGGCTGGATAGTGACTTAAGGGCTACTAATACCCTGGGCTAGGTCCTTTCCTGGTGGGATAACTGGCTGGTGTCCATGTTGTAGACTCTTAACCGAGGCTCCATGGACTTCATCTGCATATTCAAAGATATAGTAACAGGAATAGTTCGGACAGATCAGGAGGATCCAGTCACCCCTGAAGTAACACGTAGAAGAATCCAAACTTGACCAAGTAAAGAACGAGGGCCCTAGCCGAGGATAGGAATTCCACTGAGAAGTGCTCATTGTCAGTGGTGGAACAGCACCCTAAAGGTACCGTCACACGCGCCAATTTTGCAAGCAATTTTACTGGCAATTTGCTGGTTGCAGTGAAATCATGGACACATTGTTCCATTTATACACCGCAACAAAATAGAACAAAGTGTCCATGATTTCACTGCAACCAGCAAATTGCCAGTGAAATTGCTTGCAAAATTGCCGCGTGTGACGGTACCTTTAGAGGGAAAAGTAGCGGCAGGTTGACACTAACAGAGGCGGCCTCACAACTCTCCAAGGTGAGCCCAAGAGTGGATCCTCACAAAACGTTTTGTCTGAATTCAAAATTTGGAAATGCATTGACTTGGCTGGGATGGCCAACATCACTGCATTTCACTGCAAAAAAACAGATCCATCAAAAACTATACACTAGCGGTACACTATCGCACCGTCGGAATGTAGCCCAAGAGAAGTTAAAATATAGATAAAAGAGCTACCGTACATACTCCCTGCCAAAGTCAGATTGGGATGACTGATCGGTTCTTTGAAATCAGAATCTACAACCAGCAATAGACAGTATAAGGGTGCGGTTACACGACTGTAAATTCTCTCATCTGAAGAATCTGATTGATTATGCTATTTACACTCCAATCAAACTCTGATGAGCTTGATTAGAGTGTCACTATACTGTGATCCGATTCTCTTGGATGATGAGAAGATGGAGAACATATATCCCCATTGTATGAGCTGGTCGATGTCATCCAAGTGCAATCAGATATTTTCATGCAGCCATAAACTTGAATGGCGGCATCTCCTCTGATAACAAAATTAAATCGAGCATGTTGCAATTATGTCACTGAGAGATTCTGTACGTTAAAAAAATTGGGCATCCTCACTATCCCTTTGAATAATATTGGTTCTAGTGCTACCTGATAAAAAATTGGATAGCATTCGTCCAATGCATACAGTTGTGTGAGCGAGCCCTTACACAGAGGCTATAGAAGACAAACTGTGCAAAAGGTTTAATTAAACCTAAATGAAGAATATATTTTTCTTAATTATTATTTAATATTATAATTATTAACAGAAACACATATAGCAATGTGCTTACATAGAAGAGATGGGCAAATACCAGACACAACCCTATTTTAAATTGAATAGATAAGCTATACTGTAGTTTGCCTCATGTGATAGATTGAGGAACCACCGTGAGTCAAATGATTAGTTAAAGAAATAAAACGGGATATGTAGTGCTTCTTTTTTCTTGAACTAGTTATCATATGCTAGTTGGTATATATAAAACATTTTGCATACCATATTTAACGCTTATAATGTTTTAACATAAAAATTAATTTAGCTGTGCTTTTGATATTCTTGGAGACATAACTCCATATATAAAGGATACAATATATCATTATATTTACATGTCCTGTTTACCTGGAACTTCTGATTTGGATAAATTGATTTTTTGTCCATTTGCAACATTGTCAACTAAAACTCCTTTTGGCACAGGAAGGCTGTCCATTGAATTAATTATAGGAAGTTTCATTAATACTGGAATTTCTTAAAAGAAAAAAAATGTTAAAATGTTACATCATTGAAAATATATTTGTGTTTTAAAAATTACTTAAGTATTTCATCAGACAGAAGTACACTGCTAAATACTTGATGTATTTTAAATGGATTGTCTTGTTAGAGACCACTGGCCTACAGCCAATGACGGCAGACCACACAGTCTCTATGGGGCCCATAAGTCAGGGGGGCACAGGGCCAGCAAAACGGACTTCCACTGACCGTCAGCACGCTTTCAACTGTAATTGCTCCCTCCTTTATCATTATCCTGCTGTGTCTGTATCTATGATCTGCCTTCTCAGCACAGTAAGACGATGATATCATTACTGCATGCCCGCTGTGCTGAAATATGCAGAGCTGCAGGATGGCAGCATGGAGACTAGAACAGCTTGGGAACCAAGAGAGGCAAGTAATTATTTTCTACATTTTTTAATCAGTGAGTACATGGTGACCTAAGGACTACGAAGTGTGCAGTATATGATATGGATGACTATGGAGGGTACCTTATAATATGTGGAGAACTATGCGGTGCATTCTAATGTATATATGACTATGGGGGTGCATTACAACATATGGAGGACATGGGGATTGTATTATAATATATGGAGGACTATTGGGGGGCATTATATGATATGGATGAGTATGGGGTACATTATATGATAGGAGGACTATGGATGGGGCATTTAATATATATATATAGGACTATGGAGGATGCAATATACTATATGGAGGACTATGGGAGTGCATTATACTATGTGGAGGACTATGTGGGTGCATTATACGATAAGAAGGACTAAATACTTAGCTTTTTTCAGAGAAGTGGAGGTGCGTGTGCGCCGGCACTTTCTGCAGACTCGCAGACTCAGTCCATGGTTACCCGATGTGTATCGTGGGAACCATTTCACAGACTAGGCTGCCTAATGTCTGCTTTCCCAGAGCAGGCAGGGAAACGCTGCTAGAAGCGTTTCTCTGTGCGCTCGGCTTAAGCGGACACTAGGCAGCCTTGCCTGTGAAATGGTTACCATGATACACATCGGGTAACCATGGGCTGCATCTGCAGAAAGCGCCGGCGCACACGCACCTCCGCTTCTCTGAAAAAACCTAAGTATTTAGCGGAGAACCACTAAATGCTTACAGCGGAGGTGTGTGGACATGGCCTAAGATATGCATTATACTAAATGGTGGACTATTGGGCGTGCATTATACTATATGGTTGATAATGAGATGTGGAGGACCATAGGGGACATTATACAATATAGAGGACTATCATAGATGCATTTTACTGTATGTAGCACTATGTGTTTATGATTATACTATAGGGAAGACTACAGGGGAGCATTATACTACATGGAAGGCAATGTGGGGCCCACTATAAATAAGACTAAGGGAAGATTATACCATATGAAGTACTATGAAGGGGTGTATAATATATATGGAGGACTATTTGGGGCCCATTACTATATGGAGGACTATAAGGTGCATTATGCTATATGGAAGACTATGTGGGGCCCATTATACTATATTGAAGTATATCTAAGGCCATTATAATATATGAAGGGCTTTGTGGAGTGTAGAGGGCTATGAGGGAGCCTTTACTCTTTATGGAGGGCTTTTTGAGGCACATTGTACTTAATGCAAGCAATTATAAGCAAATAGCAGTGTGAAGTTTGTGTGGGGTTCAGGGCAAACTCCAGGTTTTCCTGGGCCCTGGGCAATGGAGCATCAGTCAGCCTGTTTACCACATATGACAATTTATGACTATAATATAGAGGCTGTGGGCTATTCAATATATATATATATATATATATATATATATAAATATATATAGTCCCCCTCATGTACTCTCTCCTCCCTGTGGCACTGTCTCTCTCCCCCCTGTGTGATTTCTCTTGCCTGTGGGCTCTCTTCTCCCCCTGTGCACTCTCTCCCCCTTGTGCACTCTCTTCCCCTCTGCACTCTCTTCTCCCCTGTGCACTCTCTTCTCCCTCTGTGTGCTCTCTTCTCCTCCTGTGTACTCTCTTCTCCCCTGTGCACTCTCTTTTCCCTTCCCCATGTGGTGTCTCTCTCTGTCCTCTGTCTGCTTCATCATGTATTCTACCCTCTGTCTGCTCTCTCCCAATGTGCTGTCTTCTCCCCGTGCTCTCTCTCTGTGTGCTATCTCCTCCATTGAGCACTCTTCTCTTTGCGTTATCTCCCTGTACACTGTTTTCTTATCCCTGTTCCCTCTCTCCCTGTGTGCTGTCTACCTTATTTTGTGCTCTCCCCCTGTGTGCTCTCTCCCATACACTGTTTTCTCTACCCCATGCTCTCTTACTCTGTGTACTGTCTCCCCTTCTCTTGCTCTCCCCCATGTACTCTCTTCTGTGGGGGTGCACTGTCTCTGAGCGCTGTCTTCTCTCTCCCCGTGCTATGCAACAGTGATGCAGGAGATTAGCGCAGACCCACAGGTGATGCCACTGGTCTCTGCTGCCGACTTATTAATATTCATAAGCCACCAGCAATTGGTAAGTTGTGCTCATCGAACAGCGCAAGGGGAAGAAAACTGCACACAGAGACAATGCACAGGTAGGGGGGAGACAGTTACTCCCAGCCCAATGCATCATTAAGGGCTGGGGACACTATCAGCCAAGCATCATGGACAATGTCTTTGACAGCGAGTATGCTGCTGTTTGTAGAGGACCCTGGCACTTGCCCAGGTCTGCTAGGTGCTGAAGCCAGCCTTGGTGGAGTCCATCACATTGTACAGGGTTCTGTATGGGGCAATTATACTATTTGGTGGGATAATAGGGGCCATTATACAATGTGAAGTGGTGTGGGGCCATTATACTGTATGTAGGCTCAATATACTGCATGGAGGGCTGTGTGCTGGTCACAATTCAAGATCATACTGTGTACAGATCACTATATTGCCAGGGTAGTTGAAAGGGGATACAGTAGGGTCACCACACTTTGCCTTTGGAGGATACCGTGGAGAAATTCACTGTGGGGGTAACATACTGTGTTTGTGGGGCACTTTTTTAGCATCATACTTTAGGCTGCAATGAATAAATCTAAGGGCTCAATCGAAGGAAAATCACTTTTTTAGGGCTGCAAAATTGTGAGATATACTCTTATGTGACCCAGATGAACATTATTTTTTTGGAAGGAGAGGCCCAATTAGAAATTCTACTATGAGGCCCCATGATGTCATGTTAGATACAATCCCTTTTAGAATGTGGCCGCCATGGTGATCAACTGATTTTTATGTATTTCACTTCTAACAATACCAATAAATTAATAACTTTTTTAGGGGAAAACTTTGGCCAGCCAAGTGCTCTAGCACATAAATAGGTATTTCAAGCATGCGACTCTCATCTGTAATGAACACATTAAGACAAAATAGCCTGCAAAAAAATTATCTTTTTGTTAACAGTAGAACAAGTATTGTATTACAGGGCAACTGACGGAATTAATGACCGGATAGAAAATTAATAAAAGATTCACTTACCATAACTTTTGAAATGTTACAAAAAGGTTTTAAAACTTGTGATAAGTGGGGGTTTTCTTGAGGATTTTTCAGATGACTGCACAATACAGTTATATATAACATATCTAGCAATCTTCCCACAAAATTATCTAACACTAGCTGTAGAGCCCGGCGTTGCCCGGGCATAGTAGCTAACTGTTTTTAGTTATAAGCTGAGTGTATGTCTGTGTCTGTGTATGTACGTCCACTATATGCATCAAAGTTGCCCCACCCACATCAACGCCCCAACCCACCCCACCCTCACCCCCTGCTCCCACACCTAAACTTCCGCTCCCCCCAAACCTGCCCCTACACACCCTCCCCAAAAAAATGCCACCCGTCTCCCCAAAGAATGCCTGCACCCCCAAACCCGCATTCTCCAGTGCAAAAATGACTAACCCGCACTCCAGCCCATAAAAATCACCTCCCAAAACCGCCGCCTCCAAAAACAACACCCCCACCAACCCACACCACCCCCTACTCCAAAAAAACACCCCCGTTGCACCTGTACCCCAAAGCCTGCACCCCCACTACCAAACCTGCCCCCCCATATTTGCACCCACCCCAAAAACCCTGAGTCAAATAAGCATATGCATATGCACAGTTTTTTGATTTTAGGTGCAATGGTGCGAATTCCATTAGTGGACATACATACATATATGGCGAAGGGGGCCATAGAGGTGGTGGAGCTATAAAGGGGGGGTCTATGTGGAGGGGCATGGTTATGCGTAGTCGGCGTGGCTATGACACAGCTGTGGAGTGGGCGTGGCTATGTAGAGTGGGCAGGGCTAATGCCACATATACACATACATACACTTAGCTTTATATATTAGATATCTGAAGTTTGTAAAGGCACTTGGTTCTGTAAAAAAAAGTCTTGTACTGAAGATCAAGAAGCCAAGACCAGAGGACACTAAATGCACATTGGCAAAAACTAGTTGTAGAGAGTTTGTTTCCTCCAAAACTCAAAGTAAAACATTTATACATTTTTATAAGGTATTAAGTCCCAATAAAAATTTAACTTGTGTAGATTTGAGTTATTTTGCTTTACATAAAAACAAAAGGTGCACCAAGAAGGATTTTGGTGTACCCTTAGCAGGGCCAAGAGCTCAGTGCATTGTGCAATCTCCTTAATTACAATCCCTCATATCTTAACAATGGGGGTTGACAGCATTCACTTTGAACGGCTACTCAAATTGAATCCTCAGCCCTGCATGCAAGTACACTGCAGAAGTGAAGATCACAGTTGGTTTCATCCTCTTCTCCTGTCTGAAGCTAACACTCACTACACACAGGAATGACTTCTCCTGTCTGAAGCGATCACTCACTACACACAGGACTGACTTCTCCTGTCTGAAGTGATCACTCACTGCACACAGGACTGACTTCTGACTGAAGCGATAACTCACTGCAAACAGAATCTTGTAGTATCAGGCAGAGGAAAGGAGGATGCATGCACATACATTAACAGTAGGGTTTGAGCTTGTACCGGCACACACATAGTGTCAGAACACGCTCTTATTCCCTCTTATGTCATCATTGGCCACTCACTATTGTGTGATCCCGTGTGCAACAACTGGCAACTGCTGGCAGAAAAGATGGATAGAGCCAAAGTGTGTGCTTTTGGATCCTACCTTGGGCAATGTGTGTCCTGAGCTCTTTGTCATGCCAATGATGCACCAAGAAACCCTCATAAAAAACCCCACATGAATGTGTGAGTGGTTTAATTAGAGTTTTGGGGAGTGACAGAATCATTTTAAGGGACATAAAATAGAGTTGTAAATGATACATTCTCTAAATTTAAGTCTGTGGTGTAGTGAATCAGCAGTATGAACTATAGAGACTGCCATGATCTAAACTGGGGTCAATTGAGACCACAAGTATCAGTACTGGGAGCAATGAGGTACAAGGATTTGTGCTAAATTCAATCCTTTTTAATGGTCTTGAGGGCAATGTTTCAGTCTTTGCTGATGAGTCCAAACTATGTAGGATGAAAAGTGAGCATGACGATATTAAATCACTGAATGATGTTGATAAGATCTGGATTTGCAAACACATGGCAGCTAAAATGTAATATTGATAAATGTAGAGTAATGCACTGTGGCCAGAGTAATCCTATTGCTGTGTTTACATTAAATGAAAATATACTTGGGATTAAAGAAAAGGTCAAGTAATTGTGTATTCTGGTTACAATTAAGCTAAGCAGCGGAAATCAACGTCAGGTGGCAGCTGGAAGAGCAAACAAGATTATTGGGTGTATTAAAAAAGAGATTAAAGTCCCCATTACACATAGTGAGATCGCTGCTACGTCACATGTTTTGTGACGCAACAGTGACGTCGCCAGCAATCTCGCTATGTTTGACACGTAGCAGCGACTGGGCCGCCACTGTGACATCGCCGATCGTGTCGGAATAGCCTGGACCATTTTTTGATGGTTGGGTTCCCACTGGCCGGCATGCATCGGTGTGTTTGACACCTTAACAACGACCTCGTTAGTGACTCAGAACTCAGCCATGTAGGTCTGAGTCATCAGACTAGCTGTGATGTGACAGGGTCCCATCGACTGCCGATGTCGTTATACGGGTTGCCGTATCGCTGATGCATCGTTGAGTAGATCTGACTGTATGACATCGATCGCACCAGCGTCCACGTAGCAACGCTCCAGCGATCCTTACCAGGTCGTGTCATTGTCAGGATCGCTGGAACGTCACCAAGTGTAAAGGCACCCTAAGTCCCCAATGTATTGCTACCTCTCTACAAATTATTTGTAAGGCCACATCTAAAAAATGAGATCAAGACTAGGATTCCATATTCTAGCATAAAATTTGGAAAGTTATGAGTTGGTTCAAAGACAGGCAACTAGATTGTTACATGGGACAGAAGGTCTGTTATTATGATAGGGTGAAAAAGTTTAAATTGTTTAGTTTAGAAACAAGACGCGTCAGAGGAAATCTCATTTATATGTATACATACATGTGTAGTCAATACCAATAACTGGCACATGACTTGTTCGTTCTAAAAACCTTATAATGGACCAGGGAGCATTCCTTACATGTGGAGAAAGGTGATTCTGGAAACTAAATAGGAAAGGGCTCTTTACAGTTAGATCAGTCAGACAATGACCCACAGAAAAAGGTAGTAATGGCAGACACTATAACAGCATTTACAAAAGAGTAATATATCATTTATTAGAAGTATTTTTAAAAACAAATTGTCTCACATTCAAGTATACTGTATGAGATTTTTCTTCTATTAAACCTTGTTAATGAGACACCTTTTACTAGGCCATTAGTTGAACCAGATAAAATAAGTGGCATTACTAATTATTGATGGATTTCAGCTGGTGTCATGACTTTCAATGGCTTCACACACCTCTCTTTCGTCATATGTTCAATACTTTTTCCCTTTGTTATTTCTCCTTATTATACATAACCTAATTTATGGACATCTATGGTTTGGTTTGGATTGCTGGTTACTTCAAAACCCTCCAGTGCTTTGTTTCCATCCATTGATTCTGGAATCATTCCATCCGGGTGATTCTGTAAGTATGTTTAAGGTCATTGTCTGGCTAGAAAAACCAGGAACTAGGATGCAAACTCAGCTTTCTGACACTGGTCAATATGTTGTGACCCAAATCCTTTGGTAATCTTTAGATTTCATGATGCCTTGCATACACTCAAGGAACCCAATGTCAGAAGCAGCAAAACAACCCCAAAACATCTTTGAATCTCCACCATATTTGCCTGTAGGTACTGTGTTTCCTTTGTTTTCCTCCATCCATTTTCAGTAAACAGTAGTGCAATGGCCTCAAGGCCCTGGGGTACTCGACCAGCCGAGTATAGTTAGGGGGATGTGATGGTGGCAGTCTCGGCGGTTGTAGCCCTGGATGAGCAGATGAAGGGGAATTTATAGGGGTAAATAATGTCTTTACATGACGCCACCACTGGTGCCTGATCAAAGGTGACCAGCGCTGCTTAGATGAACCCCCAGGCAATAGATGTAGGGCAGCTGGGATGGTGACACTCCCCACAGGTGGAGCGGGCCCCTGGTGTTTGATGTAAAGGTCTTTGGGGAATGATGGTGTGGTAGTTATCGAGCGGGAGGCAGCAAGGAGGGTGCAGGAAATAACAGGAGGATACAAAGGGTGCAGTTTTTTTACCTT
The DNA here is from genome assembly GCA_033576535.1 of Allobates femoralis. Classification (NCBI taxonomy): domain Eukaryota; kingdom Metazoa; phylum Chordata; class Amphibia; order Anura; family Aromobatidae; genus Allobates; species Allobates femoralis. The sequence goes on along the minus strand of JARQOC010000006.1, from coordinate 176,497,176 downwards.
TACTAAAGAAACATGGTCAAGTCCGGGGGGGACCAGTTACCAGGTCCAGGAAGGTCCGATCAGCCTGGAAGCAGTTGGATTCCACCTCACCAGGTGGGTTTGGAGGCCTGCCTGTTGCACTTTTCAATGTGGGTGCCAGCTGCTTGCAAGCTATTTTGCGGCCCTGTCTTTTCCTTTTCTCTTGCCCTCACTCCTAACTGGTAGACAGCACTAACCTGTAATGGTCACTGCCATGTTAATTGCAGCTCTGGGCTCTCGTTACGTTGTTATGCTGCCGGGTCTCTACATGTGACCAAGAAAATTCAAGTCTCTTGTCCTCCAGATTTGGTTGCTGAGATGTGCAATGCCCAAACAACCCAGGACTCTGGCATCCTCCATTGTGCTGCCTGGGGTGAGCTCATCAACAGATCCGCTCCCCAGGACTTTCTCCTCATCTGCTTGTCTACATGTCTACGTGTCTGCTTCCTCTCCCTTCCCGCACTTACTCTACACTCCTCCTAACCCCTCCCCTTTGCCAGAAACAGGGCAGCTCCCCTGAACTTGGGTGCAGAGCTCCCCATTCTGGCCAAGGATCAGGTTTGGTGAGTGCATGTGATAGGTTACCTAGTGTTGGGACTTCCTTCTGCTTGCATGCATAGTGTCACCTCCAGTGAGAGAGGCAACCCTACTGTGGTAACCTGAACCATAGGGGCACCACAGTAGAATAATGTGCTTTACCAAAAAGCTCCATATTGGTCTCACCTCTCCGCAAGATTCTTTCCCAGAAGGATTTTGGCTTACTCACCATCATTTTAGCAAACTGCAGTCTAGCTTTTTTATGTTTCTGTCAGTAATGGGGTCCTCTTGGGTCACCTGCCATACATAGCTCTTCTTTTTATTCAAATGTTGACAGCTAGCTCGTGCTGACACCGAGGCGCCCTGAGCCTGCAGGACAGGTTGAGCTTCTTTGGAACTTGATTGTGGCTGATTATCCACCATCCAGACTTCCTGGCATTGGTTTTTATATTTTCCACACCTGTTACTTGCACAAGTGTGTTTGATTGAACAACACATGCTTGAAACTAAGATGTTTGCTATAAGGGTGACACTGAGAGGCGCTCCAGCTATCCCGACAGCAATACGACCTGGTCGGGATCACTGGAGCGTCACTACATGGTCGCTGGTGAGATGTCAAACAGTCAGATCTCACCAGCGATGCAGCAGCGATCCAGCGGTTGTTGGGAATCTGTCACTCTCGGGCGTAGTATTGAGATAGTTGGTCATTGTCCCTGTCAAACACAGCGATGCATGCTGCCCAGGGGAAGACCAATGACGGAAAAATGGTCCTGAATGGTTTGTAATAATCAGCGGTCTCACAGCAGGGGCCTGATCGCTGCTATATGTCACACATAGCGAAGGTCGCTGTTGTATCACAAATACACCACCAATTGTAAAAACTAGTGTACTTTCTTATGTTCCACCGCCGGATAACACAAGCAATCTAATTTCCAAAGCCCATTTTCTGATACAGCTGTTGTAATACATACAGTAGCCCCCAGATATTGCAGATATAGTACATGTTTACTTGTTAATATGAATAAATTAAACCAAGATTGGGTGGGGGCTTTAGAATCAGTCGCCCACTAATCACCAGAACTGAAAAAAAATGTCAGTTCTACTTTGAGAGCTAAATATATATAATAAGCTCAATTCTAAACATGACTCATATTTAGTTCTTCAGCGAAAGAGAATGACATGGAGCCAGAGGAAACTTTAAGGTGCCCCATAGTTCTACAGTATAGATACATTTAGTTAAATTCAAAGAATATTATCTACCTGGAACTCCTGATTCTGTCATGATGAGTTTATTCCCAACAGTTGCAGTATTGATTGATGTATCTCTGTTGGCTTCAGGTAGACTGTCTTTTGCATTAATAATGGGTAATGGATTTAGTTCTGAAATTGCAGGCAAACCTAAATATAAGAAATGTTAAATGCTAATCAGCAAAATACTGTTCCTCTGTACATACAGCAGCCACTGGCTTAAAGAGGACCTGTCACCCCCCCCTGCTGCATGGCAATCTAAATGCAGCACTGAATGCTGCATGTCTGCTCAATTCAGGGAAGGGGTCCCTCATGTGTTTGTGTGCTGTGTACCCTGAGATATAGGCTTAGAAAAACTTAGTTATAAGCCTTAGAGGTAGTCCCTGTGGCTGGAGTGAGCTTGATTGACTGGGGGGCCATTCCCTCCCCCTCTTCCTCTCTGTGCTGCTTCTGCTGTGCAGGCTCTGCCCTCCTCCTCTCCTGGTCTCTGTCACTCAGAGCAGATGCAAAAAATTTGTCCTGATGTCAGCTCCAGATTCCTACCCTGCTGTCTGAACAAAGCATTAACAGCACAGCAGGACGCGGCACAGACAGGCAGAGGGGAAAGGAATGGCCCCACAGTCAATCAAGCTCACTCCAGCCACAGGCAGTCTCCATGGCCTCTAACTGTAAGTTTTTCTAAGCATATATGTCAGGGTACACAGCACACAGACACATGGGGGACCCCTTCCCTGAATGCAGCAGACATGCTGCATTCAATGCTGCATTTAGATTGCCATGCAGTAGGGGGGTGACAGGTCCTCTTTAATGATCATAGACAGGTATGTTTAACTCTGAAATGCTGTGGTGTTACAAAAACAAAGTTACTTTTAATACCAGCCGGGAAGCAAGCTGCACTGCGCACTACTCATACAGACAGGTACCTCTTGGCTTCTCTCCACCCATTGACAGTGACTGATAAGTCTCTGCCTATACGTGCACAGGAAGAAATACCTATAAACTGAAGGAGTTTTTAGCGAACAAAAGTAGTGGTAAAAAACTCTTTATTAATGGAATAAATTAAATATAATACAAATGGAAATACACCATGAAAAACATACCAATGATACTAAAACCCACATAAGTGCACTTGGACAAATAGAAAAAGAAAAGAACATAATAAAAAATAATAGCAGTGTATGGAAACATACATTTTTGTTGTTGTAGGAAACGGTGTATTTTTACTATAATGATACTAGATATATAAGGTTTTCCAACTATGTAGTATATAAGTGAGACCATTAGGGTTCCTCCAAATAGTATTTTACAGAGAGGAGAACCATAATGTGACTATAAAATGCGGCCAACTACAGATGCACAGTTAATTAATAAAGATGGATATTATACCTATTTCCTACATATGCAGGATATTATTGCACAGATCCCAATACCAGGTTACAAAAATTATAAAGAGTAAAGAAAAGAAAGAGTAATAATAAGGAGACGAAAGACCATTAGATACCTCCAAAAATTCAAAAGTCACGTATATAAAAAATAATTGCCTCTAGCCCATATTAATGCAATAAAACAGCAACGATTACTCATAGCACTTTAAAAGGTGCAAAGTAGTGTGAAAAATATGCAAAAATTAGAATAACAGAAGTAGACTTCATATATGAACACTATTGCACAGGGCTCAGGTTAGAGATACAACAGAACAGAAAACATAGATGTCACTAAGAATCTTCCCATATGGTCACTGAGGGAGGTATGAGAAGAATGGTGTTCAACAGCCAGCGAGAGTATAAGGACAAAGAGTCAGACTGTAACAGGTACCAAGGGATGTGGGGTACCCCAAAATAATTAATATATAAATAAATTATACTGTGAGTGGGTGGGGGTTTTAGAAGCAGTTGCCCACTAATCACCAGAACTGACAAAAATGTCTCAGTTCTACTATAAAGGTACCGTCACACATGGGGATATCGCTGGGAGATTTGCTAAGCAATCTCCGAATGCGGCGATATTGCTACCACATCGCCTGTGCATTGCGGCGTGTGACAGGGCGATATTACGGCGAGAAATAGCCGGTGGTGCGTCACCTGATCGCCCTGCTCTGCTGAGAAATCAGGCGATTTCCACCAGGCGATTTCGGCGCATCATGTCATCATGTGACTGTGCGATAGTGATGTAGAAAGCGAGCTCAATCCATCTGGAAGCAATTCCAGAGGCGTGCCTAAGTGTTCTGTTTGGCGCGCCCCATCTGCCGCAATTGGTGGGCGCTCCTGCGTTCCCATTAGCTGGCCATGGCTAAGCCGCCATATTTGAATAGCGATATAGTAGAAAGGACACATGCATCATGTAGTGGGCAGACTTCCTGACAAGGCTCACCAATGGCAACTCAGTTGTGTTGGCCAATCGGAGTGGTAGGGGCACGGTGTACAACACTCTGGCACGCCTGTCTCCTCGCCACGCTCACACTCTACGCCCACATTGCTGATGCGGTGGTGGCGTGTGATGCGGCGATTTGGCGGCGACGTGAGAATGTCAAATTGCTTCCGGTCTGCGCCAGACGATTTCTGGAACGCAGGATTGCCGAACATCGCACGCGAGATGTCTATGTATGACAGGGTGATGACGATTTGCAAAAAAGTGCTCGGAACATGCGCGCTCACGTCAAATTGCCAGCCATATGGCGGCGATATTGCTACGTGTGATGGTACCTTAAGAGCTAAATATGTATAATAAGCTCAATTCTAAACAATAGTCATACTTCATTCTTCAGCTAGAGAGAATGACTTGGTGCCAGAGGAAACTTCAAGATGCCCATCCATAGTTCTATAGTATAGACACATTTATATAAATTCAAAGAATATTACCTACCTGGAACTCCTGATTCTGTCATGATGAGTTTATTCTCAACAGTTACCGCATTGGGTAATATATCTCTTTTGGCTTCAGGTAGACTGTCTTTTGCATTAATAATGGGTACTGGATTTTGTCTTGGAATTTCAGGCAAACCTAAATATAAGAAACGTGAAATGCTAAACAACAAAATACTGTCCTTATGTATTGAAGGATACCTGCCGGCTAAAACAGGCTGCCCAACCCAAACATAGACATGTATATTTAACTCTGAAATGCTGTGGTGTTGCAAAAACAAAACTACTTTCAGTACCTGCAAGGGAGCAAGCCACACTGACCGGTCCCCAGCAGCTATTAAAACAAATCTATCACCAGTTTTCTGCTATGTAAATTGAGGAAAGCATGCTGTAAGGATTAAAAACACATAGCTACTGTCCTCTTATCTGTGTGTGTGCTTTTGCTAACAAACTAATGGCTTTATTACTCTGTAATTAACGTTACAGGACTACTTTATCATGAACATGGCAATCAAACACTCCCCTGCTGTGATTGACACCATAGATGTACAATCTCCATTTATAGCCTAGTGTGGGCGGGGGCTGCTCTCCCTGTGCTCACTCTCTGCTTTGTTTCTGAAATTAATTCTTTGATTGTGTGAGCAATCTTCAGCTAGTAATCTATGTAATGACTCCTCGGATTCAGGATTTCTTTGCCTACATTATATTGCTGTCAGGTGATGTAGCTAAAACCTGCTGAAAGATTCCCTTTAACGATAACTTCAACTCAGGTTTTCCATAAAATGTATGGCCAGCACCTGTAAGACCTCTGTTACAGAACACTAGAATGTTGTAATATTTGTGTGGATGTATCCTATGTCATTCATTCAGCATCATTCAGCGTGCAGCGTGTTGTAAAGCACTGTTGTGCTCTTTGTCTGGGTAGGACAGAAAAGTACACCTGCACAGGAGTGTGATGAAGAACGCTGTGCGGAAGACTTAGGATGCATCATCTATGTAAAGAAGGGAAGGGGAAAGGCAATCACAAGAACAGAGAAGGTGCTGGATCAAGACCAGTCATGCTCATTGGGTCGGCAAGCCCCATAGGTGAGAATAATGAAAGGGTTTATTTGCCTTTCAAAGTGGATTGAGGACACATACACAGCATTCTAGTATCCTGTAACAAAGAGCTTAATGCTGGCAGTATTTTATATGAGGAAAATCTGATCACAGGTTCCCTTAAAGAGTATATTTTTAAGGATACTGGGCTGGTATAATACTTTCTTTTAATGTTCTTTTTATTAAACATTAGGAATAGTTGCATATAACAAACCTTTTTCATACAGAGAGAAAATAGAACATACAATAAACTCAGAGGATAGTCCCTGAGTAGGTATCACCGTAAATAACAAACCATTACAGCAATAGGTCAAGTTGCTTACAATACAGGGAGAAGGAGTATTTTAGAAAAACAAGACCAGGAGGGGGACCGTAGGGGAAGAATAGAATGTAAAGTAGGAGAGGGGATTCAGAAAGGGGGGTGAGAAAGGCAAGAAAGGGAGGGAATGGTAGATAAGATAGGACTCCATAAGAGTGTTATATCCACCTCTAGTATTATAGTATTTAGTTTTCGGAATTGTTGGTGAATGGCTAGTTCACGTCTCAACCCTGAAAAAGGTCATGTATCTGCAAAAACTGTTAGAAATTCTTGTGTTGACCTGTAGTACAGCCATGGTGTCCAAGTTCTCTCAAAAAGGGGGTATGAGCCGAAAGAGAGAGCAGCTGTTTCCGCTGCCCGATATAAGGAATCCACCTCTTGGACGATGTGGGTTTTTGTAGGGATTTGATTAGTGTTCCAGCGGGCCGATATAAGAAGTCTACTTGCTGCTATGATATTGTATGCCAGTCGTGAGGGTGATGTCTCCATAGGCCATATGGAGAGGTTAAGCAGTGCTGTAAGTGGTGTCAAAGCCACCTCTCGGCTCAAGTCTTCAGAAATTATCTCTGAGACAGTCTCCCAGTAGTGTTGTATATAGGGGCATTGCCACCATATATGCAAACACGACCCAGGATTCAGACTACATCTCCAACACCTATCCGACACGGGCTGGTATAATACAATACAATAATAATGCAACCTGATTGCAAACACATTTTATTACCATGTAACAGTATAATGCAGAGACTGTGATGTCATCTAGGAGCTTTCACTTGTTGCTGATTTAGAATTGTACAAATCCCTCAAGTGCAAAAGCCGTGGCACACCAAGTGGTTTATGAATCTGCATCTGCTTAAGCCAATATTTGTGGACTACACCACCACTTTTATTAATAAACATTCAGGACAGAAATGATACGCCATAAGGAATTCTTTATGTGATACCTAGAAACACTGTTTGCCTCTACCTCCTAATTGTCTCATTAGATTGTACACTATATTCATTCAGACCAAGAATGTGGGTACTTCGTAGTGCTCCTAGACTAGGTTGATGCAAAACAAGAACTAACCATAAGAATGACAGGGTCAGAAAAAAAAAAAATTAACATATGCAATAAACCCCCCAAAAAATCAAATTTATTAATTAATTAGTGGGCACCAACAGCCTGAAGCCAAGCAAAGGATATTGGTCCTTGCTAATTTCCCTGCCTAGCTATTTCTAAAATCTGTGTATACATCCTTTGGCTCGTTATGGATGAACTAATTAGCCCTATAATAAATTTGATTTTTTTTGAGTATTGCATGTTTGTTTTTTTCTGATGCAAAACAAGGAAGCACTGTAAAGCCTGCTTTGATTGTTAACAGTTGCACACACAATTATCTATTGACAGATATCGATTCATAGACCGACAGTTATAGCAATGCATATTACACAGTGAATTTGCTCTTGCACATACACTACCGTTCAAGAGTTTGGAGTCACCCAGACAATTTTGTGTTTTCCATGAAAACTCATACTTTTATTTATCAAATAAATTTAAAAATGAATAGAAAATATAGTCCAGACATTGACAAGGCTAGAAATAATTATTTTTATTTGAAATAATTATTTTCTCCTTCAAACTTTGCTGTCGTCAAAGAATGCTCCCTTTGCAGCAATTAGAGCATTGCAGACCTTTGGCATTCCAGCTGTTAATTTGCTGAGGTAATCCTGAGAGATTCCACCCCATGCTTCCTGAACCCGCTCCCACAAGTTGGATTGGCTTTTTGCGTACCATACAGTTAAGCTGCTCCCACAACAGCTCAACGGGGATTAGATCTGGTGACTGCTCTGGCCACTCCATTACAAATAGAATACCAGCTGCCTGCTTTTCCCTAAATAGTTCACGCATAATTTGGTCATTATCCTGTTGTAGGATGAAATTGGCTCCAATCAAGCGCTGTCCACAGGGTATGGCATGGCGTTGCAAAATAGAGTGATAGCCTTCCTTATTCAAAATCCCTTTACCTTGTACAAATCTCCCACTTTTTCAGCACCAAAGCAACCCCAGACCATCACATTACCTCCACCATGCTTGACAGATGGCGTCAGGCACTCTTCCAGCATCTTTTCAGTTATGCGTCTCACAAATGTTCTTCTGTGTGATCCAAAAACCTCAAACTTTGATTCTTTTGTCCATAAAACTCTTTTCCAATCTTCCTCTGTCCAATGTTTGTGCTCTTTTTCCCATATTAATCTTTTCCCTTTATTAGCCAGTCTCAGATATGGCTTTTTCATTGCCACTCTGCTCTGAAGCATCTCAGAGTCGCCTCTTCACAGTAGACATTGACACTGGCGTTTTGTGGGCTACTATTTAATGAAGCTGTCAGTTGAGGAGCTGTGAGGCATCGATTTCTCAAACTAGAGACTTTAATGTACTTGTCTTGTTGCTAGTTGTGCAGAAGGGCCTCCCACTTCTCTTTCTACTCTGGTTAGAGCATACTTGGGCTTTCCTCTGAAAGGAGTAGCACACACCGTTGTCGGAATTCTTCAGCTTCTTGGCAATGTCTCGCATGGAATAGCCTTTATTTCTAAGAACAAGAATAGACTTTCGAGTTTCACATGAAAGTTCTCTTTTTCTAGCCATTTTGAGTTTCATAGAACAAAGAAATGTAATGCTCCAGATTCTCAACTAGCTCAAAGGAAGGTCAATTTTATGGCTTCTCTAATCAGCTAAACCATTTTCAGCTGTGCTAAGGCTGGTTTCACACTTGTGGGATCCGCAAGCTGAGCGCAGGCACCGCAAGTCCCTATGTTTAACATGGGGACGCAAGTGCCTGCGCTCGGGTGCAGATGGCCATGCGCACCCATTGCCGGCAATATGTGATTTGTGCGCATGCAGATGCTTACGCACAAATCACACAGGCTCGTCCGTACCAGGAACGCGACATGTTGCGTTCAGGGTGTGGAAGAGAGTGTGTGATTTGTGCGCAGGTATCCGCCTGCGGACAAATCATACATTACAGTGAATGGGCCAATCCGCATCAGAGCGCAGGCACCTGCGTCCTCTTGTTAAACATAGGGACTTGCGGTGCCTGCGCTCAGCTTGCAGATCCCCTCCGCAGGATGCTGCGGAGGGGTCAGCAAGTGTGAAACCAGCCTAACGTACTTGTATAAGGGTTTTCTAGGGTTCTCTAGACATTCATTAGCCTTCTTACACAGTTAGCAAACACAATGTACCATTAAAACACTGCAGTGGTGGTAGTTGGAAATGGGCCTCTATACACCTATGTACTATGGATATTGCATTCAAAACCAGATGTTTGCAGCTAGAATAGTGATTTACCACATTAACAATGTATAGAGTGTATTTCTGATTCATTTAATGTTAGCTTCATTAAAAAAAAAAAAGTGCTTTTCTTTCAAAAATAAGGAAATTTCTAAATGATCCCAAACTTTTGAATGGTAGTAAATGTACTTTCTTACAGCTATAATCACATATGTGATAGCTTTACATCCTTTACGTATTACACTTTGATACAATGACGTCATCATTTCCCAGACAATTGAGCCGCTCACCCACTGATTGGATGTTTCTCTGTATACATTTTTTTCTATGCATGGACTGCATTGTATGGTTTTATATTGTTTCTTTATTTTTAATAGTGTATTGAGGTGGCAATTGGAGTTGTAATAAACTTTGATTGGTGTCTCACCCTGACGATCTGGACATAAAATGTTGACGATGTTATTTATATTATGAACATATACTCTGAATTCTTCAGTTTTATCATTTAATGCACAGTCACTAAAGGTCATTAATTACTTTCATTTACACAGGGCTTAATATGGTCAGTAGGGACAGTCAACGTTGCAAGGGCACCATTATACGTATTCCATTTTTTAGGGCGCTGAACCCTGCAGTCAGGTAGGAATCAAATAAAAGGTTTCCCAGGAATCATTAATATTCCACTTTGTATTTATTTGTATGGATATCTATAATACTGTACTTACACCATTTGGTGACTGTTTATTTTGGATGCTCTTAAGAATAATTAATACTAGATAATTGATTTTAGAATTGCTTGTTCTCTGTGATTAGGCTTTTTCTCAAGTAGACTTGGTTGTCAGAATAGAACTGTGACTGAGCTAAATAATACATTTGCTATTGGCTCAGTACAAATCCACATGTTTGTCAAGTAGTGGTATAGTAATAGGGAGATGCAGGGGCAATTGCCCTGGTCAAAAATTCAATATACGGTAAGTGCAAAATATCAGAGCCAGCCTCAACATCTCCCCAGTTATTACACAAATGATCCATGTTCAGATCAACACTACGGCTGCCACTGCCTGGCTGTGGAATCTTTTCCACATCATAAAGCAGCTAGAACCTCTATTTCAAGTGGTGGGCAGTGAGCAGGACTGCTGACTCATGTGGTCTCAGTTTGCATTGTCATGGATATTCTTCCCAGCTCCTCAGTCATCTTGATTGCTGACTACATATGCAGAGAGAAGCAGCCAACAGCAAATTTATCTAAGCAGCTGCATGGTGCATAGAGAGTTATAGAGTTGACTGATGTGCTCCAAGTAATTCCACATAGTGGGCATTGAAGCCTGGGCACCGAATTCTTCAGAACCCCTTCTTGACTGTAACAAAGGTGCGCATATTTAGACTAAACTCTGCTCATTGTCTGTTAAGACCCTATCACACATAACAAGATCACTAACGAGATCGATGTAATGTCACAGATTTTGTGATGAAACAACGATCCCATTAGCGATCTCGTTATGTGTGACACACACCAATGATCTGGCCCCTGCTGTGAGATTGTTGATCGTTACACACTGCTCTGGATCATATCTACGTTGTAGCGCTCACTTCATTGTGTTTGACAGAGACAATGACCAACGATCTCAATGCTATGCTATGGAGTGACAATTCCCAACGACCTCGGTATAATTCTGGATCACTAGTGCGTCGTTTTTCACATCGCTGGTGATATACTGGTTTGACATCTTACCAGCGATGTGAAAAACAACACACCAGCGATCTCTTCACATCTTAATCGTTATCGGGATCGCTGGTGCGTCATTATTTGTGACTGGGCCTTTAGACTGCAAGGATATAATAGAGCAGAGCACTTATCATTCTTCAGCAGTCTCCAACAATGAGTGGAGCTAGGACTAATCATCTGTACCTCCGCTCCATTCAACATGTGGTTCTGCAGAGTCAGTTTACAGTTCTCTAAATCAAGTTTTGTAAAATTACATAATTTTTTCAAATCATTAGAAAAAAGGATTATTATACATAGAACTACACTGCTCAAAAAAATAAAGGGAACAATGTTAAATGTTAAATGCTCCCTTTATTTTTTGAGCAGTCCCAGACCCAGTCAATTGTCAACCAGTAGTACACTGCTCAAAAAAATAAAGGGAACATTTAACATTGTTCCCTTTAATTTTTTGAGCATTATATATTGCAACCATTGTAATCTTCCCAAAGCAGTGGTGGACATTCAATTTATTCAGCCTGTACAGTCATTCCGGGGCCCAAGGGATAAGGAGGCCCATTCTCACCCTCCAACCAGTGAACCGCTTCTTGCACAGACATATTATTGGACTTCAGATGGCCCATTTAATGTTCTTGCTCAAGGGCCCTCTTCTTTTTGTGTCCGCTCTTGATTCACTGAGTTATGGTAAAAGTTACGATCAAGATGGAATTTGGTAGTCGATTCCGACACAACGGACTATCTACATAAAAACCATACCTCCTGATTTTGCTTCATCTTTAACAGATATATCTTCTTTGGGTAGATATGAACAGGCTTTTGCATTAGTACTAGACAGTGGATTCAGTCCTGAAATTTCAGATGTACCTAAATAAACGCAACATAAGATAATATGGAAAATGTAGCTTTAATCACTTTGTGCACAAAGATATAAATAAATGTCACTGGTATGGCTCAATCGCAAGGGTTGTGCCGTCAGCAGCTGGAGTTGGCACTAATATAAAGCAGAGTCGCCACTGCAACAGTTATGGACACTTTAACCCTTTAGATTCATGGACTGTGAAATCTAAGGAGCATGACAGTTAAAAACCTAAGGGACTCAATATATGATAACATAAAAACATATGAATTTTTAATTTAAAATTGATAGAAATCTGTAAAATTATATACATTTGGCATCACCAAATATGTTCTGACCCACAGAAAAAAAGCTACACATTATCGTATTTCTCCAACAAACTAAATGGCATAACGTTTGAACAGAATTGATGTTTTTTTAATATTTCTATGTTATAAAGTTAATTAAATATAATGGATAAGTTACATTTACCCTAAAATGGTGCCACTAATAAATATAGCCATAGAGCCTTTGTCAAGTTATACAGTAACAAGCCAAAGTGTAACACTGTATTGAATGTTTGACTATCAGGCTCCATATCTCATCATCCACTACAGATTTCAGCATAGGATTACCTTCATTTATTAGACAATCATTCTGGCTTTCTCAAACATAAATTTGACTTTCAACTATTTAGCATATGATTAGTTATGCAGATTATTGTCATGTCAGTTCATTGTTACAGTTTTGCTCCTAATCTAAATTTACAATTTTATTATTTTGTTAGTATTTTGGAAATGCATCTTCAAAACTTTCTGAATTCTTCTGGGCATGCTCTCAATCAGAATCAAGCACGTCTCAACCAAAATCTAATCCCAGGTCTTTTACACATTTCCAGTGTCGGTGCATACAGATCGACACATGTAAGCATGTAGAGAGCTTTTTCTTCAACTCTGTGACGCTGGTCACAAGTAATAACTAGTCTCAGAGAAGCAGAAGACAAACAGAAATAAATGGAAAGTAAATAACAATAATACTACTTACTGGTAGTAAAGAGAGGTTAAAACAATCAGAGGTCAGGTCCAGGAAATGGCGCAGTACAACAAGGGGTGCTCAGAAGTGAAATCCAATTCAAGCTTAAGTCAGGAAACCAGAGAGACAAAAACAGAATACAAAGGTACAAACAGAAAGAGGAGTCAGGTCACAAGCAGTGAGTCAAGTCCAGGCAAGATAGCTAAGTCAGGCAGGGTCTGTTTCAGAGCACAGAGAGATCAAGTCCACACAGCCAGAAACAAGTGGACAACTGACACTGAGCATAGCTGCAAGCTTGATTAAATAAAGGCCTAATTAATTGAGCTGAATTCAAGTGATTGAGACACAGAGCCGCCCAGGCTGACAGTTACCACAAATCTAGAACAACCACAAGCAATATGGAGGTCATGACAAATTCTACCCACAAGTGTTCAATTGAGTTGAACTCTAGGGATTGAGGGGACCAATCCAGCACCTCTACTTCATTGTCATTGAACCATTACTTTGCCATTCTTGATGAAAAAGGTGGGTTTCGGGTTCATTGTAAAGGTTTCCACAGTTGGCGACTGTCTGACATATTGGGGTAGAGAGTTAAAGAGTATTGGAGATGTATGTGGTTGTGGGAAGAGTTGAAAAGAGGGGAGTAAATAAGGAGATCTTGTAAGAATCGGAGGTTGTGTGTAGGTAAGTACCAGGAGAACATATCACAGATGTACGGAGGGGACAGGTTGGGATGGCTTTGAATGTCATCATTAATGCTTTGAAGTGGAGTCTCTGGACAATGAGGAGCCAGCAAAAGGATTGCCAGAGAGGAAAGGCCATGGAATAGCAGGAAAACAGGTGGATTAGTTTGGTAGCAGAGTTTAGCATAGTTTGGAGGGGTGAGAGAATGATAGAAGGGAGGTCATAGAGAATGAATTTGCAATAGTCAAGGTGGGAGGTGAGAGCATGCACTTTTTTCAGATTCTTGGTTAAGGAATGTAGGGATCCAGGAAAAAAAATTGGGTTGGACTGGTTATGCAGTGGAAGGGCTTGAATATGGGATTTGAAAGAGAGAGCAGAGTCGAGGATTACCCCAAGGCAGCAAGCTTGCGGGACTGGGGAGAGTGATCAGCCATTGAATTTGATGATTAGGTCTAAAGGAGGGGTGGAATGAGATGGGGGAAATATGATGAATTTTGTAATTCTGTTTTGTCCATGTTCAGTTTTAAAATCGAGGAGAAAAAAAGGATGAGCAGACAGACATTGTGGAATTAGTATGGAGGTTATATCAGGTCTAGAGAGGTAGATGTGCATGTTGTCAGCATAGAGATAATATTGAAAGCTGTGTGATTATGAGCTATCCCAGGTCGAAGGTATGGATATAAATCAAATAGCTCAGTACTGAGACCACCATCGATCTTGGTCAAGTAACCAACAACTTTGGCTGTGAGACAACCTCATTATCAGGCTTCCTACAACAAACTTGACAGTTCCTTTCATTTCTCGATTCATTAGCCCCTTTTACCCTTGTTTCTTCCAGATCCATTTGCACCCATCAAAGTCTAGTCTATTGACTTTTATCTTATCTCTCCAAATCACCCATTTCCAATCTTCTACTGTCCACTGTTTTATTTGTACTTTTTTGCAAACTCGAGCTGATGCTTTTTATGATATACAATATTGAAGTGAGGCTGCTTCACCTTGTTTTCAGGTCACCATTACAGCCTTGTATAAAGTGCCTTACACAGTGCTTGCATGGATCTCTGTGATCTCACTATTATCAAGCACATAAGCCACATCCACTTTTGTGTTTGTCACGCAAGAACTGTTGGCTGACATTTTGCTTGGACATCCACCTCTTGGCTTTGAATGGATGGAAAGGTTTCATTTTCTATACTTCCAACTGTCATAGCTCTTACATGATTCAGATTGGCAATTTTCTTGATTGAGAGACTGCTGTTGATGAGCAGGATGATGCTATTTTTCTTTCATTTGGAAATCTTCTTCATGGTTGCTCCTCGATTTGAATCAGGGATCTTTTGCTTAGGAATCAACCTAATAGCACAGTGAGCCATTGGGGGATGTGAGAACAGGTTGAAATTCGTAGTATACAGGTAGAAAAAGATTTTTCAAATTCCTGGAGCAGTAATAATGCAGAGGCAGTAGAAGAATCTGCACAACTAATCATATGCTAAATTGTTTGAAGCAACATTTATGTATGAGATAGCCAAGATGATTGTCTATAAAATGAAGGTAGTTAGTTTTACACTCAAAGCTGCACTTGATGGTGCGATATGGAGTCTAAAATTAAAGAAATCAAAGCATTGAAAAAAAACCTCTCCTACATGAAAGACACAAATGCTTTATCAAAGTGCTACAAAATTTAAGGTGGTAGAAGATTTTGTAAAAGCCAATATTGATGTTATATACAAGAATTCTGCAAAAAATGGGAATAGAGTGAATCTGCTATTGACTTAAAAAAAACTAATTGTAGCAAGTAATCTATACATTTCATGTGTGATGGATTTTAATTTCTCTTATTACAAAATTTATCATGATTTGGTAGAAATTAGAGTTGACATAAAGAAGGCGCTGCAAGGAGTCACATGTACTCACAGCTAGGGATGGGTGAACTCGAACTGCAAAGTTCGGACTCATACCGAGCACCGCATGTTCGAGCACATATCCCGAGCACAAACTTTCCTGGAAAGTAAGTGCTACAGTTCGATCACTTTGGGGGCTGTAAAATAAAGTATAAAATTATTAAAAAGAATCACCATACTTAGCAATAATACCGAGTCCCTTGGGCCCCTTCCTGGATATTCACTGCAAAGAAATCAACAGCCAAAAACAGATACTGTTGTCACAGAGAATGGCTGTCTGTGAATGGCTGCTGGAGTAAGCTGAAAGCAGCCCATACGTTCGTATGAGCAGATTCCAGTCTTCTCCAACAGGCAATCACAGACGCCTATTTTCTGTGCCGGTATCTGTGATTTCCTGACATCACAGTACTGTAAAAATAATAAATAATTAAAAAAATTATGTGGTTGTTCACGGTATTTTTTATTCTCAGCCCAGATAAAGCGGACGGCTACAGGCTGCCACCCCAGATGCCTGGCTTTACCTTGGCCGGCAATCAAAATACAGGGAAGTTCAATATTTTTTTAAATTGTTTAAATAAATAATTAAAAAAAAAAATGGCGTGGGCTCCCGACATATTTTGATGGCCAGCCAAGTAACACCAGGCTGTTGAGGGCTTGGATTCTCAGCGTGGTAAGGCCCAATTGTTCTGGGTCCCCCATGCTGAAAACCGCAGCCCACAGCTGCACCTGAAAATGGCGCATTGTTTCTTACTGCCATTTCCAGGCACATTACCCAGCTCGTCCATGGGCCCTGGTGGTGAGGGGGTGGCACGTTGAGTAATAATGATGTTAGAACCAGCTTTGTATTACTAGCTGGCAATAAGCCCTAAATTCATGGTGTCACACCAAATTAGACATGGCCACCATGAATTTCTAGTAAACAGTAAAATAAAACCACAAAACTGAGAAGAAAATATTTTATTAGAAATAAAACAGAAGACATTTAGGGACTGCATCTTTATTACACCCCCACAAAAAACATCTGACGTAACCCAAGGCAGGTAGCAACTTCTCTTCAGCAGTGCTACATTTGTGCTAGGAGACACAGACGTCTGCTTACACAGACGATCAGGTACAAACTGAGGTGGCTGCTGTCAAAGACTTCACACGAGTGCAAAGCTGAGGCCCGTCAGTTATGCCCCTGGGAAACTCGACTGACTGACATCGCTGCAACACTTATTTATTTTTACAGTACTGTGATTTCAGTCAATCACAGACACAGGCACATAGAATGGGCATCTGTGATTGTCTGTTGGAGAAGGCTGGAATCTTCTCATGCAGAGGCTGGTTTCAGCTTACTCCAGCAGCTAACTACAGATGCCCATTCTCTGTGACAACGGTGTCTGTTATTGGCTGTTGATTCTTTTGCAGTGAATATCTCGAAAGTTAATGAGCGGCCCGGAAGTACAAGCCGTGGCACAGTGCAGCCGGAGTCTGGTGGGATCTGCTATTACTGGTAAGTATGATGATGCTTTTTATTAACTATATGCTTTATTTTACAGCCCCCTGCCCTCCCATAACGTTAAAGCCAGAGTTTAAGGTTCGCACTCAAGTTAAAGTGATGTTCATCCTCCAACTCAAACTTTAAAAAATCCCCGTGCAAACCTGGCGAACTCGAACATCACCTGGTTTTCCATCACTACTCACAGCATGGTAATATTTTTCCCTCACATTTTAAAGAAAGGTATGTTTATTGTCTAGCTAATCCACTATTAGGTAGCATTATGTATTTATTATGTGTGTGACAAGATGATGGTTACATATTTGTCAGATATTTGATTTCAGTATACTAAAAGTGGTTCAAGTCATAATTAAGATCCACTTAGGTTGAGTTTGTACATGTTAAAATAATAATCAAAGATTATTATATAGTAATCAAAGATTATTATTCATTGACGTCAGTTTATTGAAAATTTACTGTGACCAATCCTATTTTGACAATTAACTTCAAAAACATAAAAAAGGTTTTTCTTAGAATAAAAATACGGTAAATTCCATACTTGGATGTGTTGAAAAAAAAAAGTCCCTCTCCCAACTTGTTTTACATCACAGAAAAAAATAGCTGTGAATCCTTGGATGTATACTCTTCTATTTATTTCCTCCCCTGGCCAGAAATTGAGGTATGTCTGACCTGTCCTAGCATGGTCAGATGCAAACATTACACAGGAGGTCATTTATAAGAACATTTTGTTTAAAACATCCAATTGTGGAATTTATTTTTATTCTGAGATCTATTATTTAAAGGGAACCTATCACCTCGATCTAACCCTCGCTCCTGTTTGTCCCTGTAGCTTCCTAGCTGTTCCCTAGCCATCCCTCTCTGAGCTAAAGGGACCCTATAACGATTTAGAAAAATGAATTAGAACTTACATATGGTCTCCATCTAGGAGACTGGAAAGGCGGGCTCCATGATTCCCTCCTCGCGGTGTCCAAGCACGCCCTGCTGGGCGTCATCCCTCCTGGTGCTTTGCCACCTCCTTTTGGAATCTCTCGCCCTCTCTGCCAGTGTAATGCTCGGGCCGGATATGATGTGCATTATGGGTATGATCACGTGATCGTCCCGGTGTATTATGGGCCTGATCACGTGATCGACCCAGTGCATTATTGTCCTGATCACGTGATAGGCACGGCTTCAATATCCGCATTACGCATGCGCGGAGTCGGGCTGATCACCTGATTAGGCTTATAATGCACCCGGGTTGATCATGTGATCAGGCCCATAATGCACCAGGCTGGATATATCATTCCGGCCCGGGCATTACACTGGCAGAGAGGGCAGGAGATTCCCAAAGGAGGTGGCAAAGCAACAGGAGGGATGACGCCCAGCGGGGCATGCTTGGACACCGCGAGGAGAGAATCATGGAGCCCACCTTTCCAGTCTCTTAGATCGAGACCATTTGTAAGTTCTAATTCATTTTTCTAAATCATTATAGGGCCCCTTTAGCTAAGAGAGGGATGGTTAGGGAACAGCTAGGAAGGTACAGGGACAGGTAGTGATAGAAGAGAAGGCTAGATCGAGGTGACAGGTTCCCTTTAAAATGTGCAAATGTTCATGGTACAAACCCTTTAAGACAGCGCCTTTTCTGCACAATACCGCACTGTCAATCAAGCTAAAGAAAAATGCATTCCTTACTGAGTGGCTGGAAATGTGTATGGGACCCTTAGTCATATCAATGGGGCACCATGGAGCACTGATTTACACAATGAATAAAACATTTTTTTTCCTGGTCATTTAGTGCAGTAAAATCTATGGTACAAACATCATTTTTATAGAAACTAAAGGCCACTTCACACGCTAGGATATAGGTGAACGATATCGTTAGCTATGTCACGTGACTGCGATCCC
The DNA here is from genome assembly GCA_033576535.1 of Allobates femoralis. Lineage (NCBI taxonomy): Eukaryota > Metazoa > Chordata > Amphibia > Anura > Aromobatidae > Allobates > Allobates femoralis. Next base: position 176,478,267 of record JARQOC010000006.1, on the reverse strand, counting down.
TCCGACATTGGTAGTGTGTTGTCACACGCAAAGATATCATTAACGATCTTAAATTTGGCAACGCGCCAGCTACCGTATGTACTCGTGTATAAGCCGACCCGTGTATAAGCCGACCCCCTACTTTTGCCCCCAAAACCGAGTCCCGAATACAGTATACAGGACTCGGATTCGTAAACTCGCTCAGACTCGCTGCTGACAGCGGGTATCTGTGAAGCGGTGCGATTGTTTAAACGATTTGGGGAGATTCAAGCTACATAGCGATGTGATATAGCGAATCTAGCGAGTGAGAAAAAGTAAACTCTGACAAAACTAGGATTGCCATTGACTTGCATTGGACTCGTTACTGTGCGAGTAATCGCTGGGAAACTCGCAGAGTACCGACTTCTGCGAGTTTCTTACTACTCGCAGAGTAACGAGTCCTAACGAGTAGATTCGCCCATCCCTAATACAGTGACTCGCGTATAAGCCGAGGGTGGGACTTTTCAGCCCAATTTTTGGGCTGAAAAACTCGGCTTATTCGCGAGTATATACGGTATTTTGAGAAGAACGTTTGAACGATGTAAAACAGCAGCAGGAACAGGATCACAGGATCTGTTGAAGAGTAAGCACTACTCGAAACGGGCTCCGTCATCCCTGCACCTCCCTCCCCGCACCCTCCACCTGATGTAAAACCGCGACTGGAATAAAGAAACCTGTCTTCACCGGTCCAATGAGTGCTGCCTTCTTCTTTCTTTATGGATAAAAATGACTATGTCCTACGGCTGAGCAACACTGGACCTGGTTCTATGCCTCAATTTCAACTGCAGCAACATAAGGTCAATGCCCGGTTTTCCTTCTACATTCAAAAAAGAATTATGAACGATATAGTTCAAAAAGGTGTCACACTGAATGATGTTACTGCTTCCAAGAACGTTAATTGGACGACGAACGATAGATTTGAGGTCAGGATCCCACATTTTTGATGACCTTTCCAACGATATTTCCTTCCTACATCGTTTGTTTACATGCAACGACGCACTAACAATATCGTTTGAACGATCACAAATCCGTGACGTTTCAACGATATCATTAACTAGATCCTAGCGAGTGAAGTGGCCTTAAGTCCTCTACATGATTGTACTAGCAGTTTCATTGTAGTTTTTGGGTGACGGACTCCCTTTAGGCTATGTCCGCATAATACCTTTTTACTGCATTTTTGCGGGTCAGGTTTTACCTTGGTTTTCTGCTAATGTAGTGTATGGTAATCTAAGGTGAGAAGTTTAATAGATAACCATTTGGGTGTGAGCACAATGATCCTAGGGTCTTTTTTTTAATGGTTGTTGTACTTTACTCATAGGAGCAATGTTTTAATATCACTTGATGAAAATAGCCTGCGTGCTATTGAAACACGTTGTGGCCAATACAAGGAGCTAATAATAAAAGGTTTGAGAATCTGCGAATACGTTCCCATTGCTTTGCCCCTTAGCGCTCATAAACTCCAGTTTCCATTTTCCCTTTGTTCAATGTTTTAATATGTCACAGTGCTGAACACTGTGGCTTTTATGAGAAATAAACACTAGTTGTTCATACTATTGCTAGGGCAGCATTGCAGTGATGTACAAAAGGAATATCTTGGACCTGCACTACATTCAAAAGTCTGTAAAAGTGTATTGGCTCACCTTTATTTGACATTGAAATAGCCGAGTGGCACAATAAATAAGGTTACAGCAATTGATGAATGTTAGAAATGAGTGAATATATTTGAGTGGAAATTATTAGGTTCAAATATTACAAAATGCAGAGTTTTTGTAATTACCGTATATACTCGTGTATAAGCCGAGTTTTTCAGCCAAAGTGGTTGGAAAGGCTCTGGGTAACAGAGT